>BLSH010381689.1:1133567-1155928 GCA_018402905.1 Glandirana rugosa | reverse complement strand
GTATGGGTGATCAGGGGGTCCCTGCCTGTCACATAGCGGTGCTGTGGGCACTTCAGATCCTGCCCACAGCACCGCTGCATCTCCTCTCTCCCCCCTCTCCCCCCTCCCCTGTCACACTGCACCGATCGGTACGGAGAGGGGGGAGACAAGCCGGCACTTCCGCCGGCTTGTTTACATGTGATGCTCCGTCATTTGACGGAGCGATCACATGGTAAACGGCCGCTCCAAGCGGCCATTTACCGGGATCCGTGATGCGCCGGGTCTCATAGACCCGGCGGTCACGGATGCTCCCAGGTGCGCGCCCCAGGGGGCGCGCGGGAGCGCGATTGTGGGAGGACGTTATATAACGTCCTCCCACAACAATGGGTGCCACTTGCCGACGTGTAACTACGTTACACGGTCGGCAAGTGGTTAAAACCTCTAATTGCTGTACTACTGTGTTGCAATAGCGTGCATTGCAAGGCAATCATGGATTTAAATCAGCTTCATACTGATCTGAAGATCTCTTCTTTCCTTCAGCTGGCACCACTCTGGAGACCGGAATAAGAGGTGGAGGGCAGTTGGTATCACTCGGCATGGGACAGGAGCCAACACTACAGAGGAGGCATCAGCTTATGTGGCTCTTGCTACCTACTACAGCTCCAACTTTACAAGTAATTCCTCTGCATTGCTCTCTGTTTGAAGCTCTGGGATGGTGGGCCAGCAAGCCCAGACTGAGATCTACCAGTCACCTAGCCGTGATCTACTGGTAGATCACGATCTACTGGTTGCTGACCCCTGCTGTATACTGAGATATGGTTATTCTGTATACTGCTATCTGGGGCTCTGTATACTGCTATCTGGGGCTCTGTATACTGCTAGCTGGTGATGCTGGGCTATATGCTCTTGACACAAGGGGTGGAAACTACAAGGGGTGGGGCTTATGTGAAGTGGGAGGGGTCAAAAAGGAAGGGTGGGGTCTGGCCCCCCCATCCTAAAATTTCACCAGCAAGCCAGAAGATCAGGATACACAGGAGAGCAGGTCAAGGCAAGCCGGGTCAGTAACGGGTAAACAGACAGCAGGATGCAAGATCACAGGGTCACAGGAAGCTGACGATAAACCAGCGATGGGCTGCTCACAGCAGCAGGTTTAAATAGGCCAGTTGGTGCCATCCATGGCGCAGTGCGCGCACCTGTGCGCATGCGCGACCGCCTGTTCACGGCGCTGCACACCACTGTGCGCATTTGTGCGCGCCGGTCCGTAATTCTTGTGTCAGCATGCATGGGAATGTATCTATTTCCCTTACATGTACCTTGTTTCTGGTGAACCTTGAACTCTATTTTTCCTCCCATGATCGTCATGATTTAAAGTGTAACTAATGGCAAAACTTTTTTTAGTTTTGGATGGAGTGGAGAGGGATTAGAACACCTGTCGGTTCTTAATGCTGTTTGCGCCCCTGTTAGGGAGATTCACCCTCTCTATTTGTATTGTTTACCATTATCATTGAAAGTAAAAGTAAAAGAAAGCCCTGAATTGTAGGTTGTCTCCAGAAAAGTAATAAAGGGGAAATTTCCCCGATGGGGACACTAGTTCTGGTGACATGGGGGTCCCCAAGGATTGCTCTTAATTTGCACGGATTTCACCTCACTTCCTGATTGGCTATGGGACAGGAAGTGAAGGGAAATCTCCGCAAGGGGACATAGATTGTGGAAAAAAAAAAAAAAAAAACAGACGGGGTTTATAACCCTCCTTTACTCCAAAATGAAAAAAAGGTTTTGCCTATAGTTCTACTTTAAGCCATGTCTCTGTATTTCCTGTTTGCCAAATTATTGTGCCCTCTCCAGCCAATATCTTGCTCTTTTCACTCCTGCTGCTGCTTCCTGGACTATACTTCTGCTTGATCCTAACCTGCAACCATTTGTTACTGACCTTTGGCTTTTTTACTGACTGCGCTTCTGCTTGACCCCTACACAATACACTTGCTACAGGACCCTGATTTGATCATTGACTGGTAGGCGCGATCCTGAGAACCAAAACCTGGCACTAGCTTGCAGCAAAACCCATCTCTACCATAAGGAGCTCTGGTAAAGACCAGTTAGTGCTTAGACCCTGCACCTCAGGTGAGCCTGCATCATCCGCCAGGGTGACCTGCTTGTGTATTTATCCTGCTGGTCGATGTGAACCTCTCTACTGCTATACCTATTGGTCTCAAAACCTGACCCCTGACTGTGACATCCCAATGGGACACAGATGGCAAAAAAAAACAAAAACTGACAGAGGTGATAACCCTCCCCTACTCTTTCCAAAATGAAAAAAAAGTTATGCCTTTAGTTATAGAAAGAATTATTCTTGCAGTGTAGACATGCATTATGCAAGCGTTTTAATGTATCATATAATAATAGATTGCTTTAAATTATTATTTCAAAGCAGTAAAAAAGTCAAAGGTCTTTTACATTGCCCTACAGGTAAGCTTATAAAAAGTTTAAGTCTAAGCTTGAACTTGCACCGTTTAGTAGTGTGACAGCCCTAGGCCCTGCCACTGTGTTAGAAGAGGGAAATGGCACTCAGGGTACTCAAAGTTGCAGATTGAGGAGCTCCAGAATATCAGTTCTGAGCAGAGAATGTGGGCTTTTCAGTACAAAGGCTTCAAAGAGTCTTGTGTGTGACAAAGCCTTCAACCAGCATGCTCTGTGTGTGCAGGTGTGTATAGTCCTTCATATTCAAAGGCCGGAGAGCAGTTTAGGGCTCCAACCTGGAGACAGGAGGTTCCCTCCCCAGACCGGGGCATGGGGCAGTGCAGAGAAAGCTGCGGTTACTGTAATGGTCTGTTTGACCAGACCAAAGGCCTAGGCTTGAGGCCTGAGCAGCGCCACTGCAAGAGCAAGCCAGGAGGCTAACATTTATTATTTTTGTGTTTTGAAGTCATGGTGTTGGAAACCTCTGCCAGGATAACCTTTTGTTCTGTAGAACTTTTGCTTTCATTTTAAATAAAACTGAGCCAACTAGCCCTATGACAATATTTTCTGTCTGGAACTGAACTCACTGGGATGCACTACAGTTTGAGCAAAACTCCCCACATATCACAGCAGATATGCTCATCAGCTGCAGCCGATGATTTCACTGGTGCATTGGTAGTTCTCTTTGCATTCATGGCACACTCAGTGTGCCGTGAATGCAGAGAGCGCTATGCAATGATGTGATTGCCATGAGCATGCATGGGAGTGATGCAATCATTGCTCAGTCATTCAAAGGTCTAGACCAGCCTTTCTCAACCTCTTCAACACTGAGGAACCCTTGAAATTAATCTCCGGTTCCCCCTGCTAAAAATTAAAAATCTACAACTCATGATACATTAGTGTGAGGGTCAATGGGAAGAATGCTCCCTACAGAGAGGTAGAAATTGACCATTGCTCAAGGAACCCCTTGCAACCTCTGCAGGAACCTTAGGGTTCCTCAGAACCCGGGTTTAAAAACCTTGCTATAGACAATGTGAACCCAGAAAGAAGACTGGGCCAAGATGGAAGCACCAGGAGCAGTGACAGCTTAGTTTGGAGGGCTCCGCTTAAAAGGTAAGTCTGTCATAATGTGCTATTATGGGGTACCGCTAGCACATTATAGCATTAACCTGCAGGGGACCATTTCAGTTTCTTTTTTAGACTTTACTACCACTTTAAAAAATGCACAATTTCTAAACCTTCTACTATACACCTAAAAAAAAATGATTAAACGTAATGATGTATCTGAAATGCAGTGCGCCAAAATCAGATGTAATGTGCGACAATTTGCATTTCTCCAAAGCCGCCAATCATAGTTTACTAGGCCTCAGGCTGCGTTCACACAGGGGCAATCTGACTTTGTGGGACTTTGCTAGGCGACTTACGTGACTTCAAGGCGACTTCAGCGCGACTTTGGGCAACTTACAGCACGACTCCATGCCAGGCGACTTTGCCTGTGGCCAATCAGAGAAGGGAGGAGATTGCCTGGGTAATTCAGAGGGAGTAACTGTGTAAATTATTTTCTTTTTCCTGTAAGTCGCTTCAATATATAAGGGGGATCTGACTTGGAGGCGATTTCCATTAAATTCTATGGACACAAGTCGGATAGAAGTCGCCTTGAAGTCGTACAGGAACCTTTTTTGGAACGACTTCAGTAGTGTACATTAAGACGGCTCCCATTCATTTCAATGGCATTTAAGATATCAAGCGACTTGGGGCGACTTGAGGCGACACAAGTCAGAGAGAAAGTCGCCCCTGTGTGAACCGACAGAAAGAGGTTGATTTACTAAAACTGGGGAGTGCAAAACCTGTTGCAGCTCTGCAGAGAAACCAATCAGCTTCCAGGTTTTATTGTCAAAGTTTAATTGAACAAGCTGAAGTTAGAAGCTGATTGGCTATCATGCAGAGCTGCACCAGATTTTGTACTCTCCAGTTGTAGTAAATCAACCTCAAAGTCTCCTTTTCCAAAAATCTGCTCCTGGTGGCAATTTTTGTTCTTTTTACAGATAAGCAGAGTGTTTGTTTTGGGCAACAGCTCAAGTTTTTTGCTTGAATATTCGTAAATCAGCCTGTTTGTAGTGATAGGAGTATTAAGCACTTATCCTGAAGAAAAACTTTATAAAATAAAATTTAAAAAGGAATATTAGAAATTAAAGAGGAGCTCCAGGCTCCCCCAAAACAATTAAAAGTCAGCAGCTACAAATACTGTAGCTGCTGACTTGTAATATAAAGACACTTACTTGTCCAGGCATCCAGCGGCTTTCTCACCCAGGTCGATTCTTCAATCGGCTTCAGGTGCAGCCGCTGACATAGCAAGTCAAGGAAACAGGAAGTGAAGCCTTGGGGCTTCACAGCCGGTTCCCTGCTGTGCATGCGCGAGCCGCGGTGTACCTTGTAAACTAAATGGTCCCATAGTCTTCTGGGACCTGTGATGTGTCCCAGAAGATTGCGGGGGAAGGAGTGGGGCCGACCCAGGTACCCGTCTCCCCCCCAAAAAGTGCTAGATGTGGCAGTGGAGAAGGGGGGTGCTAACAAGTGGAGCTTACCCTTTTGGGTGGAGCTCTGATTTAATTAGGAGGCTTTAGAGTACAGCCTGATATATTCACCAAGTAAAGTTCCTATTTTGGGGTATTTTGTTTTTATAATAAAATAGGGATCTACCCCAGGACATTTTAGTATAGTGATAACCTTGCCCTTTATTCACATAAAGTAACAGGCATCACACGGCTGTGGTGAAGATGTGGATACCAAGGTGTGCGGGTGAAGATCTCTTTTACAGTGACTGTATGGTGACACCATTCACTAATTCACTACATACACCACATGAAATTTGAGCGAGCATCTAAGGAGTGCGATGGATACAATACAACTTCTCTTTTGTTTTTATGAGCCATGAGTATTGTATATAGTAGAAAGTGAAAGGGACCAGGCTATGTGCCAAGTTGCCCTTAAAGCGGAACTAAATTAATCGATTTAACCATTTCCTAAAACAGTTACATTAAAGGCATGCCGTGAATGAAAGGGTCACAGTTGCTTGTGCTCTCAACAGAAATGTCAAGCCATAAAATCTACAGTTTTAACCACTTGACCTTCACAAAATTTACCCACTTTCATGTCACAACTGGCATGTCATTTTTTTTGGGGGGGGGTGGGTACCTAGTTTTCACAGGTACCCAGCTCCTACTTCCTCACCTGGCGCCGCGGCGCTGGAAGGAAGTTCACCTCTCTCCCCTCTCCCCCCCTCCCTCTCTGCAATCTTCTGGGTCCCAGAATATTGCCCGGCCATTCACAGGGCACAGCGCGGCTCGCACAGTGCCCACAATTGTGATGCTGGTGGCGCTGAGGTGAGAGGGAGTGGAGTGAAGCATCGGGCGGCCGCATCGCTGGACCAGGGGAGAGTCTGATTATGAAAAGTCAGCAGCTACACTTTTTGTAGCTACTGACTTTTAACTGGGTGGAACTCCACATTAACTGACAATTGCGCGGCCATGCAACACTGTACCCAAATAAAATATATGCATTTTTTTCCCCACAAATAGAGCTTTCATTTGGCGGTGACAATTTTGAAAAAAAAAAAAAAAATTTTACTTTCTGCTATAAAATACATCCAATAAAAAAAAAAAAAAAATAGAATTT
Source organism: Glandirana rugosa (assembly GCA_018402905.1). Lineage (NCBI taxonomy): Eukaryota > Metazoa > Chordata > Amphibia > Anura > Ranidae > Glandirana > Glandirana rugosa. Next base: position 1,149,817 of record BLSH010381689.1, on the reverse strand, counting down.
CTTCATAAATTTAGGCCAATATGTATCCTACTACATATTTTTGGTAAAAAGAAAATCCCAATAAGCATATATTAATTGGTTTACGTAAGGCCACTTTCACACTGAATCGGCGGGTCTGTTAGTGGTAAAGTGGCGCTTGTTTTAGCGGCACTTTGCCACTGTTATAGCGGCTCTTTGGCGCTGCTAGTGGGGCGCTTTCAACCCCCAGAAGGGGTTAAAAAGAGGTTAAAAGCACCGTGTTGCACTGATTCATTCCAATGGCAGTGCGTTTTAGGAACAGTGTATATACCACTCCCACGTCACCCTAAAGATGCGGCTTGCAGGCCTTTTTTGCCCGTCCTGCAAGCGCACCGCCCCAGTGTGAAAGCACTCAGGCTTTCACACTGGGGAGGATTGAGAGGCAGTTTTCAGGTGTTTTACAGGTGATATTTTTAGTGCTAAATCGCCTGAAAACCGCCCCAGTGTGAAAAGGGTCTTAACGTCGTAGCGTCTACAAACTATGGGATATATTTATGGAATTGTTATTTATTATTTATTTTGTTATACTACTAATGGCAGCGATCAGCGACTTATAGTAGGACTGCAATATTGCGGTGGACTATCGGACACTAACTGACATTTTTGACACTTAGCGGGAACCAGTGACACGAATGCAGTGATCAGTGCTAAAAATATGCACTGTCACTGTACTAATGACACTGTCTGGGAAGGGGTTAAACATCTAGGACGATCAAAATGTTAACTGTATACCTAGCTAGTGTTTTTGTGTACACAGTGTACTGCTTTCACTAGAGGAAGAGATCGATTCTATTCCTTGCTTTGCAGAGACACATGATTGGTCACTTCCCTCCTGTCAGAACTGAGATATGCCTTGCTTACCTAGGCATATCTTAGTTCTCTGTGTTATACTGACGATCGCTGGGTGCCGGAGGACATTGTGTACCTGGGACCTGCAGATTGGCTCCTGCTGTGAATTATTGTAGCAAAAGCAGCCCGCCGGTGGCACCCGCGTGCCCTCCCCCGCAGGCGGAAGTGCAGAATCGTGTATATATACGTGATGCTGCTTACATCTTCCACCCTGTAGCAGTAAATGTGCTATAGGGTGGTCAGCAAGTGGTTAAAGCTGAACTCCAGACAAACAGCTAAAAACACAAATAGAAAAATAAGGGAGCTGTTTTACGTGCCAAAATATTTATATATATGTATATATATATATATATTATTGTATTTCTGTCCATCCAATCCTGATATATACACAGCTCTGCCACACAGCACATCCTTTCTTTGCAGAGGAGGGAACCTCAACTATCTCTGCAGCAGTTTCACTTTCATTTACGGGTCTCCCGCCCTGTGACTGGACAGCGAAAAGAAAAGCACCACACTGATAAGCTTATCTCTCTGCCACTCTATTCTCTCCTACTATCAGCATGCTCCTTGTACTGCAGTAAACCTGACTGGCTGCTCATGCTGCTTCTCTCTCCCCCTCTCTAAGCTCTGCAGTACAGGGACTGCAAGAGGCTGATCCCAAATCAAATTCAGGTACTTATATTGCTTTCATTTTTAAAAATACTTACAAACTTTTTTTTATTCAGGGTAAAATGGTGGTACAGGTTCATACATCACAGCAAAAGTAATGCATTGTAAAATAAAAAAGAGGGTTGATAGGATACTGTGTATTACATTAATAAAGTCGTACAGCGAGTTTGTGTGATTGATGCCAGATATGTATTTTTTCCATACAAGCAATATGCTAAAAAAAATTTTGAAGCCAGATATTTTCCATTAATGACAATAAATTAAACATATGTTGGTTTAATTGTCTAATGGTTGAAAAGGAATCTGTGGTTTTAAACCAAGGATCCCATTCTTTGTCATAGTAATGTGTAGAATTATGTAGAGTGTGAAATATTTTTTTACATGAAGCCTATTGTATTTATTCTTGTTTTCAGTTGTGTAATAGGGACTGAATGGACATCCAATGGAATGCTATTAACCAAAGTATGGCCACACTTATAGTGTGGATGAGTCCCATATATGGGAGGGATATCCCTGGGATGGGTTTAAATAATAGGCAGTTGGCCAAGGAAAGACTGATCTGATTACCAGTGATTTTGGATTAAAATACTTTTAACCACTAAGGGCCGGTTCACACATAGGTGATCCGACTTCAGGGGCGACTTTGCTAGGCGATTTGAGTGCTACTTCAAGGCGACTTCAGCATGACTTTGGGCGACTTACAACGCGACCTGAAGCGACCTCCATGGCAGGCGACTTTGCCTGTGGCCAATCAGAGAAGGGAGGGAGGGGGTTGCCTGGGTAATTCGTGGGTAGTACCTGTGTAAATTATTTTCTTTTTCCTGTAAAGTTGCTTCAATATAGATGGGGGATCCTATTTGGAGGCGACTTCCATTGAATTCTATGGGCATAAATCGGATAGAAGTCACCTTGAAGCAGAGGCGTAGTGTGGGGGGTGCAAGGGGGGCCGGCCGCACCGGGCGCAACATCTGGGGGGGCGCGCTCGCACTCGCAGCTCTCTGCCCCTGCCTGGCTCACTCACTCTCTCTGCACTGCTGGCTGTGCGAATCCGATCCGAGCCGCCGGGTCGCCGCCCACTGTGGAGGGCGGGGTGCCAGGCGTGCGGTGCGGTGGGTGCGAAGAAAGAGCGAGGGACTAGCTGGGGGAGGGACAGTGCAGCGGCCGCCCAGCGCAGCGCTGAGCGCGGGAGAGAACCACACCAGACCAGCCCAGGCAGCAGCAAGAAGAAGCTGGCAGCGGCGGCAGGTGACACAGGCCAGAGAGGAGAGAGGGAGCCAGTGGTGACAGACGCTGCAGGAGGAGGAAAACCTAGGAGGACCTGGAGGAGAAAACCTAGCCTGCTGACTGCTGTGATCGGGTCCGTCCGGGACAGCCGGTGAAAAAAAAGGTAGGAGTCACGAGTGACAGGAGTCAGGAATGACTGGACTGGAGTACTACTGGGCTCAGTGGGCTGGCTGTGTAGTGCTAGCAGAGCATCTCCAAAACTGAAGTTTCTTTGGGATGTTACAGTTCCCGGTCTGCAGGTGCAGGTCAAGACTGGCATGTTGAGCTGACCAGATGGATTGAAGTTTGGTTGGTTCAACAGTGAGGAGACAGATTTCGATCCATATGTAGCTGCTCCAGCTCAACATAAGTTGATGTAAGCCAGTGAGTCTAGCAACCTTTAACCGCTTGCCGACCGCTGATTGGCAATTGACGGCGACAAGGTGGCGCTCCTGCGCAAATCGCCGTCATATGACGGCGGCTGCGAGATCGCGCCCAGTGAGCGCGCGCGTGCCGCCGGAGGCGCGCCCGCGCGCTCACTGTGTCCAGGGAGGGCCACGGAGCGGGTGCGGTGGATTCGATCTCCGCTGGCCACCCGCGATGCCCCCCCGGAGTGAAAGAACGGAGGTCCGTGTAAGTAAACACGGACCTCCGTTCTGTGAAGGGGGAAGGGCTGTGATCACTTCCCTTCCCCTGCTAGGGCAGCCCATACACAGTTAGAACACACTGAGGGAACACAGTTAACCCTTAGAGCGCCCCCTGCAGGTTAACCCCTTCACTGCCAATGGCATTTACACAGTAATCAGTGCATTTTTATAGCACTGATCGCTGTATAAATGCCAATGGTCCCAAAAAAGTGTCAAAATGGTCCGACATGTCCGCTGAAATATCGCAGTACCGCTAAAAATCGCAGATCGCCGCCATTACTAGTAAAAAAAATAAAAACCCCAGAAATTAATTCTCATCATCCATAAACGTGACCACTTTTGCGCAAACCAATCAATAAACGCCGATTGCGATTTTTTATATCGCAAATATGAGGAAGAATATAAATCGGCCAAAACCGATGAAAAAAAAAATGTTTTATATATATTTTTTTTTTGATTTGTATTTTAGCAAAAAGTAAGAAATTTGGGTTTTTTTACAAAATTATCGACGGGTTAGGGGGTGCAAATTACTTGCCTTGCCCCGGGTGCTGAAAACCCACACTACGCCACTGCCTTGAAGTAGTACAGGAACCTTTTCTGAAGTCGGAGCGACTGCAGTAGTGTACATTAAAACGGCTTCCATTCACTTCAATAGGATTTCTTATGTCAAGCGACTTGGGGTGAAACAAGTTGGATTGCAAGTCGCCTATGTGTGAATTGGCCTTTAAGGACCGTAAGGATTTACCCAGTTCCTGACCAGGCCATTTTTTGCGATACGGCACTGCGTCGCTTTAACTGACGAATGTGTGGTCATGCAACACTGTACCCAAAATTGATGTCCTTTTCCCCTATAAGTGGAGCTTTCTTTTGGTGGTATTTGATCACCTCTGTGGTTTTTATTTTTTACGCTATAAACAAAATTTTGAAAAAAAAAAAATGTATTCATCAGTTTAGGCCGATATGTATTCTGCTCCATATTTTTGGTAAAAATAATCCCAATAAGCCTATATTGATTGGTTTGTGCAAAAGTTATTGCATCTACAAAATAGGGGATAGATTTATGCCATTTTTATTAATTTTTTTTTTACTAGTAATGGCGGCGTTCCATGATTTTTACCGGAACTGCAACATTGCGGTGGACAGATTGGACACCTAAGGGACATTTTTGACACTTTTGTGGGAACCAGTGATATTAGTACATTAATCAGTGCTAACAATTTGTACTGTTATTGTACTGATGACACTGGCAGGGAAGAGGTTAACATCAGGGGCGATCAAAGGGTTAAATGTGTTCACTGCAGGTGTTTTCTAACTGTACGGGGGCCGTGGGACTGGGAAAACACAGAGATCCGTCTTCCTGTATAGCAGAAAGACATGATCTGTGTGATCTCCCCTGTCAGAATGGAGATCTATCTTGTTTATACAGGCAGATGCCCATTCTGTCACTATGGGGAATGATCACAGGTGGCCGGCGGACATTGAGTCGGCCGGACCCGCTGATTGGCTCCCGCACTGGCCAATGGGAGCTCGCGCTCGCCAATGGGGGCACGCGTGCGCCCACAAAAGCGAGTGCATGAGCCGACGTACAGTTACGGCGATTCACGGTATCGAGCCACTATGCCGCAGTATAACTGCAGAGGCTGGTCGACAAGCAGTTAATGGTGTATTCATGGATGCAGAACTACATTAATGTGTGCTGTTTTTTATGTGCCTAGAATCCGGCTTTAAATCTAGGCAAAAAACTAGATACTGAAGCTCACTAAATGCTAATAACCTAAAGTAAGGTGCATGGACACATAGGATAACACTATTTAGCTTCTAGGGGCAAAAAAATGCTAATAACAACTAGAAGCTTAAAAAAAACGCTAGTGTTCATGGAGCCCATTCACGGACCTCCATTCTGAACAAGAGTACGTCCGCTGGAAATGCTTCCCATGTCCGGTACCAACATGAGCCAAAAAACCCTTAGCTCTTCCATTCACTTGTCGAGACAGCAGTGTAGGGAAGCAAATCTGTTTATTGAAACACATGTACAGAGATATATACACTATGGACAACCCCCCCTTCCCCTCTGCATAATGACACAGGGTGTGGTAAATTTTACATCTTGTAACAATAGACACACAGGTATACACCTTATCAGCAGGGAGGCTGTTGGAGGAATTCCCCCCTCCCATCTCCTCCCTGCCCCCGATCTTCCTACAAGAAACATAGAATACAAAGAGTAAAGAGGAGCCCGGCGTGGTAACAATAGTGGCTGATAATAGTTCCAGAAGCCTGGCTGGGAGAAGTGTCACTGCCTGGTAACATGGGACAGCAATCACACTTAAATCTGGGTAACAAAGTGCTGTATGGTGGATGAAAACAGTGTTATTCCAATGTCAGTGTCACAGGTAATGACTGGGGCACATCAGGCAAACATACCCAGAAATAGTCCCATACAAGCACATAACATAGATAACTTGGCAGGTTCAGGGAACAGGTAATCCAGGGAAACAAGGGCAGGCAGAGACTAAATGGGACTGGTACTGTCACAGTGCTCCCCCATGTCTCACAGGAGGCAGACCCGATGTGATCCTAATGGGTCCACTTGGGGATGTACACATAGTCTCTCTCGTGATTCCAACTGTCTGAAAGGTGAAATCATCCATCCTCACATTCTCCTGAGGGACACAGCCCAAATGAAAAAGCTCCCCTCCCCCCACTTTCCCATCACAAACCCCACATATAGAACCCTGGATAACAGGGGTGAAAGGAAAGGCTGAGTCCAGTGTGGTTGTGAGGTGAATCTGACCAGCGCAGATCAGACTGAGGTTCTCAGTCACCCTGTGGCCCTAATAGACACAGGGTGACTTACACATAAGAGGGCTCCAGGGAGCTGAACAAGGAACCTCCCAACCTCTCTGAGGTAATCTGGGTTCCACAAGCCCTCCGCCCAAAGTGACTCTTGTCACAGAGCCTTAGTATTTCAAACCTTTTATTACCATAAGGTTAGCTGTGAGCCGTTCTCACCACATGTTCATCTCATGACATCTGTGTAGAAGTATCTATAATTTAGTGTAGTGCCCCCATAGTATAGGTGCGTTTTTGTAGCAGGGTTTTGCTAGGAGAGGCAAAATTTAGTCAGGCCTGACTGTATGTGCAGGCCTGAATGTTTTGATCTGGGCTTGGGGAGTGACTTAGGTAGGACTGGGGCAGCCCAACAGATGTGGTCACTGGGCCCCCCTACCTTCTCCTAGGAGGAACTGGAACTTTCCAGAATGAAGGTGGGACAAGAGGTGTCATCATTTGGAGTGTCATGATAAGCCCTGACCAATCCCCAATCTGGATTGGCAGGGGGCAAGCCTTCTTATATCCTCAGCCAGGAGTGGAGGTGATTCCTGGAGTCGCACAAGGGAACAAGAGAACGGCAGAGGTGCTACAAAGAGAGAGACTTTAAAGTGATCCACCGGTGTCGGTGAGTGACAGACCCTGGAGCTGGGAGAGAAAGTGCTGGAGCAGGCTGGGAAAAAAATAATGGACAGTCTGTGGAAGCCTTGGGAGCCAGGGGAAGGAGTGTCACTGAGGAAAAGCAGGTCTGTGGGACCTGGAAGAGGAATGGGCTGGGAGTTGTAGTCCATTAAAGGCCCGGCTACCACTCAAGTATTTTGCTACACATTCAGGGGCCCGTGATCCCTGGCCTGTAATGGGTGGTCCTGAGGTCCTGCTGACACAGTGTAGGCCTCACTATGTGCTGGCCGTGGTGAAGAGAAAAGAATAGAGAAGCTTGATAAATTTCCTTTCGAGCTGGAAACTAAGTGAAGTGCTGGAGAAAAGTGAAGGAGTGATAGTCTGCAAGTTCAGTGCTGGAGAGAGAACTGCAGGAGAAACGGTCAGCAAGTGATGTGCTGGAGAGTTGCGAGGAGTAACAGTCTGCAGAGGGATAGTCTACAGTGTCAGTGCGCATATACAGGAGTGTATATGGAGTTCTTGTACCATAATTCTTGGGGCATCCCATGGTCACCCCTTTTCCCCATCCAAGTTATTTCCACTAAATAAAACAACAAAAAACACATTTTCTGCAGCTTAGCCCATGCACTCATACTATGGATATATTTGACTACAGAGCCTCAAGAAAACTCACCACTGAGGGAGTTTTCGTTAACTCTAACCCCAATACCGAAATAGGGGGCCTATTTATGAGACTGAGAAATCTCATGGTGTCAGAACTTCACCTACAGTGGGATGTTGTGTTTTTAAACCAATATATTGGTGAACAGATGATCCCGAGGAGCCTCCGGTGGGAAGTATCACCCAATCAATGGGACACGGACCTCACCACTTGGTACAGTTTCTTCAATGATGCAGGGATCAAACTACTACAATTCATGGTGGGTAGGAAACAGGCCAGAATCCCAACCATTGACACAGAGATTAAAGAGATCAAAGAGAAACTGCTACCATTCAAAAATTCCCCGGAATACAACACACTTTCCTCCAATCTCCAAACACATCTTGAGAAAGAAGAAAAAGAACAAAAAAATCAAAAAACAAAAGAAGTATATAAGGGACACAGAAGACTACAATACGGGTAAGGTCTTCAAATGGCAAAGGAGGGTGAATGAAGCCACTCCAGAGGAACATCAGGATATCTCCGATCCACCTGCAGTTATGATAGACACCTCCAACCTAGGAAGAACTTTAGACCCTCCAAGGGTTAAACCCGTAACGGAACGCCAGTTGACACAAGTCAGAAAACCTCCAGGATCACGCCCCCCTCCACTTCGGGGCCCCCCTAAGGACCCCCCCAGAAGCTATGGGGGTTATTATCATAACAACAGAGGCCCCCCTAGGACTCCAAAAATTCAACACTATCCGGATACATCTGACTACTATACCACCAACACACACTACAACCAACATAGATCCCAATATGATAATTACCAAGACCCAGGAGACCCCCGGTTACAACCTCCAACAGATTCTCTCCACTGAGAAGAAGGAACCCCTCATGCAGTGATTACCCAAGACAACATGAGGATTACTGGGAACACCATCGCCCACCACGGAACTACAACTACGACCCCCCTCATACACCTGGCAATCAGGTTTTTCACAGGGCCGAGCAGGATTGGCGAACAAGACCAAGACCAGACGAGGAACCAGAGGGGGGAGGAACAGACCCCAAAAAACGAAAGAGGAACTAAAAGAATCAGGAATCTTCAACTTAAGCACTAAAACCCTCACTCATAATGAAAGATACGTCTTGGATAAAGGCCTCAAATTTGCGCCCCCCAAAAGACTGGATAAGTTTCACACATTTATCGATGTACAAAAATACATCCGGAAGATCAATATCCAAAGGTATCTAATTTCTAATACTAGCACAAGAGTCCCTAGAGAACCCAGTACTACCACCCCCCACACCACTCACACGAATCTGTCCAACCCCTCATTGTTCAATCCACCAGGCCAAGCAGCCCCAGCTATTAAAATTTTTAAGGAAATGGTCCTCAAAGATTTGGAAAATATCAACACTAAGAGAACATCACATGATAAATCATTTAGCATTGGTCTGAAAACTCTATGCACTAGAAAGGATCTCATTATACGCCCAGCAGATAAGGGAGGTGGGATCGTGGTCCTGGACAAAGAGGACTACGAAAAGGAGATGCTACGAATTCTGGACGACCAACAGACATACAACACATTACCCAATGATCCCACAACAAAGTACAAGAAAGAACTCAAAACCATCATAGATCAAGGCTATAATTCAGACATTTTAAATAAGAAAGAGAAAGCATTCTTAGTTCCCAAAGCCCCAAGGATACCCACGTTCTACTACTTACCCAAAATTCACAAAAACAGCACCAACCCACCCGGGAGACCTATAGTTAGTGGCATAGACTCGATCACTTCCCGGGTGGGCAAATATGTGGATTACTTCTTACAGCCACTGGTGAAGAATACACCCTCATATCTCCAGGATACCAAGGATGTCTTAAATCTCCTCAATCATATTCACCCAAACACAGAATGTTTACTCGCAACAGCAGATGTCTCTTCATTGTATACTAATATTCCCCATGACTTGGGAATTGAAGCAGTCTCACACTATCTGAGCAGAGATACCACTCTTCCTACCCTCCAAAAAAACTTCATTATGGACCTTCTAATCTTTGCGGCCACTCACAACTACTTCTGGTATAACAACCAGTTTTACAAACAAATTAAGGGCGTAGCAATGGGGGCCAAATTTGCCCCCAGCTTAGCTAATTTATTTATGGCTAAGTGGGAGGAAGAGGTAGTATACGCCTTACGACAACCACAGCTAAAAGTCTGGGCCAGATACATTGACGATATTCTCGTTATCTGGGAAGGCTCAACGGAAGATCTAGAACAATTTTTCCACACCTTAAACCAGAACAACAGAGGTATCTCACTTACGCATGAGAGCAGCAGAACCAAGATTCATTTCCTGGACTTAGAAATCATTCTAAAAGATAACCACCTCATCACGAGAACTTTTTTCAAACCAACGGACAGGAATGGTTATATACCTACAGACAGTTGCCACCATACGTCATGGCTAAAGTCCGTACCTCGAAGCCAATTCTTGAGAATTCGCCGCAACTGCTCGGACCCTGATGACTACAAATCACAGGCAGAGGTCCTCAAGAAGAGGTTTCTTGAAAGGGGTTACAACCAGGAAGACATTAACAGAGAAATGGATAGATCGACCCTACTTGACAATAAGCCACGGACGAACAACAACAAAAGTGACTACAAATGGTCATTTTTTACGTCGTTCTCCACACAACACAAACAGATCAGACATATCATCAAGAAACACTGGAGCATCCTACAAAGCGATCGTGTCCTGGGCCCACTTTTACCTACTCAGGCTAACATCATCTTCAGAGGAGCCCCATCTCTTAGACACAAAATAGCCCCTAACATATCCGACCCACCTAAGAAACTATGTTTTTTCCAAGACCTAAAGGGGTTTTATAGCTGCCGAAAATGCAGTTTGTCTACTAAACAGTTGCAGAGACAGAAAGATCACAACCTTCTTTTCCACTACCACAAACATCACCTACCAAATCAAGTGCTTTTGTACTTGCGAGACTAAGAACATCGTGTATCTGATAACATGCCCATGCGGGAAACAGTACGTGGGGAGAACAACCAGAACCTTTTCCATAAGGGTGAGCGAGCACATAACCAACATCGTGAAAGGAAAGACAAACCACAGTGTCCCGAAACACTACCTAAGAACACACGCTAAGGACCCCACGGGCACGAATTTCTCTATTATCGACAGATACACCCCCCCCCCCGGAGGGGTGGAGACAAAATCAGAGGAGTTTCTCAATTAGAAGTATATTGGATTTACCAACTCAAGAGCTACTTCCCCTTTGGCCTCAATATTGACTGGGATATAAATGCATTTATCAACAAAGCTTGACCTGCTACCTCACCTATCCCGAATACTTGTAGTCTAGATGTCTATATACAATCGGGATGTTGGTAGAACTATCAACATCAAGTCCAATTTCACACACACAGCCAGTTCCATTTCCCTATTGATGGACCATCCCTATAGCCATCATATTCCTGTACAGTCTACTGCAATTGTTATTAGGTTAGTTTTACTCTAATTTAATCTAATTGAATTCTTTGTTTGATCTCATGGATAAACTCCTTCAATGGGGATCCATTAATATCCCTATACTGACTCCAGATTGGGATGACCAACTTATCCTTCCACATACTAATTTTCTATAACCACCCCTTGACTAATATAATAAAATATATGGTATATAGATTCTCTAACCTCCCTGGGCCATCCTAATTAATAACGCCATTTTCTATGTTCTCACATTTATAAGCCGTACAGTTCACATTTAACGCCACATTGGCATATTGTATATATTTTATAATCATTCCATATTACTATTTACCATTTTAATTTTCAGTTTTTAGCCATCAATGATACTACTAACGCCCTCATACTTCTAGGCTCTTGCCAACGTTTTCTACATTGGTAGGCTATATGTAAACATCATACTGTTAGATACTATGGATATACCGACTATCGTTCTAGACTATATGTATACAATTTTATATTACCGATATACCTACTATTGTTTTATCATGGCCAATCAATATAATTATAACAATGATTTGTTACCTATGTATTTACATTGCAATATTATTAAGTTTTCTAAAAACCGACCCGATATCATCGGGATGTATATGGGACCGTACAGCGGCACCAGGGGTTGAATTGGTCATTCAGTTAAGTTTCCCGTGTTTGCTACATAACTGTATGCAGAGAACGTCCTTTTTCAGTGACTTACGCGTCACTTCTGGTTTAACCCGGAAGTTGAGCGCTCTATTGTTTAGCTCTGACCCATAGGGGACTTCCTGGATCACCAACAGATGACGCACTTCCGGGTTATCTCCCGGCTTATTCTAAAAGGATACACTTCATACAGAAAGTACCCTTTTCCCTCCTTTATGATTATTTTTCATTTAATTTGCGCACTCATCAACTGAAACAATTTTTCATTCCTCATTCGGGATTTTGTCAAACGAATATCCATTAAACATCTTCTCTAGCTGAAACGCACAGAGGAAACCGGAAATGAACCAGGTGGAACGCACACCGCCCCGCTGACCCGGAAGTGCGTCTCCTCTTTGTTCAGTTATCTGACTATATAAACGCGGCACTTTAGGTGGTCAGAAGCCCCCAGACGACGTGTCCTTACACGAAACGCGTCGGGCGCTTCTGACTTATTGATTGCTGCGTTTTTTATCTATCTTTATCCTTTTACCTACAAGCTTGTTGGAATTTTAATTTTGTCAGTTATTTAATAAAACCACTTCCTCATCAGTGGGATTTTACACTATGGCGACTGCCTTGTGTTTTTTATTCCCGCATAACTGACGGAGACACCCGAGGATCTTCAGAAATCCCCACCTTCACCTCCCCCCCCCCTTCCCCCCGCTTTTCTTGGATACCCCCCCACTCGCTAAGGAGGACTGAGGCCATTCCAGTCCGGACCTATCCGTCCCGGAACGAGGAGGAACGCGGACACCTGGAGAGGAGCCAGACCCACCAGAGAAAGGAGACCAGGCTGTGTGACGCGACCATTGCTGGAAATCCCTGATCTACCCTGACACCACGGGCCGGAGGGTCCTTATATATCTCAAAGGCGTTCAAACTTCTGAGCTCTGGTAAGCCTCCACATTGACCAAAGTTGGAGTTCCTTTTTATCACATTGAATATTCACCTCAAAGAGTCACCAAATATTTGAAGATTCACTATCTGGATATAGCACGTGGATTCCCTTCCCACCGAATGGACACTTTGCACTTTACGCACTAAATATTGTTGTTGAAATTATTATAATTTTTTCTATGAATGTCAAGTTCTATTATTTTATGTTTTATCTATTTTATGCACTCTGTTTTAGTGAATTGATCACTGTTTATTATTAACTGCGACATTAACAGCATCATAATATATCACCATCTGACACCTGTCATATACTCAGTTTAGCGCCACCACCATATAATTATACATATTCTTACGATTTAGTTTGGTCGATACAGGTGGCTGCTTACTGTCCTCACTCTCACAATTACATAGGGCATAGCGCAGTAAAAACCCCCTCCTATAAAAACAAGAGCCGGCCTGGTCAGTGTCTATGGATGTGTGAGATATGGTGGGGTTGAGGGCAGCTATAAGGTGAACCACTACTACCAGCTACTCCCAAGTGAGCACATGGCTACATTAGTAGGATTCCATATTTTTTTATAAAAATGTCGGCAAGTAATTTGCACATGATGTATAGAAGAGGCAGAGATTTCATCTTCTGGTACCAGGAATATATCACTCCACAAATACCCCGCAGAGCTCTGACTCACAAGCAGCTTTTAGGCTTTCTATCAATTTCCAGCATCCCAGCTGAAAAGAAAGGGTGGTCATGACAAGCCATGCCAAGTTTCAGAAGAGGAAAAGAAAGCCTTCCAGTATTTATTTCTCATGCTTAAAGCAATATTAATCTCTTCTTCAAGGGTGGTTTATGCCATAATGTGAGAGAAGGCACTGCATATTAGCACATTATGACAGACTTATCTGTCAAAGGAAGCACTCCAGCACTAAGCTGTCACTGCTCTTAGTGCTTCCATCTTCGCCCGGTCTTCCTTCCATGTTCACACTCTCTCTGGCCGCTTGAATGGCCAGGCCAAGGGTGGTTTATGCCATAATGCGAGAGTAGGAACTGCATATTAGCACATTATGATAGACTTATCTGTCAAAGGAAGCACTCCAGCAGTAAGCTGTCACTGCTCTTAGTGCTTCCATCTTCGCCCGGTCTTCCTTCCATGTTCACGCTCTCTAGCCGCTTGAATGGCCAGGCCAAAATGAAGGCGCTCCCATGCATGCGCATGGGAGTCACCATCACAGCACAGCTATCTCTGCAATCATGGCACAGGCAGTGTGTCATGAATACAGAATAATACAGAATAGAGTGATGCCATTGCCCGGAACCAACATGTACTGTATATCTCCATAATGGCATTGTTGTTGAAGTTTTTCAAGGTACTAGCAATTAACACATATTAAATGCTTCAGTAAAGGGGAAAGTAAAAATGTTGGGTTTAATACCGCCTTAATTAAAAAGGTTTATATTTTTAAAATGAGCAATTTTCAACACAGATTGATAACCATTCCTTATGTTATCTTTCTGCTTGAAGAAGCAGAGATGAAACATCTAATTAAAATTGTCCCCACTAAATAGCTGGGTAAAATGTCCAAAATGGGAGCTCCTCCTTTGTTTACCAGAATTCCACCCTCCTGTGTTGAAGCTTAGTGGCCAACTGTCTTAACACAGAAATTTAGCTAAAAAATGAATCCCTAGAGCTTTAGTCACAGAATGTCCCATGTTGTGCAGGCAGCAGGATTCTGGAAAAGTATTCACTGCAGGGATGCCTGTTCTCTTCCTGTCTCTTCTGGAACACTTCTACATGCTTTTCTATAATACCTCCATGATCAAAACTTTAACAGCGGCAGCCGGTCAATAAGGGGCGCTTGGGCGCCACCTCCCCGCCGCTGACAAGAAAAAAAAAGTTAGCCCGACCCCCTACAGGAGGCACCGGTATATTGACTTTTTTTTTTTTCTTGGCTCCTTGCTGTCTGCTGACAGCAAGTAGTGAGCCGTTTGGTCAGTTATAAAAGTGAAAGTAAGTGCGCCAAAGAGGCGCACTTGCTTTCACTAATTGGCTGCCCTGAGCCAGAGACTGACTGGCATTGGATGCTGTGGGTGGGGGCGGGACTGTGGTGGACATGCTGGCTATGTGATTACTCACGCAGGTGCAGCACTCCTCCGGGTTTCAGTCCCGACTCAGCATGCTGTCCGCAAGCGAAGCTCTGCACAGTGTCAGCCCGCTCTCCGCAAGTAGATCTCTACACACTCCTGCCTAACCTATCTGGGACCCTGTTTACCCTATCTGGGACCCTGTATACCCTATCTGGGGCTCTGTATACCCTATCTGGCCCCTGTATACCCTATCTGGTAACTGTATACCCTATCTGGGACCCTATATACCCTATCTGGGGCTCCGTATACCCTATCTGGGACCCTGTATACCCTATCTGGTGACTGTATACCCTATCTGGGACCCTGTATACCCTATCTGGGGCTCTGTATACCCTATCTGGGACCCTGTATACCCTATATGGTGACTGTATACCCTATCTGGGACCCTGTATACCCTATCTGGGGCTCTGTATACCCTATCTGGGACCCTGTATACCAGGGGTAGGGAACCTGTGGCTCTCCAGCTGTGGTAGAACTACATTTCCCATGAGGCATTGCAAGGCTGATGGATACAATTACTCCCAGAAGCATGATGGGAAATGTAGTTCTACAACAGCTGGAGAGCCGCAGGCTCCCTACCCCTGCTGTATACCCTATCTGGTGACTGTATACCCTATCTGGGGCCCTGTATACCCTATCTCCTATCTGGGGCTCTGTATACCCTATCTGGGACCCTGTATACCCTATCTGGTGACTGTATACCCTATCTGGGACCCTGTATACCCTATCTGGTGATTGTATACCCTATCTGAGACCCTGTATACCCTATCTGGGGCTCTGTATACCCCATCTGGGACCCTGTATACCCTATCTGGTGACTGTATACCCTATATGGGACCCTGTATACCCTATCTGGGGCTCTGTATACCCTATCTGGGACCCTGTATAACCTATCTGGTGACTGTATACCCTATCTGGGACCCTTTACACCCTATCTGGGGCTCTGTATACCCTATCTGGGACCCTGTATACCCTATCTGGTGACTGTATGTTACGTACCTGACGGTGGAGTCTGTCTTGTGCAGGGAACAACCGCTCTTGCGCACCCGATTCAAGGACCCCTGGTAGTGTAGACAGAGGCCCGAGAGTGCGGGATGAGGCGAACGGATTGGGAAAACATGGAGAGACGGACGTGCAACGGTTGAGACGAACATGCTGGTAAGAGGACGAACGTGCTGGGAGACCTTAGAGTGAGGTTTGTAGACACTGGTAGGTCGGGAGCACGGTAGGGCGTGAGAGCCCGGAGACAGATGTGATGGTCCCCAGGAACTTAGCCCACGCGTTCTCGCCAACAAGGGACGTGTTCTGTCTGAGGTGGCAGTCCATGCATTGTATGTCAGTGGTCTATCCCATATGTCCCAGGGTCTATCCCATATGTCTCGGGGTCTATCCCACATTTCCCAGGGTCTATCCCATATGTCAGTGGTCTATC
>BLSH010381689.1:1070491-1089933 GCA_018402905.1 Glandirana rugosa | reverse complement strand
TTGAATTCCCACTGCCACTGAGTCCCTTGAACTTTACACAGCCAAACACTGTATCTTCCGAATGTCCCCACACTGACCTGCTGGGTCCCTTACTCTGTTCTTCATCTCAACTGCTGAACTCTCCTGCAAGCGTCACCCCCGCTATCCTGCTGGGTCCCTAGCTTGACTTCCGCTGAGACTTTCCCAACTTCTCCACCATCCCCGGTGTCACGTACCTGGTGGTGGAGTCTGACTTATGCAGGGTTAACCTCCCTTGCGACCCTGATTCGTGAACCCCTGATAGAGTAAACAGGAAGTCCAGGAGTGAGGATGGCACGAGGGTTGAGTTGGTCACCGGTGATGGTTGGAGAAGCTCCTCCGGTCTCGTGCAGGTTTGGTCGGTGGTACAGGCAGGGTCGGCAACTGGCTGGCGGTGCAGTACAAGGGAGCAGGCAGAAGAGTCGTCGGGTACAGGCAGGGTTTGTTAACAGTCTAGCAGCAGAAGTACAAAAGGAGCGGGCAATCGGGTGGTCGTAGGCAAGCCGGGGGTCGGTGCAGGCAGAGTTGAGACAAGGTCGGGGCAAGCCGGGTCACTGGTAACAGGTTTACAGGTCGCTCAGGAAAACAGGTCACACGCTGTAGATCAGACAGCATCTGCTTACAGGAAGCAGGAAGTTTAAATAGAGCTGTTCCTCTAAGAGTTAGAGGAAACAACAACCAACTGCTATTAACCCTCCGCACTTCTTCTAATACCCGGTTAGTGAAAAAGTCTGCTCTGGTACTCTCTCAGACTCTGAACTCAGGCCTCTGATAACAGGAGCGTTGTCCCTTGAGGGCGACAGCTTCCCCTTTACCTCTGGCCCTGGTTCACGCTTTGCCTCTGGCGACAGGAATGATTGTCCTCCATTAGCAACTATGTCCCTTCACCTCCTACAAAGAGGGGTTCTCCGGCTGGCAGAACCCATGCAACTTGGTTAGGCTTCCGACATGAAGCCCCAACCCTCCGCTGCTCCTTTTTTGTCCTGGGTAGGCCTCGGACTGCCTAGGAACCAGGAACTCCCGGATAGGCCCCAGGCTTCTGGCCAACACACATCCACCCAGACAGCCATCCAGGTGGCACAGAACCACGATCACCTGACTCCTCCCAAATAAATAGGTTCTCCCAGCAGGCTATGGGGCCCAACAAAAACCCTACCAATTGGCTAGAGCAACCTATCCAGTCATTTTCCAAGTTCATATCTACCTTATCTTTCCAATGCCAGAAGTAGCAATGCCACCCAGAGGAGAGGGGTGCATCGAACTCAGGGTTAGGAAAAGAATCAGGAGTTCCCCTAACAATTGGCCAGGCTAGTTACCACCCAGCAAACTAGATTTGACAGCATCCCTGTTCAAGACCAGGGTGCTACATTTATATATAAGAGAGAGAGATATGTTGATTTACAGATTTTACCTTCTAACACTGATCTCTGATGCCTATAGGGTGCCTACCACAAAATATATCTTCTTAAGATGGCCATCTTTCCTTCCCAGGCCAATTTTCAGCCTTCAGCGCTATTGCGAATAACAATTGAGTGTTCATGCAACACTGTACCCATATTAAATTTGTATCATTTTTTTACACAAATATTGCTTTATTTTGGTGATATTTAACCACTTCAGCCCTGGAAGGATTTCCCAGTTAGGGACCAGAGCACTTTTTGCCATTCGACACTACGTCGCTTTAACTGACAATTGCTCGGTAATGCGACATTGTACCCAAACTTTTTCCCACAAATAGAGCTTTTTTTTGGTGGTATTTGATCCCCTCTGCGTCATTTCTGATCACCGCTATAAACAAAAGAAGAGCGACAATTTTGCAAAAAAAAAAAACAATATTCCTTACTTTTTTCTAAAATACATATCCAAAAAAAAAAATATAAACATTTTTTTTTTCATTTATATTCTTCCTCATATTTTTGGTAAAAAAAAAATCGTAATCAGCGTTTATTGAATGGTTTGCGCAAAAGTTGCCGTGTTTACGAATGATGAGAATTCATTTATGGGGTTTTAATTTTTTTTTAATATTTTACTAGTAATGGCGGCGATCTGCGATTTTTATCGGGACTGTGATATTGCAGCAGACATGTCGGACCATTTTGACACTTTTTTGGGACCATTGGCATACAGCGATCAGTGCTATGAAAATGCACTGATTACTGTGTAAATGCCATTGGCAGTGAAGTGGTTAACCTGGAGGGAGCGCTCTAAGGGTTAACTGTGTTTCCTCAGTGTGTTCTAACTGTATGGGGGCTGCCCCCCTGGCAGGGGGAGGGGAGTGATCACGGCTCCCATATACAAGGAGCCTGTGATCACATCCCTTCCCCCTCTGTCAGAACGGAGATCCGTGTTTACATACACGGACCTCCGTTCTGTCGCTCCTGGGGGTGTGATCGCGGGTGACTGGTGGACATTGAGTCTGCCATACCCACTCCCAAGCCCCCCCGGAACACAGTGAGCGCGCCCTCACAATACTCGTTCTTGCGGCCGCCGTCAGCTGACGCGATAACGAACCATGTTGCCGCCGTCAAGCCATGGTGGGAGGTCAGCAACTGGTTAATCACCACTGGGTTTTTTTTTTTTTTTTTTTTATAATAAACGAAAAAAAATGAAAATTTGGAAAAACATTATTTTTCTTTGTTTCTGTTATAAATTTTTAGTTATTTTAGTAGTTTTAGTTATATATAACTAATCTTTCTTCATAAATGTAGGCCCATTGACCAAAATATATTCTGCTACATTTCTTTGGTGAAAATAACCCAAATCAGTGTTTATTATTTAGTCTGAAGAAAAGTTATAGAGTCCACAAACTATGGTATAACTGAAAATTGATCAGTCCTGATGTAGTGATCTCATTTTGTTAGGCCTGAAAATGCCAAAGCAGTACAAATATCCCCCAAATGACCCCTGTTTGGAAAGTAGACAGTCCAAGGTATTTAGTAAGAGGCATTGCAAGTTTTTTGAATACGTTTCATATGACGTCCACCCAGAACAACGAATGTCCCGCCCAGCTGTCATTTGAAGGGCAGTGGGAAGTGGGTAAGCAAACTGGTATTTCAATTTTACACGGCTGTGGACTCTTTGAATTGCATTCTGGTTTCTTATATTTCTTAGAAACCCAGTGCAAATATTCCCACCAGAATTCCCAATGTTATGCATTAATAATTATGTAATTCTCCCAAAATAGATCAAGAATAAACCAATAGCTGAAGAAACCATTTTTGAGAGATTGACATTTTTTTTTCTAAGAATATTTGGGGAGGGTATGAGATAAATCATTAAGGGCCCGTTCACATCTAGGCGACTTGAGTCTGACAAGTCGCCTCAATGCTGTGCAATGAAACTGTTCTAAAAGGAGCAAATCGATTCGCTCCGACTTAGAAAAAAGTTCCTGCACTATTTTCGGGGCGACCTCAGCGCGACTTGCATTGACTTCTATGATAGAAGTCTCCTGCAAGCCACGCTGAGGTCGCCTCGAGCGGGGCGACTTGATTCGCCCTGCAAGTCGTGCTGCTTCAGGTGTGAACCGGCCCTAAGGCGATCTTTTTTTTTTTTACCACTGGAGTATCTAATAGGGATATTAATCAAATGGGTGATTGAATCCACTTCTGCCCATCCAAAATAGAAAAAAAAATTCCTTTTTGAGTGGAGTTGACATTTAAGGCTGAGTACACATGGATAGGGATGAGCAAACCATGCAAAGTTCAGTTCAATGGAAGCAAACCTGGTGGGAAATCTGCAAACTCTGAACCTTAGTCTTTTTAAGGCTAAATTGTATTTTTGTTAAAAAAAGGCAATGGGCAGCCAGGCACTGCCATAAGGGGCAGGTATCAATTAAAAAAAAAATAATAAAAAACCTTCAGTGGGGCGAGGGTCTTTTTATGCGGCTTCAAGGGTAACATTGAAAATACACAAATCTTTTAAATAACATGTTTGGGGATGCCTTAAAGCTACACATGAGGTTATGGAACAGTACAACTAACCCTTTAAAGGCGACAAAAACAAATTCAGATCACATATAGCAGTGGATAATTTAAAGGCAGGTCTGCCTGGAAGTAGCCCATTCCTCCTTAAAGGCACAGGTACACATTGCATGCCTGGATGGACAGGAAAGGGAGGGTGGTGAATATGTGGCCTCCTTTTCCAGAACCATGCCAAGCCACAAATCATTCAACATTGGCAGCATACCTTGCAAGGGGCCCGGCAAAGCCTCTCATATTGCAAGGCAACTTGTCCCACTGTTAAGGTAAGGTGACCAGATTTTTAAAATGAAATCCAGGGACATATTTTTTTAATTGGCAAATAGTAAATTATTTTATAACCATATTTTCCTCAAATTATATATGCAGTGTATGTGGTATGTGTTTATGGAATGATTGTATGATATATACGTTATTTCTCATATTTCGTCCATAAAAAAAGATTTAAAAAATAGATATGACTACCAAATGTTATGGAGATAACACAGAGAAAAAACTGAGTGCAGGGTTCTAGAGTGCGTTACATAAAAAAGTACAGGGCTAAGGAGCATGCTGCATAAAAAATGCAGGGCTAAGGAGTGCGCTACTTAAAGAATGCAGGGCTATGTAGTGCTCAGGAGCATGCTACATAAAGAATACAGGGCTCAGAAGTGTGCTACATAAAGAACGCAGGGCCCAGGAGTGTGCTACATAAAGAATGCAGGGCCCAGGAGTGTGCTACATAAACAATGCAGGGCAGAGGAGTGCGCTACATAAAGAATGGAGGGCTCAGCTGTGCCGATCTATGCAACCTCACCAGTGCCCAGCTATGCAGCCTCACCAGTGCCCAGCAATGCAGCCTCACCTGTGCCCAGCAATGCAGCCTCACCTGTGTCCAGCAATGCAGCCTCACCTGTGCCCAGGAATGCAGCCTCATCAGTGCCCAGCAAAGCAGCCTCACCAGTGCCCAGCAGTGCAGCCTCACCTGTGCCCAGGAATGCAGCCTCATCTGTGCCCAGGACTGCAGCCTCACCAGTGCCCAGGAATGCAGCCTCACCTATGCCCAGGAATGCAGCCTTACCAGTGCCCAGCAATGCAGCCTCACCAGTGCCCAGCAATGCAGCAAGATTGGGGGGGTGGATGGACCTGGGATGGGATTGGGGTGGTGGATGGACCTGGGATAGGATTGGGGTGGTGGATGGAGCTGGGATGGGATCGGGGTGGTGGATGGAGCCGGGATGGGATTGTGGGGATGGAGGGAGCCAGGATGGGATCTTTAATTTGAGGGGGTGAGGGTTAGAGAATCTGCGCTAGAGGGTGCTTTGGGAGGGACTAGGAATTGTGTTGGGGGGTCAAACTTCAAATCTGCCCCCCTCCTTCTAGCACAAGTCCTCTCTAACCCAAAACAAAGCACCAACTACCACATATACTCTAACCCTCCCTCCCTAAAATAACTCCTGGCAGCACAATTGTTACCAGGCCCCCCTCCCAATCACAATGTCCCTAAAGACTCCTGTTATTACAGACCTCAGCTCCGGCCCCCAGGCAGATGTTTTGTTTTTGTCCTGCCTCCTTCTCAGCTCTTCCTCCTGGCCTGTGTACTTGTTATGTCAGAGCCGAGGATGAGGCAGCTATAATCCGGTGTGCAGTGAGTGCAGCTGGCGGGGGAGGAATGCGATTGCAGCGTGTGTGGGTGTGTGGGACCGTGACGGTTAGACGTCGGACACCCTGCCTCTCTGTCTCTGCCTCACTCCCTCCTCTTAGCACATTCCGTGGAACTGAAGAGATCCTAAAGAGAGAAGGGAAGGAGGAAGAGGAGGGAGCAGCTGCGACCCTCTCAATGCAGCGCTGGTGCCAGTCTGGACCTGGTGTCACCCCCATAGCAACACCACTGCGCCCCCCTCTGCCTCAGCACCCACCCTGCAATCCAGGGACAAATTGGAGGACACACAGGCTCCTGGGATAGTGTTCTCAATCCGGGGACTGTCCCTGGACACCGGGGACGTCTGGTCACCATATGTTAAGGGGTCAAGGGCCTAGTCCCCAAGAAGATGTGGGAGTTTGCTTGTTGGGTGGGGTGATTATCAGAAACTTGTTTACCCCCTTTATAATAAGGCAGGCCCAGATAGTTGGCCCCACAGGGGAAGAAGTATGGTGTACATTAGTATCCCTGATTACGCATTCTCTTTAAAAATAGAAGTGCAAATAAACACACATGCACTGTGACACCGTACACTATGATTCATTTAAGAAAAATGTGAATAATGTCCCACAATGTAAATCCAGCATCAATCATGTCATTGAGCAATGCAGACCCATTTTCAATCACGATAACCCATCAACATGGCAACACGCTGCCCAGTGATGTTGCCACTACTGCTGCAAAATGATAGATCCAGTTTATGAAGCGCTTTACAATACAAAGGGAGACAATACAGCAACAATATAATTCAATACAAGAGGGTTAGGAGGGCCCTTCTCCTGTGAGCTTAAAATCTAAGGTAGGGGCTAATGGAACAAAAGGTAATATATGGTCCTTACCATATCTGATTAGTAACTTCACCCAAAATACCCCACTGGTTTGTTCACAAATGCCATGCAGCTGAGGATCAGTCATTTTGTAGTGGTAGTGCTACCACCGCAAAATGATGTATCCCATGCCAGTTTGTTTACTAACAGCAACTGGATATTCAAGTTTGTGCAGTGACCAGACATGGCCAGGTTGTTCAGCAGTTTACGACTCTATGAAGAACATACATGCAGGACTTCAAAGAAGCTTTTAGACATATCAGAGTTTAAGCTGTGCCTCCTAATTGCAGCAAGGTATTCATGCTCCTGACTCTCAGGAAGAACTAAAAATATCATTGGGAAAACCTATGTTTATGTGTCTACCTAAAACTGTGAGAACCCAACATAAACAAAATACTATAGTGTGTACAACCAGCTGCTGTGCCCAATGCGCACCCCCTTTGCGTATAAACGAAAATTTACTGAAAAAGTGAACAGTGCTAAAATTCTTTGTTAAAGTGCTATCACAAATATTTCCCAAATTGTTCTAAAATCGAAATTATTTTGAATTCTAAACGATTCCTTCTGTTAAAGGGACTGTAAATGCAGAAGTTTTTTTTATCTTAATGCATTCTATGCATTAAGATAAAGAAAAACTTTTGTGTGCAGCAGCCCCCCAGGACCCCCTAATTACTTGCCTGAGCCCCATCTCTCTCCAGCGATGTCCACGAGTGTCTAAGCCATCCGGGACACTCTTTCTGATTGGCTGAGACACAGCAGCGGTGCCATTGGCTCCCGTGGCTGTCAATCAAAGTCAGTCAGCCAATCAGGTGAGAGAGAGGTGGGGCCGGGTCAAGGCTCCGTGTCTGAATGGATACACAGAGCTCTGACTCGGGTTTGGTGCCCCCATAGAAAGCTGCTGGCTGAGGGGGCACTCAAAAGGAGGGAGGGGCCAGGAGCTGCAAAGAGGGACCTGAGAAGAGGAGGATCCGGGCTGCTCTGTGCAAAACCAACAGGAGGTAAGTATGACATGTTTGTTATTTAAAAAAAAAAACAATCCTTTACAATCACTTTAAGTGCTTAAAATTAAAACAACGTGCAATTAACAAATTCAGTTATAAAGTGCTCCAATCAAATTCAAATGTGTACACAACATCAATTTTTCTTTGTGCACAACACAAGTGCATATAAAGTACATATAAAGGGTCCAAAAAAGTCTAAATCTAAAGAGGTTTCCTGAGGACGTCTGGTGTGTGATGAAATGCCAATTTTTGTGGTTAAAACAAATTTGCCAATATTTCCACGTTATACAAGTGCTCCTCCATTCCCCTCCAAAGTTCTCACCCACCAGATATATTTGACCCCTTATTGTAAAAAAAGCAGGTCAAACATGACCTATGTTCTATGACAGAATAGTTTTCCTCCAACAACCTCAGGAATTGCTCAGCCACAGGACAGTAAGCCAACATTAGTGCTGCAGCACACCTTAGTGAGCTCAAAACATGTAGCAGACACAGACTAGAGATCCTATCATCACATACCTCTTTATTTAGATAAGTCCATAAGAAAACACAGAAATGCACTTACAATATATTGTGCCTGTGTTGGCACTTAGTAAAGCAAGCCAACCAAATTGTGTAGGGAAGGGTCGCTGCTCTGCTTACATCCTGGAGCCAGCTTGTGCTCCAAACAGCAGAAGTGACATCAGACCAGAAGTCCAGGCCCTACACGTTTTGTCATACACCAGACACCTTCAGGAAGCCACATTAGGTTTGGACACTTTATATGTACAGGGTGGGCCATTTATATGGATACACCTTAATAAAATGGGAATGGTTGGTGATATTAACTTCCTGTTTGTGGCACATTAGTATATGTGAGGGGGGAAACTTTTCAAGATGGGTGGTGACCACGGCGGCCATTTTGAAGTCGGCCATTTTGAATCCAACTTTTGTTTTTTCAATAGCAAGAGGGTCATGTGACACATCAAACTTACTGGGAACTTCACAAGAAAAACAATGGTGTGCTTGGTTTTAACGTAACTTTATTCTTTCATGAGTTATTTACAAGTTTCTGACCACTTATAAAATGTGTTCAATGTGCTGCCCATTGTGTTGGATTGTCAATGCAACCCTCTTCTCCCACTCTTCACACACTGATAGCAACACCGCAGGAGAAATGCTAGCACAGGCTTCCAGTATCCGTAGTTTCAGGTGCTGCACATCTCGTATCTTCACAGCATATGTTTTTTTTATGGTTTTTATGGTCAGTAAAAACCAATACCGGGTGAGCTGCTCCTTCCAGGAGGTACCGCCATTCCTCCAAAGCCGACTTGATGGCCAGCAATTCCCTATCATAGTTCCAGAAAGATGGCGCACCACCACATTATGGGTGTCAGGTCCGAGCGTTCCTAGATGAACAGTTTCCTGGAAAGTGGATTGGTCGTCGTGGACCAGTTGAATGGCCCCCAAGGTCTCCCGATCTGACCCCCTTAGACTTTTATCTTTGGGGTCATCTGAAGGCAATTGTCTATGCTGTGAAGATACGAGATGTGCAGCACCTGAAACTATGGATACTGGAATATATGTGAACCTGATGTTTTTTTGTTCAAACAGCGCTTGCTATCTGTGTTTTCTTTCCCTTATTACTTTGCATAAATACCAATTGCATGTGATTTCATATAACAATAATGTGAATATATAGATAAATAAATACACAGGAATATTAAAACCAATATAAAATCATATATGAAAAATGACAATAAAGTGCTGTGCTCTGTGCTGAAAAAAGTTTTTTGGTGTGCAGTCCGTAACATATATACGTGAAAATAACTCTTGCAGTCCCAAATGTGTTGCTGCTTTAAATCTTCTACGTGGAATAATGCTTCAGATTTTTCCTCAATAAAGTGCTTGTGCTGAAAATATTTTTGTGCTGAGTGGTGGTAAATAATAATGCCTCAGGGTGTTGTGCCCTGCTTACCGGATTCTTTTGACCCTCCAACCGTACGGTGTGGAGAGGTCGTGCGCGCTTTAGGTCTATAATCCGACCTAAGGATATTGGTGTCCTCTCCTTCCTCTCGCTCTTTTCCTCGGTTACCAGTCTGTTTTGCTCGCCATAGTGCACAATGATAGTTGTTGACTTGCTGAATCTTCACAGAGGCAGTGAGAAAGCTACAAGCTAATTTGCACACCCTTAGGCTTTAACTTATACGATCTTGCTGTACTATTTAGTCTATGGTGTGGACTATAGATAGCCCTCTAATGACCACTGACTAGTAGCTAGGGAGGGGATTTGACTTTGCACGCCTCCTCTCGTGTAATCTTTGTACACTTTTCTTGAAATAGAAACCGTAAACTCCTTTCCAAAGAATCTTTACATGCTGACTGTAAGGACTGGAAAGGATACCAGAGCGCATACCATAGACTAAATAGTACAGCAAGATCGTATAGGTTAAAGCCTAAGGGTGTGCAAATTAGCTATATTGGTTTTAATATTCCTGTGTATTTATTTATCTATATATTCACATTATTGTTATATGAAATCACATGCAATTGGTATTTATGCAAAGTAATAAGGGAAAGAAAACACAGATAGCAAGCGCTGTTTGAACAAAAAAACATCAGGTTCACATATATTACGCTATTTCCCAGAGTAACTGGGCTACAGCAGCAGCTGCACACACATGAAACATTGTTAACAAAGGATTAGCGCTGCCTAAGGTCCACACACCTTTTATTAGAATTATGGATACTGGAAGCCTGTGCTCGCATTTCTCCTGCGGTGTTGCTATCAGTGTGTGAAGATTGGGAGAAGAGGGTTGCATTGACAATCCAACACAATGGGCAGCACATTGAACACATTTTATAAGTGGTCAGAAACGTGTAAATAACTCATGAAAGAATAAAGTTACGTTAAAACCAAGCACACCATTGTTTTTCTTGTGAAATTCCCAATAAGTTTGATGTGTCACATGACCCTCTTCCTATTGAAAAAACAAAAGTTGGATTCACCACCCATCTTGAAAAGTTTCCCCCCTCACATATACTAATGTGCCACAAACAGGAAGTTAATATCACCAACCATTCCCATTTTATTACGGTGTATCCATATAAATGGCCCACCCTGTACTTTATACGCACTTTGTATTGGGCACATAGTAAAGTGGACAAACTTTTATTTGATTGGAGCACTTTATAACTGAATTTGTTAATTGCACATTGTTTTGGTTTAAGCACTTAACAGAAGGAATCATTTTGAATTTAGAATAATTTTGATTTTAGGACAATTTGGAAATTATTTGTGACAGCATTTTAATAACAACACATTTTACCACTGTTCACTTTTTTTTAGTAAAACTGTGCTTCCTGTATGCATGTCTAGGTGTGCCCCTCATAGGTTTGAACAAAACCCAATATCTCAGCTATATTTCATTTCACAATTAAAAGAGTGTCCAAAGGAATACAAAATGTGTGTACATCATAAAGCACATACATTAAAAATGACATCATTATGGAATTAAGACACTCTGGAATATCATGCCTGCTCAGGCCTTATTATCCTTCCGGGATATCTCCACCACATTGGCGATGGATCCCATTGAGGACTTCCTTGCTCAGTGTCTTTACCAAAGCCACTTTCCTCTCTACTTAAATTAGTATTCAGTCCCCCAAGATGGATAGGCTGTGGGACGAGTGGAAGGCTGACATCCCCACCCTGCACAGGGAACACTGGGAGGACTGTTTCAAGGACAGCTCGAAACTAGTTATCTCCTCTAGGGACAAATTAATTCAAAACAAATGTTTGCATAGAGAGTACTACACGCCCAAGAGATTGCACAGAATCTACCCTCAGAGGTCTGATTGCTTGTGCTGTCAAACAGCTGTCGGTACATACTTTCACATGTTCTGGAGTTGCCCTAGGGTGGCACAATTCTGGACAGATGCCTTTGAACTTGCTGAATGTTCATCTTCAGCTGTCCCTCCCCCCCAGTGTCCCTGGAGTTGGCGTTACTGGGCATCCAGGATGATGCACAAAGGCCTCGCTGCACCAAATTGTTGGTCTCCTATTTATTGTATTATGCTAAAAAATAAATACTATGTAAATGGAATGCAACCTCCCTCCCCCTTGGTGGCTTTGTGGAAGAGTTCAATTAATGCTGTACTGCCTATGTATAAACTGACATACTGTATATTAACAGAAATTGTCCTAAGAAGTACAATAGGATTTGGCAGCCATGGACGGCCCAGTAATGGTGTTTTTCATCTGGTGTTTGGGTCTGAGTTTTGTTTATGCTCCTTATATTTTATTTTTTGGGGTCTACCCTTATTTTATATTGTTTGCCCATTCATGGCTTTGTCATGCACTACTGTGACTGTATACTGCTGTGACTATCTGTACCACCCTGTCATTTGATGTTATTGTACTATGCTTATGTTTTCAATAAAGTACCATTCTGGTTGTTAAAAACGACATCATTGTCTGCAGGCTTCATTCAGGTGCTTTCAAAATGCAAAGCGCTTTTGAATATGAAGACTTTGATTGTAAAATAGTGCTTTTCTGCATTGAAATCTATTTTTTTTAATAGTAAGAAAAATCACCATGGTCAAAGAATTCTAGTTAATGCTTTTATTACAGTGGTACTAACCTGCACTAAAGTAGAGAACTGGGACAACAGGACTTTGTTTGTATAATGCAATTAAAGATAGCCTACGCCATGTATGACGCGTGTTTAGTTAAAATATTTAGTACGCTATGCCAAATATCTTTACAAGCATACACTGGCCACATACACACTTGTGTATCAGTGACAATGTGTTCTGTAATATAAAGCTGATTACATGTTGCATTACCGTATATGGGTTTTGTCTTTTATTACTCATAAACAGTTACAGTTAACAATTTTCTTTTAATCATTATACTCTTGATTTATTCTTCTATCCTTTCTGACTTTTTTTTTTTTTTAACTTGGTGTGCTTACATTCCTTTTGTGGTGCCAGGGCACCAGGTTGCCTAGGGAACACATTGCAGACATTCAGTTTGATGCTCTCCACCTGCACCAATATTCTTCCCTTCTAAAATTCCAGCTTTTTTCCTAGTAAGGTCAGTATTATATTTTCATGTGCATTTTAACTGGATGTAGTTAAACAACAAGATTCCCAGCCCTTTGCTTAAACTTACCAGGCAGTGTAGTGAGATGAAATGAAAAACTGATAAGAGCTTGAGACATGCTTAACAAGATTAAATTATTTGTAATTAGCTTTGAAAAGCATGCAAGATTAAAACTGAATTCCAGAGGGGCAGTTAAATACACAGTTGAAATAAAAATATGTGAACTATTTTCCCTAGTATATCATTTGCTGTTCATCCAGTCCTGTGATTCCACCACAGTCACATTATAAGCAGGCTGCCCATTTTCCGTGCACATGTCCATCATGTGTAGCTGAGCCCCCACTTACAAACCAGAGCTGCGGGGCCACCCATTGGTTCTGTCTACACTCACACCACATTATTCATGTGCACAGATACAGGTCCAACGCCATTCCGAATAACCCTCCTTGCCACACAGCACTCCTCACACAGGACCCTGTGATTTATCATGGTCCATGTTATGGCTCGGGTAATCCAAAGACACACCCTTGGAACATGTCACAAGGAGCCCAGATCACCCTGTACGCGATGCAACAAAGGATTCCTGTCCTCTAACCGCCACCTGCTCCTTAGCAGACCAGGTTTGCACACTTCTTTACACTGTAAGGTAACTTCATGTCACATGTGAGAGATTAGCTCTTGTGGGGATCAGCTTCAAGTCCCTGCGGTTGAGCAACTGTCCCAACCATACAGTGGACTCGGGAAAGGGCATCTGCATTGTTTTGGAGCTTTCCTGCCCTATGCTCCACTGTGAACTTGAATGGCTGCAAAGCCAGCAACCACCTTCTCACCCGACTATTTTTTTCCCTGTTGTCACACATCCACTTCAGGGAGGCATGGTCGGTGACTAGCCTGAATGGTCTCCCCAACAGATAATATTTCAGGGCATCTAAGGCCAATTTGATAGCTAAGCACTGTTTTTTCGACAATGGCATAATTTCTCTCATGCCTGTTCAGTTTTCTGCTCAGGTAGACAACCGGGTGCTCCTCATCGTCTCTGATCTGGGAAAGTACAGCACCTAGTGCCACATCAGAGACGTTGGTCTGTACATCAAACTCCCTTGAGAAATCCGGGGTCACAAGCACCGGTTGTGCACAAAGGGCTTGCTTCAACCTCTGGAATGCCTTTTCGGCCTCAGGATTCCACTTCACCATGATCGACCCTCTACCTTTCGTTAAAGCTGTTAGAGGGATGGAAATGGTGGCAAAGTCGCGTATGAACCGCCTGATCCCCAGGAAGGCACGCACTTGCTTTTTAGTTAGCGGTTGGGGCCATTTTTGGATTGCCTCAATTTTATTGTTCTGCGGCTTAACTAGTCCCCGACCAATAATGTGGTCAAGTTATTTGGCCTCCTCTAATCCTCCCCAAATGAGATTCCCAATCGGGGCTGTGGATGACAACATCATCCAAATAGGCTGCTGCATAGGGGCTATGGGCTCCTGATTCCCAGGAAGGCACACACTTTTTAGTTAGCGGTTAGGGCCATTTTTGGATTGCCTCAATTTTATTGTTCTGTGGCTTAACTAGTCCCGACCAATAATGTGGTCAAGGTATTTGGCCTCCTCTAATCCTCCCCAAATGAGATTCCCAATCGGGGCTGTGGATGACAACATCATCCAAATAGGCTGCTGCATAGGGGCTATGTGGTCTTAGTGTTTTGTCCATCATTCTCTGGAATGATGCAGGGACACCGTGTAAACCAAACTGCATCCGCTTGTCACGCCTTGACCGGGAATAGATCCTGGGACCTGTATTCTTTTGGTACATCCCCAATCTAATGGCCAGACAGAAATTGTTAATCAAGATTTAGAGACCTATCTAAGGGCTTATGTTAATGCTGAACATGACAACTGTAGTGAGATGCTACCTGTAGCTGAAATAGCACACATCTCACAATGGCACTCCTCTTTGAAATGTTCTCCTTTCCAAGCTGCCTATGGTTATCAACCCAGAGTCTTCCCCTTCCAATCTTCTCTGTTAGAGGTACCTGCTGCAGCCAACATGGTGACCAGGTTAACCAAACCCTGGAGAGACATAAGGAAAGGGGTATGCAGATCGCTGCAGAAGACCTGCACCCCGTTATCGTCTTAATCAGCTTGTATGGTTATCCACTAAAAACATCAAACTGAGACAACCCTCTCCCAAATTTGGGCCTAGATATATAGGACCCTTCCGCATTCTCAGTCAGGTCAACCCGGTGGCCTATAAACTTAGTTTGCCCTTGCATCTTCGGATAAAATTCTGGATTCTTGACGTAAGGGTAGACAATTACAGTATCTGGTGGACAGGAAAGGCTACGCCACTGCGGAAAGGACTTGGGTACCCACCTGCGATTCTATGCCCCACAGCTGGTCAAGTTTTTCCATGATAAGCAACCATGCTATTCAACTTTCTAAAGTAATTTCAGACCCTGATAATACCATCGGGCTTTGGGACCAGCACTATGGGGCTCAACCAGTCACTGTGGGACTCCTCTATCACGTCCAACTCTAACATGGCTTTGATTTCTTTCGCCACTGCCTTGTGCCTAGCCTCAGGGATTCTATAGGGCTTCACATTTATGTGAACACCTGGTTCCATAAATATGCCATGCTGGATCACTGAGGTCAGTCCGGGTAAAGGGAAAAAAAAGTCTCTATTTTTGCTCATAAACTCTTTAACGTCATTTTGTTGCACTACGGACAAGGACTCAGTTATGGGGACGTCAGGTGTCACTGGTTCCCTGTCCTTTTGAGGAGGGGACACGGCCAATAAAGTCTCTCTGTCCTTCTACAGTTTTAAGAGATTAACATGATAAATTTGCTCTGGTTTCCTTTTCCCTGCCTGGTAAACTTTGTAGTTTACCTAACCTACTCTTTCCATAACCTCAAAGGGACCCTGCCACTTGGCCAGGAATTTACTTTCAACAGTGGGTCCAGTACCAGGACTCTGTCCCCTGGGTTGAAAGTTTGGGTCTTGGCACCCCGATTATAAATGGGGAAAAACTCGCCTGCGGAACCTCTCGTATGGCAAACATAAGATATGGCAGCAAGAAATCCCAATTTCTCCCATCTTTATCAACCACCTTTTTCAGCATACTTTTGAGGGTTTTATTAAATCTCTCCACAAGTCCATCCTTTTGGGGGTGGTAGACAGAGGTATGGAGATGGGAGATTTTGTACAACTTGCACAATTCCTTAGTAACTCAGGACATAAACGGGGTGCCCTGATCCATTAGCAACCCTCTTGGGATCCCCACACGACTAAATACCTGGACCAATTCCTTGCCGATAGTCTTAGCGGAGGTATTCCGCAAGGGGGTAGCTTCAGGAAAGCGTGTCACATAGTCTAGTATTAGAATGTGTTGGTGGCCCCGAGCAGACTTTACTACTGGCCCCACCAGATCCATGCCAATTCTCTCAAACGGTACTTCAATTATGGGTAGTGGGACAAGCAGACTATGAAAATGGGACGATGGTGCAGTAATTTGACACTCGGGGCATGATTCACAATATTCTCTGACATCCGCATGCAACCCGGGCCAGAAGAATCTCTCGTCTTCTCTATATCCAGATGTCCCCCCATTATATGACCATGGGCTAAGTCTAGCACCATCCTGCGATAGGGTTTGGGAACCACTAGTTGCTCTACCTACTCTTCACCGTGTTTTACCACCTGATGCAACAAATTGTTCCTCAGAATCATGTAGGGAAAGGACACCCCCCCAATTAGGTTCCACAGGTTCCCCATCCACTATCTTAATGTTTTCTCTGGCTCTATTGAGTGTGGCATCTCTTGGTGGTTCCGTACAAAAATCTTCTCTCCTGACATCTAAGTCAGAGATGTTTTCTTGTTAAATAACCTCTATCTGGGAGCTGGCTCCCATCTCCTCCTGTTCCCCAGCCATTACGGGAAAAGGAAGAGGCTCTCTTCCTTCCGCGGACATACCAACAGTCTCCCCTTCATTTTGGCAACCAAACGGGTCTGGTGTGAGTTTGCGCGCCTCCAGAAATGGAGAAAGTCTCTCCCCACTAGGGCTTCATGAAGCAGTGAAGAAACCACCTCCACTGAATGTGTTACCCTAGCCCAGGGAATGGCAATCTCACCCACTGCAGTCTGGCAGTCCCGCGTGTCACCATGAATACAAATAACCCCGATAGTGCTGGGGTGTAACTTTGCAGGATTTACACAATTACATTTGAGTAAAGCCATTACCAGAGTCAAGCAGTGTGGTGACTGGCTTTCCATCAATGGAAATTACACACATTTGTCTCTCCATGCGTTCCTGACAGAATGCTGTACATGTGACCTGGGCAAAAAGAGAAAGGCGTCTTTTCACATAAACATTATCACATTGCATAGGTTCATCATTCAGGGGACAATTGGCAGCAATATGACCTAATGCATGGCAGCGGTAGCATTGTATATGGCCTATAGCTAGTCCTTGCAAGGGTCTCAAAGACCTTCCTGGCTTCTTTGGCCAGTCTTCAGGTCTAGAGTCCATAGTCTCATTAGCCGTAACAGCAGTTTTATTATTCTTCACCGTGCACTTGAAACCTGGAACAGTCTTACCGGATCCGTTGGGTGATCTTTCACCCCTAGATACATTGGAGTGGGGCACATATGGGGTTAGCAAGTGCTCAGCAGCGGTGTATCTTTCCACAAGGTCTACCAATTGGGTTGCAGTTTTGGGGTCCCCATCACTGACCCACTTCCTCAGAGCAGCAGGGAGCGTACACAGGTACCAGTCCATGACCACACGCTCCACAATCTGAGGGCTTGACAAGGTCTCTGGCTGCAAACACTTCTTCATGAGATGGACCGGGTTGAACAATTGGGAGCAGGGTGGCTTGTCTATGCGGTAGGACCACTGATGCACCCATTGAGCCCAGACGGCCATGGTGACACCCAGGCATGCGAATATCTCTGTTTTTAGAGTCTCATAGTCCTGGGCCTTATCAAGTTCCAAATCAAAGTAGGCCTTTTGAGGTTCACCTGTCAGGAAAGGTGCTACCAGTCCCGCCCACCGCTCCTTTTGCCATCTTCACCAACAGTGACTCTCTCAAAGGTCATGATGTATGCCTCCACGTCATCTGCAGGTGTTAACTTCTGCAGGAGTTAGCTGGCTCGTACCATCTTCTGTTCTACCGACGGAGGAGCTGCGGACCCCTTCTTTAACTCCAGCAGGGCCTCCACAAACTGGCAATTCATCTCCTGCTGAGCTGCATTGGCCTGTGCAACCTGCTGGTTGGTTTCCCGCTGAGCCGCCACCATCATTTTTGGAAACTGGCCGCCGAGTCCACCAGGTGTGAGGGATTAGCTCTTGTGGGGATCAGCTTCCCTGGGATGAAGACAGTTCAGACAGCAGTTTCTTAAAATCTGGCTTGCAGCCAGGTTTATTGATAAAAGGTTGCAAAAATAAACAAAACAGCAAAATAAATCATTGCTTCTCTGGCTCTAACTAAACATCAGCATTCCTTACTGAGCGGTGTAGGGCTTGTCCCAGACACTCACAATACTAAGTTATTGCAAACCTTTTCTTTAGTCCAAAAGCCAAAGCTCCATGTGTCAGCTTTCTCCGTCTAATTGCTCTCAGAGTCCCAGGGCAGAGCAAACTTTGCTCTCTTCGTGGTTTATTTAAACAAGACCTGAAAGTAGACATCAGTGGACCAAAAAATCCAGTCCGGAACCAGCCCTGCCAAGGTGGCTGGGAAACCTGGGCCGGACTCCGCTTTAGTCAAATCCAAGTGAACGTATGCGAGGTGACACATAGGGGTTGATTTACTAATGCTGGAGAGTGCAAAGGCTGGCGCATCTCTGCATAAAAGCCAATCAGCTTCCTGGTTTTATTGTCAAAGCTTAATTGAACAAGCTGAGGTTAGAAGGTGATTGGCTACCATGCACAGCTGCACCATATTTTGCACTCTCCAGCTTTAGTGAATCAACCCCGTAGCCTCCATCTATCACCTCGCCTCGCATACTGTCACACACATCATATATAGTATCATTTTTTTCTTCCACTAGATATGACAGCACCCTGCAATGGTTGTTAGGGGGGCAGTAGGTATCAGCACCTGCCACATTCTTAGTAACCAGTGCTGTCATCCAGCCCCATTTATTTGCTGGTCAGAAATCTTCATAGGCACATGGATATTGCTGATATCACTGATCAAATGGCCATATTCCGGCAATGACAATGATTAAATATGGCCATGTTTTTATTTGATCAATGACATCACCCGAGAGACCCCGCCCCCTTGTTTTTATGTAGCAGTGGGGACCAGAGCATGTATTTTGGCAGTGAGTAAGTGCCAGGAGCAGATCCCATTGATGGGAGTCTTTTCTTGTCAAGGGGCGTTGTTCATCATGATTGACATGAATTTTTTTACTGGAAGTTCACTAATGTGATATATGATAGATTTACGTTGCGTTGAACTTTTTTTTTTTTTAATAAAGTACATGTTAAAGAACTGCATGTTTTTTAACAGTACATGTTAAAGAATAGTGTGTATTTACTTTTCACTTTTTTTGTGTGCATGAGTAGAGGAGGGCGCCATTTAGGGGTACCCTTATAGTAAAGGATGCTTCCAGATTCCAATAAGCTCCTCCCTGTAGACCCCCACAATCCTGGCCCTTGTCCTCATCAAAGTGCAAAGTGCTTTGCCAGGGGTTCCCATTGGCAAGGTACCCCTGCCATGTTGAGGGCATGGGGCCTCGTATTATTTGGGGAGCTTTCTTGGACAGCCAGGCTACAATCTCAAATAAGGGTCTTGTATGTAGTTGGAGGGGGGGGGGGCACCACGTATTTATTTTCCTGCTTTTTTTGCATGGGG
>BLSH010381689.1:1048852-1068084 GCA_018402905.1 Glandirana rugosa | reverse complement strand
GGGGTCCATAGTGGAGAAGGATCTGGGGGTTTTGGTAGATCATAAGCTTAAAGCAGATGTAAACCCTCACTTATACCCAGTGAAGTGAACAGCCTCAGATGATACACAGAGATGAAACAAATGTCCCTGCATAACTTTTACATGTATATCTGCAGTCTTCAAATGTATATATTGTTTAGAAAGTGCACGTCCTGTTAGATTTTTGACTTCCTCATTCACCTGTGGGTGTGGATTCTTGCCATACACTGTGAGACAGCTGATTGGAGGAAAGGCACACACCCCCTCCACAGAGGCAAAGAAGTGCAGAGCTGTCTGCTAATCTATTTATAGCACCCACCCTGACACAAATTTCAGGCTGGTTTTATCTTGTGTGTCAGAAATTATGCTGACAACAGAAGAACGGAGCAGGAGAAAACCACGGGACTTAGGGCTTTGAAGGGAGATAAGAAAACACTTCAGATATACTGTATGTGCCCAGCTCAAATTTCATGAATCGGGTTTACATCCACTTTAATAATAGCATGCAATGCCAAGCTTCATTTTCCAAAGCAAGCAAAGTCCTTTCTTGTATTAAGAGAGGTATGGGCTCCAGAGAGAGAGAGAGATATCATTTTGCCCCTGTACAAATCATTAATGAGACCTCATCTGGGATATGCAGTTCAGTTTTGGGCACCGGTTCATAAAAAGGATATTGGAGAACTGGAGAAAGTGCAGAGAAGGGCAACCAAACTGAGGCATGGAGGAGCTCAGTTATGAGGAAAGATTAGAGGAACTGAATTTATTCTCTCTCGAGAAGATTAGAATAAGGGGGGATATGATCAACATGTATAAATACATAAGTGGTCCATATAGTGAACTTGGTGTTGAGTTATTCACTTTAACCACTTCAGTAAGGGGCCTATTTTTGGGGTTTGTTGTTTACAAGTTAAAATCATTTTTTTTTGCTATAAAATTACTTAGAACCCACAAACATTATATATGTTTTTTTTCTAACACCCTAGAGAATAAAATGGCAGTCATTGCAAAACTTTATGTCACACCGTATTTGCGCAGCGGTGTTCTAAGCGTGCATTTTTTTTAATAACTTCAGTTTTTTTAGTTAAAAAATAAGAAAACAGTAAAGTTAGGCCAATTTTTTTCCATATTGTGAAAGATAATGTTACGCCGGGTACAATGATACTGAACATGTCATGCTTCAAAATTGCGTCTGACAAACTTTGCAGCTTAAAAATCTCCATTGGCGACATTTAAAAAATTCTACAGGTTAGCAGTTTTGAGCTACAGAGGAGGTCTAGTGTTAGAACTGTTGCTCTCGCTCTAACGATCACAGCGATACCTCACATGTGTGGTTTGAACACCGTTTTCATATGTGGGCAGGACTTGCGTATGCGTTCGCTTCTGCACGCTAGCTCGCAAGGACGGGGCGCTTTAATTTTTTTTTTTTAATTATTTATTTTACTTTTTATTTTTACACTGTTCTTTTTAGAAAAAAAAATTATCACTTTTATTCCTATTACAAGGAATGTAAATATTCCTTGTAATAGAAAAAAGCATGACAGGTCCTCTTAAATATGAGATCTGGGGCCAAAAAGTCCTCAGATCTCATATTTACACTAAAATGCAAAAAAAAAAAAAATTGAAAAAAATTACAGCCCAATAAAAAAACGGGCCCTTTCAGACCGTTGGGCGGACGTGACGTCTGACGCCATTTCCGCCCTGCCGTACTCGGCTCTCGGACACTGGGAGGGACGGATCGGATCATCTCCGCCGCTGCCGGCGGGTCCGGTAAGCGGCGGAGATGACCGGAAAGCAGCGTGACGGGGGGGCACCTCTCCCACTGCTGATAAAAGTGATCTTGCGGCGAATCCGCCGCTAAGACCACTTTTATCATGTGCAGAATCGCTGGCTGAAAAAAACAGCTGCAGGCACCATTCAGATATCACTTCTCAAAGGTAGCGACGTCATATGATGTCCACCCAAACAGAAGTGGTTAAGGTCATCACAAAGGACAAGGGGGCACTCTTTACATCTAGAGGAAAAGAGATTTCATCTCCAAATACGGAAAGGTTTCTTCACATTAAGAGCTGTGGAAATGTGGAATTGACTCCCTCCAGAGGTGGTTCTGGCCAGCTCAGTGGATTGCTTTAAAAAAGCCTGGATTCTTTCTTTAACATTTATAGGTAACGTTGATCCAGGGAAAATCGGATAGCCTCTCGGGGGATCAGGACGGAATTTTTTCCCCTTCTGTAGCAAATTGGATCATGCTTTGCTTGGGTTTTTTGCCTTCCTCTGGATCAACTGTGGTTTGCTGAGGAACTATACCCCTTCATGGAAAAAATATTCCTTGATGGCAGTGGCCTCTTTCAGCAGGATAATGCACCCAGCCAAGTTGCAAAAATGGTTTGAAGAACACAACCATGAGTTTGAGGTGTTTGAAGTGTTAACTTAACGGTCAAATTCTCCAGATCTCAATCCAAACAAGCATTTGTGGGATGTGCTGGAAAAACATGTCTGATCCATGAAGGCCCTACCTTGCAACTTACAGGACTTATAGGATCTGCTACTGACAGCTTGGTGCCACATGACACAGCATACCTTCAGAAGTATAGTGGGGTCCATGCTTCGATGGGTCAGGGCTGTATTGGCGCCAAAAGGGGGACCTACTCAATATTAGGTGGGTGGTCATAAAGTGGCTGATTGGTGTATACCTACGTTGACTTAATATAATAATTTGGTCATTCCGAGTGAACAACCTGTAACAAAATGGTTACTGTAATTAGCGAATTACGGCATATCTGAGATCTTGTTTATCAGCGACAAATGTTATTTAGCGATGCACTTATATTACTTTTGTATTTGTTTAATATCCAACTGCCCAATATACTTGCTCAAGCGAAGGTTACTGTTAGGAGAAGATTGGCCAGTTTCCTGAATCCTGTATTCCTGACCATTTTTGGACCTTCTGGGCAGTTTGCGCTCGCTTATGCGTGTTCGCCCGCGCCTGTGCAGGTTCGCGCGCACCCGTGCGCGTTCGCGCGTGCCAGAAACGGCTCCAAACAGGCTATTTAACGTTCCTGCACCTGTCAGCAGGTGATGTCCATTCTACAGCGTCTGAATACCTGTGAGCATCAGCGCTGTTCCTGTTACCTGTTCCTGTGTGTGTTCCTGTTTCCCTGATCTGACCTGGCTTTGACCCGCTGATTGTCTGCCTGCACCGACCCCGGCTATCCACGACCATCCGATTGTCTGACCCCTCTGTACTTCTGCTGCCAGTCTGTTAATGAACCTCTGCTTGGACTTTGACCTCTCTCTTGCCTGATCCCTTGTACCGCACCACCCGCCAGTTGCCGACCCAGCCTGCACAACCATCCTTCTGCCTGCACGACCATCTGGAACTTCACACTACCATCAGTGACCTTCCAGCCCTCGTGCCATCCACACGCTGGCACTTCCTGTTTACACTACCAGGGGTCCCCGAATCGGGTGTGTAAGAGCGGTTGTTCCCTGCATAAGACAGACTCCACCACCAGGGCCGTGACAGTAATGGACAGCCTTGTCCGAGTCTGCACAGGGAACACCCTCACCCATGGATGAGCTGTGCGTCCATTTGGCCGGGCTCACGCAAGCCGTGAAAAACCTTCAGGAAGGCTATACCCGGCTGGAGGGAGAAGTGCGAGAAATGCAGCCCGCACAAGGTCCCCTTGCCTGACAAGTTTGCGGGGGATCGGAGAAAGTTCAGGTCCTTCCGCAGTGCATGTGAGCTTTACTTCGGGTTACAGCCACACACCTTCTCCTTGGCCTGACTATACCAGGACCCCCACCTTGCAGCCACCGCTGAGGCCACCCTGCATGCCCTGCAGCAGGGTCGGCGCACTGCAAAGGACTATGTGGCCGAGTTCAGGCGTTGGAGTGCCGACACCGCCTGGAATGATGCGGCACTCTGTTATCAATTCCGCTTAGGCCTGTCGGAGCCACTGAAGGATGAGCTTGCCCGTGTTGGGGTGCCTGGGACCCTGGAGGCCTTGATAAACCTCACCATTCAAATCGACTGGAGACTCAGGGAACGCCAGGCTGAGCGTGCTGCTGGCACATCCACCGCTCCATGCCTGACCTGGATGATGCCCCGGGTCCCTAGCCATGTGGCTCCCACACCAGCTCCAGCTGCACCAGCAGACCAACCTGAACCCATGCAGATCGGTCTCCTATGCCCATCTCTCACTCCAGAGGAGAGACAGCGGCGCCAGGCGTTAAACCTATGTCTATACTGTGGAGAGCTTGGACATATGATGAGGACCTGCCCTGCTAAAGCAGGTAAGTGGCACCATCCGACCAACCAGGATGTAGCACCTGTCAACCTTAATGTGTCTCACCTGACTCTCCTTATCTCTTTACAGTTGTCCGGAGGGAGTATCCAAGTTCCAGCAATCATTAATTCAGGGGCTTGTAGCTGCTTTGTAGACCAGGCCTTTGCAACTCTACATCAGACGCGCCTGTACCCCAAGGCACACAAAATGACCGTTCGCCTGGCTGACGGGACGGCCATTAAATCCGGATAGGTCACCTTGGAAACCCCTTCGATTCCTGTCTCTACTACCGAGGGACACCAGGAGGTACTTATACTCGATGTCATCGCCTCACCCCATCATCTTGGGGCTGCCTTGGCTCACAGCCCCAACATGAACTGGTCCTCTGGACATGTCCAATTCCCGTCTCCCTACTGTGGCCAACACTGCCTGCTTCCATCTCAGAATGTGGGCCCCTCACTCTTGAGCTTGGACTCTGATTCTGACCGGGAAACTCGTCAATCGGTACCCTCTGTGTACCATGAATATCTCAATGTTTTCAGTAAAAAGGGGGCAGACCAATACCACCTCATAGGGCCTATGACTGCCCCATAGAGCTACTGCCAGGAACTGAGGTCCCTTTCGGACGCATTTAACCACTGTCTGACCCTGAGTTGATGGCCCTCAAGGCTTATTTAGACAAGAATCTGGCCAAGGGGTTTATCAGACCCTCTACATCTCCTGCCCTGGCAGGCATTTTCTTTGTGGAAAAGAAAGACCATACCCTGCGCCTGTGTATTGATTATAGAAAGTTGAACCGGATCACAGTCAAGAACCGCTACCCCCTTCCGCTTGTTCCTGAACTTTTTCAAAGGCTTGGTTCGGCCACTGTGTTCACTAAACTAGATCTACAAGGGGCTTACAACCTGATTCGCATCAGTCAGGGCGACGAGTGGAAGACTGCCTTTCGGACTAGTTTTGGCCATTACGAGTATCTCGTCATGCCCTTCGGGCTCTGCAATGCTCCAGCTACTTTTCAGCATCTCGTTAATGGTGTGTTCCACGATTACCTGGACATCTTCGTGATAATCTACTTGGATGACATTTTAATTTTCTCCTCATCACTGGAAGAGCACCGCCAGCATGTCAGCTGTGTCCTTAGCCGATTGCAGCAACACAGACTTTATGCTAAAGCCGAAAAATGTGCTTTTGAGTGCTCAAGCATCCCCTTTCTTGGACTGATCTTATCTGTCACGGGGGTTACCATGGACCCTCAGAAGGTCACAGCTATTTTGGACTGGTCAGCACCTGTGGATAAGAAAGGGGTCCAACGATTCATTGGATTCTCTCATTTTTACAGGAAGTTCATTAAGGGATTCTCAGCAATCATCACCCCCATCACCCAGCTTACAAAACAGGGTCAGCGATTCCACTGGCCATCTGAGGCGCAAGACGCCTTCCGTGCCCTGAAGAGACTTTTTACCACAGCACCTATTTTAAAGCACTCAGATGCAACCCTGCCTTATGTCCTGAAGGTGGATGCCTCAGAGACGGCTGTGGGAGCGGTCCTTTCCCAGAGACGAGGAGCGAAGGCACTCCTCCATCCGGTAGCCTTCTTCTCCCGCAAACTCTCTGCTCTGGAGAGGAATTATCATGTCGGGGACAGGGAGTTGTTGGCCATCAAGGCTGCTCTGGAGGAATGGCGCTACCTACTGGAGGGTGGCCCGCACCCCATCCTGATATATACGGACCACAAAAATCTGGAGTACCTCCGCATGGCCAAAAGACTCAGACCCCACCAGGCCCACTGGGTGCTGTTCTTTTCCAGATTTCAGTTTCACCTGACATACCGACCACGGGCTAAGAACAATAAGCACAATGCGCTATCCCACATGTATTCGGAACCTGTAACATCTGCTCCTCCAGACACCATCCTCCAACCTAGAAATTTTCTGCTCACTCAGGACGACTTACTCTTGCAGATCCGGAGATCTTCTGCCTGCACATCAGCATCACCTGGCCAAGGGCTGACCTGGAAGGATGGTCTCTGGTGGCATTATAACCAAATCTATGTCCCCAAGGAGCTACGTCCTGTGATTCTAAGATTTCACCACGACCACAAACTTGCCGGGCACTTTGGCACCCGTTAAACCACTGAACTGGTGCTACGCTATTTTTGGTGGCTGCTGCTGTCTGAAGATTGTCTGGCTTATGTCTGCTCCTGTTCTACTTGTGTCAGAAACAAGATGGACAAGACCAAGGCCTGGGGGCTCTTGAAACCTCTTCCTATACCTGACCGGCCTTGGTCAAAAATTTCAATAGATTTTATAGTAGAGCTACCCCCAGCCAAAGTGCACACCACAATCTTCGTGGTTGTGGATAGACTCACAAAGATGGCACACTTCCTTCCAATGAAGGGTACCCCCACTGCAAGAGAAACCTCGGAGATCTTTATTAAGGAAATTATCTGACTGCATGGTGTCCCAGAGAACATTGTCTCCGATCGGGGGGTCCAGTTCACCTCTTGGTTCTGGAAAGCCCTCTGTGCGGCTCTGGAGATTGACAAACCAAACATTGGAACAATATCTCTGTTGTTTTTCTGCAAACTCCCAAGACGACTGGTGCACACTGCTACCATTGGCGGAATTCGCCTATAACAACTCAGTACATTCTGCGACTAAACAATCACCCTTCTGGGCCAATTACAGATTCCACTCTACCATGCTGCCAGTCTGGCAGGTGAGAGTGTGGTACCAGCGGCACACAAAACAGCTCAGTTTTTCAGGGCCAACTGGAAACTCTTGCAGGAGACACTTGCCAAGTCGCAAGAAGTTACCAAGGCAGCTTACGACAAGAAAAAACGGGGTGAACTCAACTTCCTACCCGGTGACAAGACTTGGTTGTTTACCAAGAATTTAAAACTATCTTGCCCGTCCAGAAAGCTGGGCCCACGATTCATTGGCCCCTTCTCAGTTAAAAGGAAGGTCAACCAGGTCTCCTACGAGTTAGAGCTCCCACCGTCCCTACGGATACACCCAGTGTTCCACGTGTCCTTACTGAAGCCGGTGGCCCCGGATCCTTTCCCCAATAGAGCTATAGCTCCTCCTGCCCCTGTCCTGGTCGATGGAGCTGAAGAATTTGAGGTTGAAGCGATACTCGACTGCAGAAAGAGGGGTGGCGGGTTCCAGTACCTCATGAAGTGGAGAGGTTACGGGCCAAAAGAAATTTCGTGGGAACCCGAAGCGATAACAACCCCGCCAAGCTGGGCACCCAGAGGCTGTCAGCAGGTGCTGTCTGTTCTACAGAGTCTGAGTACCTGTGAGCATCAGCTCTGTTCCTGGGACCTGTTCCTGTGTGTGTTCCTGTTTCCCTGATCCGCACTACCAGAGGTCCCCGAATTGGGTGTGTAAGAGGGGTTGTTTGCTGCATAAGACAGACTCCACCACCAGGACCGTGACAGTTACCCTAGGGTTGCAACATTGTCAAATACTGATCCGTATGAACCATTTATTGTATAATCTTCAAAGGCAGACAGCACATAAAAGGACACAAAGTAGCTGCTGTTGACACGTTTCACACAATGTTGTGGTTAGCCACTT
Source organism: Glandirana rugosa (assembly GCA_018402905.1). Lineage (NCBI taxonomy): Eukaryota > Metazoa > Chordata > Amphibia > Anura > Ranidae > Glandirana > Glandirana rugosa. Next base: position 1,060,202 of record BLSH010381689.1, on the reverse strand, counting down.
CAGCCCCGGAAGGATTTACCCACTTCCTGACCAGGCCATTTTTTTGCGATACGGCACTGCGTCGCTTTAACTGACAATTGTGCGGTCGTGCGACACTGTACCCAAACAAAATTGAAGTCCTTTTTTTACCATAAATAGACCTTTCTTTTGGTGGTATTTATTTTTTGCGCTATAAACAAAAAAAGAGTGACAATTTTGAAAAAAAACAACTTTTTTTTTTACTTTTTGCTATAATACAAATAAAAAATTATTCATCAGTTTAGGCCGATATATATTCTTCTACATATTTTTGGTAAAAAAAAAAATCGCAATAGGTGTATATTGATTGCTTTGTGTTAAAATTATTGCATTTACAAACAATGGGATAGATTAAGGAACTTTTTTTTTTCTTTTTATTGTTTTTGCTGGTATTGACGGAGATCTGCGTTTTTTAGCGGGACTGCAACATTGCGGAGGGCAAATCTGACCTAAAATAACACTTTTTGGGGACCAATGACATTATTACATTGATCAGTGCTATAAAAATGCACTGATCAATGTATAAATAACATTGGCAGGGAAGGGGTTAACACTAGAGGGCGATCAAGGGGTTACATGTGTTCCCTGGGTGTGTTCTAACTGTAGGGGGGAGGGGCTGGCAGGGACATGACAGAGATCACTGTTCCCGATCACTGGGAACAGAAGATCTCTGCCATGTCATCTGGCCGAATGGGGAAATGCCTTATTTACGTAGGCAGATCTCTGCCTCTGCCTCTGTACACAGCGATCGTGGGTCGCCGGCGGACATCAAGACAGTGGATAGCTGCAAAACAATGCTGGATTCACTGGATGTGTAAATTTGTCTTTTGAGGATAGTCCAACAAAAAAGGTAAGAGGAGATTAAAAGAATAAATAAATAAATAAAAAGTTTGTCTTTAAATTGTTTGTTACCCCAACACTTCATATTCCTGATATGTGTCTACTGTACCATGTAATTGTATGAAAAAGTATCCTGTTCTCTTTGCATTACTTCATTTTTGTGAAAGCCCTGGTATTCCCGCTAGTCCCCTTGCTCTCCTATTAAAAACTGACCACACTAAGCAGGAGAGCACACCACAATCAGTTCTTTAGCTGTGCTGGGAACTCAGTATGCTCTCCTCCAATGATCAGACTTGTCCCGACATTTTCCTGCTGCACAGCCATTCCCTGGGAAGCTCAGTGTACTGCTGCTTCTCCTCCCCCAGCTCTTTTGCAGTTGAGAACAGAGGGAATGTGATCACTTATACAAAAGGAAAAAACATATTTATATTTTTTTTTTATATGTATACAAAAATGTTTTGCATTACATTTCTATTTTAAACGGAATGGGTTGTTTTACAAGTTGATCGTTTGCAATCACTTTAAGTAGACATCTGTCTGACTATGGCCAGCTTGTGTTTAAAAAATATATCACTTATTGATCTATGTATATACTTGTAATGTTGCTGAATACACACCGTATATATCTAATGAAAAAAGTAACTAAGAATCCTGCAACTACACTAGCCCATTTCATCAGGAATACAACTGGAAATGGTTAAACTTCTGAGCTGAAATCCCCTCCCATTCCAGCGTATATAACCCCGCCTAATATTCAGGAACGTGTACCTGTCCACTCTACTGTTAGACACTACAGGAGAGCCGGCAGAGGGACAAGCTTCCTACTCTGAGACAGGTTGGGACATCAGGTCTGCATTATTTAATTATAAAAAACATTTGCATGGATCAGATGGTCTGGTTATTATTCTACATTTAAAGTTGATTTGTTCTTAGGTTACAGGATAGCTTAAATCAGCTATGGAGAAAGTTTTAAAATTGGAGGACCAGGAATCAAAGGGACTGAAACATAAAGATAACCTAGTATTGATAACTTGGTAATATTAGGGGTATGCTTGGTAATATTTTTTTTGCCCAAAAATTCAAAAATATAGATTTTTTTTTATGAATCTTATGCAATTACCAGAAAACACATTGTAGAACAATAGAAGGTATTGAAGAATTACAGGATAACGGTTTATACAGTATAAAAGATAGAAATAATTTTGTAGAATTTGCATGGGACCGTAGTGAAAGTTACGTTTCTTGATTCTTGAGAACAGCTGTGCTCTGAATTATTGCTTCATTCATTCTACTGTTCATAACCTACAAAGAAGATTTAAGGTAGGGCAGGCTATAATACAGCGTTTAATGTAAAGACCAGTCCAGACAATGCTGGCATTCTTTCTCTTTTATCAGTATTGTAGAGATGAACTGGAATAGTATAATGTCAGATAAGAGGGCATTGAAATCATTTTTGATGTAGTCCCCAAATCCATATCTGCTTCTCTATTGGCATTTATCTCCACTGAAATATGTAGCACAGATGTTTTGGGTGATGCTTGCTGTTGTATCATATCTAAAAACTCAACAAGCTTGAAAGGACGCTGGAAGGAGGCATAGGGTGATGAATGAACTTGCGCAGAACACTTGAAAGAATATTAATAGACAATCATAGACTAACATCTGCTTTGTTTCCTTCAGTTTCAAGGCTTGCCCTCTCTGGCACGTACAATCCCTGTAAACGTCTGACAGTATTTCATGTTCCTGGAGCAGCATTTTGGCTTCAAGTAGAAGATCTTGCCATGAGGTCGTGGATGGCCATGTCCCTGAGCTGTATCAGCCTCTTGTTTGTGCAGCAGCAGCCAGGAACTTACTCTATGCCTTCACCTCATCTGTTGCTACTGCCCACTCCCAGGTAAGGCACTTTGTATTATGTAATACTTCATACACTTGCGCGTGATGTACTAACACTCATCCAAATTATTAACATTTTTTTTATAAAGAGTAATTTACACCGATATCTGGAATTTATATTAATTTATATAAAATATAAAAAATATAAAATATTTATTTTAGGTACTTGTATAGCACCATCAGTTTACACAGCGCTTTACATATACAGTATATTGTACATTCACATCAGTCTGCCCTCAGGGACCTTAGATTGTAAGCTCCTTAACTAACATTTATAAATACACGTACTAGGACCAATTTAGACAGGAGCTAATTAAACTTCCTTTGTAGACAGCCAACAAAACCCTATATGCAGCTTTATCGATTTTTAATTACAACTACTAACAGCGTAATTACATCTAAAGTACATCTTATATTAACTGTTTGCCTCCTCCTTTAATTTACTCCCTCCTCTGCACACCTGCTGTAAGTGTAGATGTGGATCACATTGGGAGTGTCCAATGTCTGATGTAATATGAAAGTTGAAGAAAGCTGAAGTTATAACGTCATATGTGTGGGCTTTTATATTTGCGGATATTGTAAATATTATATAGTGCAGGTGTGGGGGTCTGGATAGCACCAAGATGATGATGAGTTCTGATGTACCAGTAGGAAGAATTTCAACTCCAGGAGAAGTGCAGGTTTAGAAAACTGTCATTCAACCTGGGAGGTAAAGCAACCACATTGTATTGGGGGGGGGGGGGGTTGGGACCTTGGCGGAACTGATTGTTACGCCAGCGGTTGTATGGGCAATGTCTGTAGGCAACATTGCGAGACTAATATCTTAGGAATGCAGCATTTTAATAAAGCTCATATATACGCTGATGTCAAAGCCACGGCAAACGTGACCTCCACCCAAAAGTGTAACTGTATGACTCACCAGATATTCAGACCTTGTACGCAAATGTCTATATGTGCATGATGCAAGGCTAAGGATGCCAGAAGAACTTCTCTTGGAGAACTCCATAACACCAGAAGATCAAGGGCAATCTTATGCAGACTCCATCAGGTTAAAGTGGCTCTCTCCACTTGCTTATAGCATCATTTTAACAAACATATAGTTCCAATATGGGCAGACAGGCACAGTTAGGGCAAAGCTATAGAATCAGCTCAGGTCACTGACCAACACTATGCAGTAGAAATGGAGAGATAACTCTCTATTTCTATTGCATAGTGCTGATTTCTATGGAAATATTATACAGCCTTTATATATCAGAATTGTATGTACTACTTACTCATATTGTTTTTTTATTAGCATGGGCGTATGCATTTGTTTTTTGTGTGAGCATTATCTGCCTATGCTGTTCTTTTCCTTGATCTCTACACGGATAGCCAGATAAATTATAATCATGTCTGCTTATTCTCCAATCACTGTCTATGGGATTTAAGGATGAGACAAGGTTCGCGTGTTTGACTCTCTAAAGGGGCAGAATGCAACCATTTGGCCAATAGGAGCTGAAAACCATGAGGTTGTGTTCTACCATGGTGGAGTGATGATATTATATCTCTGAATTCTCAGTGGCAGCCTGCCTTTTGTCTTAGATTTAGGAATAGAAAGTGAATCTATAAAAAAAGAAGAAAACATATCCATAATTCTTTGCAGCCATTTTGGGAGAATTGCGTCCTGGCCGGTTGTTCAACATATAGGTTAGCCTTTCTCAACCTTTTCAACACCGAGGAACCCTTGAAATAATTCTCCAGTCTCAGGGAACCCCTGCTAAAAATGAAAATCTACAACTTATGATACATTAGTGTGATGGTCAATGGGAAGAATGCTCCTTACACTTGTGGCCACTGGGGAGAATTACCCCGTTACAGATAGCTAAAAAGATCAATGATGTCATTGGGAATTTATCTGAGAGGTAGAAATTGACCATTGCTCAAGGAACCCCTAGCAACCTTTGGAGGAACCCTAAGGTTCCACGGAACCCTGGTTGAGAAACCCTGATATAGGTGTTATTTCTAGAATGGCCATTAGAGAGGACAAACTCCTAAATAATAGAGATGGAGACCGCATTTTGTAAGGGAATGAAAAAGATAAAAAATGATATCCTGCTGGCTCCCAATTTAATTTGATGTACAGTATGAACACATTATATGTTATACCTGCTCTTGCCTTTTTCTGTGCCTCTAAAATGCTTAATAAGGCCCCATTCATACTTGTAGGACTCCAAAGTCGCGCCACCATCATTCTTTCAATGAAAACAAGGTGCTCTCTAATTGGATGAGTTGGAGAAGAGGGGTGGGTAAAGTTATAATCTACCCTTGCCCAATCAGAGAATTTCTTGTATTCAGTAATCAAATGCAAGGCAGTCTCTTAATGGCAGTAGTGCCAAGTAAGTGACGCCCTGTATTCATTGTGCAGAGGGAAAGCCACTCGAGCAGGACCCTGATGATTGCAGCTATCACTGTATCATTGGGCTATAACAGTGGATTTTGGCATCTCCAGTGGCCCTCCAGACATAAGCGATGAATAATTACATCATGCCAAGCTGAACCAATGTAAGTAACCAATAAAAGTAATTCCTGATGTTCAGATTTGTATTTGGCCTTGGTCCTTACCCCTGGCTCCCACCAGTGTGGCTTTAAAGTCACGCTACTTCAGTATGGTTTCAAAGCCAACTATCTGTGCGATTTCATGTATGGCTTGCTAACATCTGTGCTACTTCATTTAAGAGATGTCAATGCAAGTTGCACTGAAATCACACAGAAATAGTGCAGGAAGCTTTTTCAAAGTTGCCGCAAATAGGGGGCGAATTGTCATGCAACTCTGAACTGTCAAGTCACATGATAAGTCGCACTGGTGTGAGCCAGGCGTTATTGTTGCTAATGTATTTGGATGGGGCAATATATTGTTATTCACTGTAGTTTTTCTATTCTATTCAATTTTTCTTTCTTTAAAGCTCAACTCTGGGATCATCAAATATTGTCTAAATACAAGCATGTGTATTCTTACTTGAATCTTGGTGTGCTTTGTATATTTCCTCCATATCTGTGCAGTAATCCAGTGTGAAACATTACCTCTGTGCAGGAGCTTCCTGTAATAAAGACCGCTCACTGCTGCTCTCTCTCCTTGTGCAGAGTGACTGGTTTTGTCTCCGTCCCCTTCTGTAGTTTTCTACAGGCAGCTTGTGTAGCCATGTGCCCTCTTGGGGGTGGCTGGTAGCTGTGGTCCATCTGCCTGCTGCCCTCAATCACCCGATTTTCCACAGTCACTGAACAGGCTTTGATTTGTTGTTTTATTTAGGGGATAAACTTGGATAGGGATAGGGATGACTGTGGGATGCCCAAGGATCAAATCATGGGACCTTCTATATACACCGACCGTATATACACTCCTTCCTCCAACGCATACACTTGCAGACTGTTACTCTTCTCCTTCCTCTCTCCTGCACATACATTTGCTGTTTCAGGCCTGAAAGGCAATTTATCAGACCTTCATGACATTTCCTCTTCCACCACAGCTAGCACATGGTTAGGCCTGGTCTACTGCTAGCAGGGCCTTCGGACCACCCATTGTGGGTAAGGGCCACAGGTTCCCAGATGTGAAACCACGGGCCCTCGTTGTGTAGCTAAGTACGTTGGTGCTAGCTGGGCACTGGATGAACTACTACTCCCAGCCCATCCATCTTCCAGGCCCTACTCCAGGATGATGACTCCACTCTTGGCTGCACCCGAGCCTCCAGGCCTCAAGGTCACCCCCCCCACACTGGGGGGGCTCCCTCCAGGGTGAGGCCTCCACAGCACCTCTGCTACTTTCTCCTCTCTTCCACCCGGGACTCTCCTCCCCCAGCTGGGCAGTTCACAGTATTTAAGGAGGCCTGCCCCCTGCCAATCCAGGATGGGGATTGGTCAGGGCTCCTCATCATACTTCAGAAAGTGAGACCTTCTCATCCATCCCCCTTTTCCAGAGCCTTCTAGGAACAAAAGGGAGGAGTATCCAAGGGGTGTTCCTTCCTGCAATCTCCAGCTCTTCCTAGGCCACTCCCCCGCCCAGATCAAAACATTCAGGTCTGCACTTATTGTCAGACCTGACTAAATTTTGCTTCTCCTAGCAAAAAAAAAAAAAACTCACTACAAAAGTGCCTATCACTATGGGGGCACTACACTTGTAAGGGTTGGAGCCTGCTGAGCCCCAACCACAGCTCTGCACTCTGTTCAAGCTATGTACATCACAGTGATGATGTTGCTGCTACGTTTACAAGGTAATATGTGGGTTTACATAGGCATTTGGTACATACAAAGTGAGTTTATAGCCTTAATGGTTATTGAGGAATGTATTAAAATATTGTGCCTGGAGTTCAGCTTTAACTGCCTCTCTACTGCACAATTTTAGATGATCTTGTATAGACATTCCTTTAGAGGATCTGAACAAGATCCAGCAAATGATATAGCTATGCCAAATAATTGCTGTGTCCTGCCCTCTATATTTCTGGCTGTGAGAAGCGTCTGATGCAACTCTGGTGCAATGTTAAATCTTCTTCTTTGAATGAAGTGAAAGCTTTAACCACAAGAGCATGTGACACACTGACACAGCAAGCCATCAAGTCAAATTTTCCTACACATTCTGTAACATGATAATGCTGGGGAAAAGAGGGAGGGTGTAGACTTCATTCACAAACTTGCTGCTGAATGAGATGCTCAGCTATGCGATGAAATATTATAGACAATGAAGCTTGTTCAGCTTGTTAGTGTCAGCAAAGCAAACCGCTTTTATCTGCATTTGTCAGTGAACATATAAAGTAACACTGTACTAGCAGTAGCAGCTGCTCCATTAGGGGCGCAGGGGCGCCGCCCCTCAATCCATGCGCCCGGCCCCTAATCTACATGCAGGGCGTCGGACGCATAGATTTCAATTTTTTTTTTTTTTTTTAAGCACATGATTATACCCCAAGGCTCTAATTGGCTTCAAAAAAGGGTGAGCACTGCTCCCTAAGCCCACCAGTTGTGTGACATTAGCGAATTAATAATGTCTTCCTGCCTCTCCTCCCAGCCAGTCAGGAAGTGGGTCCTGAGACCTGATTGACCAATCGGGTCTCAGGACCCACTTCCTGTTCGGCCAGAAGGAGAAGCAATGCCTGTTCAGCCGGGAGCCTGGAGCGAGGAGCAGCCTCCTAAGGTAAGGCCAGACTGTTCGCGGCCTTCCTGTTCTGTTCGCCACCTTCCTGTCCATCTCCCACTGGGGGGGGGGGATGTGGCGGTTGTGTGAGTGAGTAGGGTACGTTTGATTGCCGTCCCCCCAAAATATTGAGGACCGGCCGCCACTGTGTACTTTATTAGTGTGTCACGCAATATTACAAATAACTGTTTTTTTTTTTCAGTGAAGAATTAAAGTGTTTTTATGTGAAGCAGAGACACAGAAAGATATCTGGCAATGAGGTTCAGTTCACACTGTCGCGACTTGGGATTCAACATGTGAGACCCCAAGTCATGTGACATGTGAAATCCCATGTTAGTAAATGAGAGCTGTCTTAATTAGTGCTACTGAAGTAGCTCCGACTTAGGAAAGGTTCCTGTACTGCCTCAAGGCGACTTCTATCCAACTTCTATTCTATACTTATATCAAAGTAGTACTCAAGTCGCCATGAACTCGCCTGGCAAAGTCGCACCGCAATTTGCACAACTTTCAGGTCACGGCAATGTGAATCGAGCTGAAAGTCGATCAGCCAGAATATGGAGCAACTGTGCATGGCAACCAATCAGTCTTTGATTTTCAAAGCTTAAAAAGTAACTTAACTTTTGTTAAGAAAAAAAAACATTCCCCTCTGGATGATCTAGGTACATTGCAACGATTTTAATAAATGTTGTTGCAGTTTCCTACCTGTTTCTGCTCTGAAGAAAAAGCTCTTTGTTCCATTATGTCTGTTGGATACTGATTCTGAATGGAAATGACTAATTCATTGTAATCAGCTGGTGCACTTTCTGTTTGATGATAAAAGTTGCAGTGTCTGCCTCCCTTTTGAGGTTATTAACCCTTAGAACCCTTTCACATGGAGAATCTGATCAGGTCTACCCTATGGACAGGTGGAAACTGCACCTATCAGACGGGGTGGACTCCATCCTGATCAGCAGGGGATGCGCTCACAGATCCCATGCTGATCGGAGCAAAGCGGGTGGATGACACATCTGTGTCCACCCAGTTTCTGCAAAGCAGACACAGACAGAGCCTGGTCTGCTCTATGAGTGGCTGTCCATTTACACCCGACTGCCTCAGATTCGATCCACTGAAAAATAAAATGGAAGGAGGTGCGTCCTTCTCTGGCTAGGCTGATCGGAGGGTAGTTGGGTGTAAATGAACAGCGGAGTCTGCTTACACCCAGAAGCCCATAGAGCAGAGCGGGCTCGGACCATGTGTCATCCACCCACTCTTTTCTGATCAGCCGAGGATCTGTGAGCAGATCCTCTGCTGACCAAGATGGAGTCTGCCTCATCTGAAAGAGGCCTTAGGAAGTATCTCACCAAAAATTACATTTTTGTCACAGAGGAAGCCTTAAAGGAGAAGTTCAGCCAAAGCTTGTTTGGCTGGGCTTCTCCTATGGATCACAGGAGTGCAATTCGTTTTGCACTTCTGTGACAAGTTTTCAGCAGAGAGCGGACTTCAATCCGTCACAGGAATCAGTCCAGTCATTGCGACCACAGAGTCTGGATCCGCCAGGTGCCTGGACGGACACCCGTCTCAGCCTCTCAGCAAGCCGCTGAGAGCCTGAGACGGCCTGCTCCACCCCTCCACAGCCCAGCACTCCAGTGAGCGAGGAGGGGGCGGAGCAGAGAACTGCTGATTGACAGTCAGCAGCTCTCTGCCCGGGGAGCTGTCAGAACCGAGCCATCGGCGATGTTCGATTGCTTGGTTCTCAATGTAGAAGCGCCGGGGGACAGATCCATCATCGGATCCATGGTGCATCCACCTAGGTAAGTATAAATGGGGAAAAAAAGAAAACCTTTCCTTTTAAGCCTGACTTGTATCTTAGTACAGAGCTCTTCACCCAAGCAGGAAATAAGATTTCTGTGGGCGTTCTGTACACCAACTGTGTACAGATTGCCTCCAGGTTTCCATATTGCACTGAATATTACAGAGAATTACAGTGCTACAGTTTGAAAAGGAAAAGTAACATTAACCACTTCAATACCGGGTACTTTCACCCCCTTCCTGCCCAGGCCAATTTTCAGCTTTCAGTGCTATCGCAAAAAATATGTTATAAAATATTGCAAATAGGTACATTTTCTTTTTCACTGATGTGCACTGATTAGGTTGCACTGATGAGGCGGCACTGATAGGATGCACCGGTCTGCACTGATGGGCACTGATAGGATGCGCCGGTCTGCACTGATGGGGCTGCACTGATAATCAGGGCACCGATTGTCAGTATAAACAATGTTCTGTCAGCCTTGCCGGTTATTGGCTCTACTTTCCTCACACAGAGACAGCATGTGAGGAAAGGACCGCTGATAACCGGCAAGTCTGTTCACATGCCACCAGCTCTGATTGGAAACAGCTGATCATGTAGTAAAGGGCCGCTGTGATTGGCCCTTTACCGCAATCTGTGATCAGCTGTGTCCAAAGGAGAACTGGAGAGCCATGCTGTAGCGTGGTCAAGAAGTGGTTAAATTACAATATGGCTTGTGTAGCAATTGTTTATACTATATATATATTATTTGCTCTAATTGTTTCCCACAAAAGCAGAGTTACCCTTTAACTGAACAAGCTGAAGATACAAGTTGATTGGTTACTATGCACTATGCTCCAGATTCAGGGGGCTCCAGTTTTGATAAAATCCTCCCCACTGTATTTTTATTTTCCTTTTATTGCGCTTTTGAAGCCCACGTAATGTGTATGCGATCACACTGTCAAAACAGCTCCTGGTCTCTAGTAATGATCGTGAGCTGTCAGGACCCACTCCTAATCATGTGACCACTGTGATAGCCAATCACATATGTCATGTAATCAAGTAGACCTTCCTGCCCCCAGCTGTAATAGCCCAGTTAAAAGGACTCCTGGGCTGGGCAGAAGGGAGTTAAATAAAAATTGTGACACTGTCCTCCAACCAAAGACTACCAAGTTCAGAGGATAATGGAGTCATTACTTCCAAACTGGTGGAAAGGAACATTGAAGGTCATGTCAACAATCCACAGTCTGATGTTTGCTTTCTTTTCAAAACCTATTGTAAAAAAAATGATTGGTTGCTCCAAGGAACCTTTCTGTTTTCCTTCCTTCCCTCACGTTGGTTAGTAAAAAAAATGTTATCCAAAACTTTTCTTTCGTTTGTAGTCTGACACCTAACAACTGTACTGGAAGTTACAAGGAAAGGTGGTCAAACCTTCATTACTGAGGTAATAGGAGACTTGAACCATCAGAAACCAACCTCCTGTCACAGTGTTAAAAATAAATTGAGGGAAGACGGGTCGGGTCCTCAGGAAAATTGACCCGATAATGTCGACCCCCGTCCTTCCAGATGAACTAATGTACTGTATACACTAACCGATAGTGTCACCAGTGTACTAATCCTCACCCAGGACTGTCGAGTGCTAGTAATGATCTCTGGTCCTCGACAAAACTGTCACA
>BLSH010381689.1:1034379-1047975 GCA_018402905.1 Glandirana rugosa | reverse complement strand
TTTGCATTCTCCAGTTTTAGTAAATCAACCCCAATGTAACAATTCTAGGGAATGCTAGAGGTTTTTAGCAAATAACCATCGGTTACATTCATTGCAACTGTTTACCAGTAAAGGTCAACTTGAAACGCGTATATGTGGTCAAAATTGTAAATCAGTTGTAAACGTGCTTTTTGATGAGCCCAACACATTATCTTCCTTGGATCCTGTGTATACACTATGCAGTGCGAGTAGGCAATATCGTACCACATATTTCGCAGAGCCTGCTTTCTGAGCTATAGAGGTGCTGAGGAGGAGTTTCAGACGGCAGAGTCAGTACAGGAATTACTGCTTGCAGGCAGCAAGGTACTATGGGATATGTAGTCCTTAGAAACCAAAGTAAACAGGAGAGGAGAAACTGCAAAGAATTCAGGGCATCCAGGAAGTTTTGGAAAGAGATGACCAACAGATTGGCAGCACTCACAACATAAAAGGAGATTTTTTAAGTAAGCTTATTTTGAATTGTCTATTACATCTTTGTATTGCCTCCTGAATACCCACCAGCCACTAGTGTACAGTTCTCTGAAAAGCGAACCACAACTGATCACTTTTTAGAGCCTACTACAAGAGTAAACAAACAAGAATTAACATTTTAGATCAAAACATTTATTTGCTAATCCCCTTTATACTTTTATTATTTTTTATATTAAAAAAAAAAAAAAAACAATCAATGAGTAATCAACATAAACCATTAAAAGAAAATATGTCATGAGAGAAATATGTGGGCTGCCATTGTTCATCGCTTTCATATAATGCTAGTTGCCAGGTGTACATATTTCTTCAATGACTGGCTTTATGCTTCCACATCATCTAAACTATAATACTTCTCCGCAGGATTGTCAGTCTCTGGGGTATCTGGTTACTGGTCAGCCAAGGCAAAGTGAGATATTGATGTGAATTTACTATAGAGAGTGAGGCTGTTCACTTAGCAAAGTAAATGTTCATTGAGCTTAGTAAATAAAGCCATATGCTTCATACAAAAAATGTATAGCATGTACACGTATTTGGGAAAGGAGGCTGTATGCCAGGTACTGTTGTATGGAATTCTGTATGACAAGTAGAACTGGAACCTTTGTACATGTGCACAAATATCTAACATTTATTACTGTAAATTTATTAAATTAAACTGTAAATAAAATGCAGGGATTATAATTATAAAGCAGTAAACGTGACATTTACTAAACAGTCATTGCAGGTGTATCTTTCTAGTGCAGTTGCTTTTAAGGACATTGATTGATTCACCTACAGTAAAGTTTGGTGAATATCACATTCACTGCTTTATAAATATTTCCCTTAGTATAGATAAATGCAAAATCACCCTAATTACTAACTGAACTGCATACATTGAGGCAAAATTGACATCTGAAAATAAATTAATTGTACTTAAAGGCTAACTCCACTTTTGTGGAAAAAAAAAATAGCCAATAAAAAAAATAATATAGCGTATACAATTGTGACACGAGTCATATTGTAATTGAATGTTATTAAAAATTACCTTTCCTTTTCAATCTGCAGCTCTGTCATTTTCTGTGAAATGCAATGCAATATGGCTACCTGGAGGTGTTCTGTACACAGAATGTGTACAGAACACCCCTTAGATATGTTATTTCCTGCTTGTGTGATTGGCTCACTGATTTTCCCAGAAGTCTGCATTAAGATACAAGTCAGATTTCCGACATCCCCTGACACAAAACTGTCATTTTTGGTGTGATACCCCCGATAGGAAATCACATCTAAAGGGATGCAGGGACCCTGCAGCTTTCCTCATTAGAGCCCTGCAGGTGCAGAAGCTGGTTGATAATTAGGAAACCATTCTTATTAGACTCACTTCTGAACATGGGCCCAGACAAAAACAGGGATTTCTTTAGAATAACAAAAGGTAGGAATCTGCAACAAAGATTGTCTAAGTCCTTGTAATGTACATAGATCACCCAGACGGGAATGTTTTTTTCTCAACAAAAGTGAAGTTACTAATGACAGTAATCAGTTGCACACAGCTGCCTTGGAGTCACATAATATACTATATAGCTATGGGCTATGTCTACAACAAAGATAAAGTAGAACTGGAGAGTGTTCGAGGCAGGTGTCACTTTTAGATACAGGGATGAAAAATGTGCGCTGTGCCAAAAGATTTCGCAAACAGAGTATGTTTACTCTAGCAAAAAAAAAAGACATCTTAAATGATATCTGATTACCATATCTCAAATGGTACTCCAACCAAACAGCTAAATACACAATTGGAATATATACAGGTTTTTAGTTGTGTTCAGCCAGTCCTGTGCCAACAGGACAATAAAAACATAATTTGATCATGAGGCATAATTGTCCAATAGGCAGGAAGATGACATAAGGAGCTGAAAAATTGTAAAAAAAAAAAAAAAAAACTGTGGTGGCACCTAGCTATGCATTGTGGTAGAGGTGTGTGGATCAAAGATTATCAGAACATAATTAAAATTAAAAATCTATTTTATATATATATCACATTTTTATAAATATTTTATTATACTGTTTCATGTGACAACACTGAAGAAATGACACTTTGCTACAATGTAGAGTAGTGAGTGTACAGCTTGTATAACAGTGTACATTTGCTGTCCCCTCAAAATAACTCAGCACACAGTCACTAATGTCTAAACTGCTGGCAACAAAAGTGAGTACACCCCTAAGTGAAAATGTCCAAACTGGGCCCAAAATGTCAATATTTTGAGTGGCCACCATTTTTTTCCAGCACTGCCTTAACCCTCTTGGGCATGGCGTTCACCAGAGCTTCACGGGTTGCCATTGGAGTCCTCTACCACTCCTCCATGATGACATCACAGAGCTGGTGGATGTTAGAGACCTTGCGCTCCTCCACCTTCCATTTGAGAAAACCCCACAGATTCTCAATAGGGTTTAGGTCTGGAGACATGCTTGGCCAGTCCATCACTTTTACCCTCAGCTTCTTTAGCAAGGCAGTGGTCGTCTTGGAGGTGTATTTGGGGCCGTTATCATGTTGGAATACTGCCCAGCGGCCCAGTCTCCGAAGGGAGGAGATCAGGCTCTGCTTCAGTATGTCACAGTACATGTTGGCATTCATGGTTTCCTCAATGAACTGTAGCTCCCCAGTGCTGGCAGCACTCATGCAGCCTCAGACCATGACACTCCCACCACCATGCTTGACTGTAGGCAAGACACACTTGTCTTTGTACTCCTCACCTAGTTGCCGCCACACATGCTTGACACCATCTGAACCAAATAAGTTTATCATGGTCTCATCAGACCACAGGACAACAGCCATGCAGACCAATTATGGTCTAAGTACTGACAGGCTGGCCCTCCACCCCTTCAACCTCTGCAGCAATGCTGGCAGCACTCATATGCCTATTGCCCAAAGACAACCTCTGGATATGACGCTGAGCATGTGCACTCAACTTCTTTGGCCCACCACGGCGATGCCTGTTCTGAGTGGAACCTGTCCTGTTAAACTGCTGTATGGTCTTGGCCACCATGCTGCAGCTCAGTTTCAGGGTCTTGGCAATCTTCTTATAGCCTATGCCATCTTTATGTAGAGCAACTATTCTTTTTTTCAGATCCCCAGAGAGTTCTTTGCCATGAGGTGCCATATTGAACTTCCAGTGATTAGCATGAGAGAGTGAGAGCGATAACAACAAATTTAACACACCTGCTCCTCATTCACACCTGAGACCTTGTAACACTAACGAGTCACATGATACCAGGGAGGGAAAATGGCTAATTGGGCCTAAATTGGACATTTTCACTTAGGGGTGTACTCACTTTTGTTGCCAGCGGTTTAGACATTAATGGCTGTGTGTTGAGTTATTTCGATAGGACGGCAAATTTACACTGTTATACAAGCTGTACGCTCACTACTTTACATTGTAGCAAAGTGTAATTTCTTCAGCGTTCTCACATGAAAAAATAGAATAAAATATTTACAAAAATTTGAGGGGTGTACTCACTTTTTGACATACTATATATATATATATATATATATATATATATATATAGTGGCAGTGCAAAGCCCTGCCACTGTGAAAATATAGGAGAAAGGGACACAGGGTTTGTACATGTGCAGAGCTCCAGAATGTCAGTTCTGAGCGGAGAAAGGTGGTTTTTCATTTTTCTCCTGGTTTTGTAATTCCCGAATCAGGGGCTGGAGCTCAGAGGCTGTGCTTTGATGGGGGGAAACCGTTTCCAACCCAGTGTCCAGGCTTTGGCAGTAACCAGAAGGCTGATTGGGCAGCTGTTCGCAGCTTTTATAATCTGGGACCTGACAACAGTTCAAGGCTCCACCCAAGAGATGGGAGGTCTCTGTGTAGGGGTCAGGAGGACCCCAATCCTTCCCCAGGAATCTGCACAGTGCAGGAGCAGATGGTGAGAGACAGAGGCGTAACTAGAACCTTCAGGGCCCCGGTGCAAGAAATTATGAAGGGCCCCCTGACCCCTGGCCAGGGCCCTTCCCTCTTCCCACTCATCCTGGGGCCCTTTACTCCCATCGTGGGTCCCTTTATTACGGTACTGCAGTGGGGCCCTATCACAAGTTCTGCAGCAGGCCCCAGGGGGACCAGGGAAGCACACAGGGGCCCTGGGAACAGCAGAAGACAAGTAAACTGGATAGAGGAAAATGGAGGAGATTGGGTCCTCTAAATGCCATCCCCGCCATCCCTCCTATTCAGGTGTACAAGGGAGGCACATGGGCCCCCTGGACCATGGGGCCCGGTTGCAATTGCAACCCCTGCAACCCCTATCGTTACGCCCCTGGTGAGAGAACAGCAAGGAGCTGGAAGAGAGCCAAGGTACAGAATATATACAGAAGCACTGATGTGCTGCGTTTGATGCTCTGAACCTGCTACAGAGAGCCACGAGGCTGAAGTCATTTATGTTAGAGTTGATGGTGGAAATCCCTGCATGGGATATGTATATACACTCACCAGCCACTTTATTAGGTACACTTTGCTAGTACTGGGTTGGGCCCGCTTTTGCCTTCAGAACTGCCTTAATTCTACGTGGCATAGATTCAACAAGGTGTTGGAAACATTCCACAGAGATTTTGGTCCATATTGACATGATGGCATCACGCAGTTGCTGCCAATTTGTCTGCTGCACATCCATGATGCGAATCTCCGTTCCACCACATCCCAAAGGTGCTCTATTGATTGTGATCTGGTGACCGTGGAGTCTGTTGGAGTACAGTGATCTCATTGTCATGTTCAAGAAACCAGTGGTGAGATGATTTGAGCTTTGTGACATGGTGCATTATCCTGCTGGAAGGAGCCATCAGAAGATGGGTACAGTGTAGTCATAAAGGGATGAACATGGTCAGCAACAATACTCAGGTAGGCCGTGGTGTTTAAAGGATGCTCAATTGGAGCCCAAAGTGCGCCAAGAAAATATCCCCCACACCATTACACCACCACCACCAGCCTGAACCGTTGATAGAAGGCAGGATGGATCCATACTTTCATATTGTTTACACCAAATTCCCACCCTACCATCTGAATGTCGCAGCTGAAATCGAGACTCATCAGACAAGGCAACATTTTTACAATCTTCTGCTTCGAGGTTCGATGTGTTGTGCATCGCAGAGATAGTATTCTGCATACCTTGGTTGTAGCGAGTGGTTATTTGAGTTACTGTTGCCTTTCTATCATCTCGAACCAATCTGCCCATTCTCCTCTGACCTCAACAAGGCATTTTCGTCCACTCAACTGCCATTCACTGGATATTTCCTCTGTTTTGGACCATTCTCTGTAAACCCTAGAGATGGTTGTGCCTGAAAATCCTAGTAGATCAGCAGTTTTTGAAATACTCAGACCAGCCCGTCTGGCACCAACAACCATGCCACCTTCAAAGTCACTTAAATCCCCATTCTGATGCTTGGTTTGAACTTCAGCAAGTCATCTTCACCACATCTATATACCTAAATGCATTGAGTTGCTGTCATGTGATTGGCTGATTAGCAATTTGTGTTAACAAGCATTTGAACAGGTGTACCTAATAAAGTGGCCGGTGACTGTATATTGCATTCAGCATTTTACCTACTGTGAACTTAAATCTACATTATTTTACACTCCCCTCCCCAACTATAATGTAAACTGCTAATATAGGGTTTGTTATACTTAGCTGTCAGCAGCCTTAGATTGCTTCCAGCTGCTGGCACAGGAACACAGATGTGGCAGTGGGTCATTTGGGGGCTGTTAAAGACAAAACGTCAGGTAGAGCCAGCTAGTCAGTAGCTCTGCCTAAACACAAATCTGTGAACACAGGTCCTCTCCTTTGACAGAGAGTAAGGGCTGAAATGTATCTTTGCGCTAGGGTGTGTTGCAGTAACGTGCACGTCAATGGCCACATCACCGTATCCCTGTTCCTGTGCCAACAGCTGGAGGCGGTCTGGAGCGCGTCAATGCGCGCATTACTACAACACATGTTAAATGAGTCAGCATGTTGAGGTGCCATTCAATTTGTTTGGCACTTGAGCACACTGAGGCATTGCAGCTCCAGCAACATGCAGTGCACCACCATGCATTGTGTAATAAACAATAGAGACCAATACTTGGTGTTAGACACGTTCAATTCGTTTTGGTCCGAATATAAATTTGGACACATTTTTGGTTATCTCCAAGTGAAATATTAAAGTTTTGCTAAAATTAATTTAACTTAATTTTGTATTTTCGTTTTGTAACTGATTCCAAATTTTTGGTACTATTCGAATTCGGATCGGTGGAAGAATCATCGGCCGATGCAAATTCTGTGTGAAGAATAGCTGGTTGTTAAGGAGCGAGCCAGGAAGCCAACCACCGCGTCCTTAACAACCGATTGTGACGAACGTGGGTATCAGATCCCTGTCCTTCTCAATAACTCGTGACAGAGGACCGGCCAATCTCACACCGCACTTGTCACTAACGTAACAATGCCACTCTCAGCTGCCTCCAGCACAAAGATTTTCCAGCTTGCGGGACCACAATCTAAGTGCCAGCAGCCTGAGAGTGATTGCCACCGGGCTAATTTAAGCAATTAACCCTTTCTCTGCCACCACTAACCTTTGATTTCGGAGCCTCAGGTCTCCGCCAATTAGCAATACCAATTGATATTAGAGTAATCGCCTGTAACACACACTATCACCACAGACAGATATATTCAGATGATTTACTCTAAACAGTAGCACTTCTTCAAGTTAGTTATAGTTTGCATTAAGAGCGTTAGGGACAAGGTCAACACTTTTCAAAATAAGGTTTAATAATGAAAAGGTTGAAATTGGTGCAAATAAAATATTTACAGAAAAAGGTATTTCAAAGCGATAAAGACATAATATACAGCAACAAAGAGATCAGGTTGAATTTAAGGAAGAAAGATACTTGCAAGTAATGTCCTTGATTAAACAGGGTTTTGGTCGACGAGTCCAAATGGTTCTCAACTTGTCCGATGTTCTTGGTTTGATGGTAATAGGAGAACTGACAACTGTCCTTGGCATTTTCTTTTTCTCTGTGAGTAAAGGGGTGGGGCCATATGCCCCTTACCACTCACATGGGTAAGGAGGGTCTGTTGGCTGCCAGGGGTGGAGGATAGCATAACGACCCTCCCTGATATACGATTTCTATACCAATATTTATATCTCACAATATGTACAAGGTGCATTCCTGAAACTGATAAACTATAGTCCAGTATGAAAGTTGCATTCCAACAAGTCTAAACATGACAGGTTTCCAATGTCTAATTTATCTAGGAGGAAGATGTGTTACCAGTGGTTCCTCATATGATAGGACCTAAGAGTGTCTGGACTTAATTCATTCAGTATAAAATTCTGCATTCAAATATGTACTCTTTATTAAGGTGTCAGATTCCTGTCCGAATTTATGAATCATGTATAGATTTCTTAAGTTTTGCATGAGGTAGCGGTCTCTGAAAGATCACTTGGCTCTCAGTGTCCTTTTATGATTCTCGTTAATTCTGAGCCTCCCTTTAATGCCATGCTCGGTAGGTTTAATGCACTGCCTAGCCAAAACCAGACATCATGGGGACTCACTTAGCTAAGATAACAGTTCTGTTAAAGTGAGCTTTTGGAATTCCACGCTGAAGGGAGGAGGGAAGGAGTACTCTAACTGTCATGGCTGCTTTCTGAACAACCTTTTTGTGTGTCTAGCACGTGATATCATTACACCGATAACTCATCAGCTGTCAGCGGGCTTCCCCACTGACAGATGAATGTAAACAAAACAATGCCAGCAATAAAAAAATGCAGAAAATAAACAACGTGGGCCCCCCCCATCCATACCAGGCCAATTGCTCTCAAAAAGTGTAAAAAGCAAATAAAAACACAACACAAGTTTTTGACAAGTCCATTATTAAAAGATCAAATATAAAAAAAGTTCCCCGGTGTAGATCTCCCGCCGTCTGACAGCCAACTTTGGGCCACCGGATGACGTCACTGGGTGACAACACCCCCTTGCGACGTCTTCGACCCAGGACACCCCGGTCGATGTCACAAGGGATGGAGTCACCCAATGACATCATTGGGTGGCCCCCATCCCTTACTTTTTTAAGAACTGTCAGGCAGTGGAGCAGGCAGGCGGTGCGAGCCTTCGTTGGGTGCAGAACTGTTTTTTTTGGGACGGCGATGGTGGCAGACAACGAGATTGACATTGGATCTACTGCAGGGGACATTTATTTATTTATTTTGATTCTTCATAAAGGACTTGTCAAAAACTGTCTCTGTGTTTTTATTTATTTTTACACTTTTTTGGTGATTGAGTAGAGGTACTATGTACCCCATACTCATTCACATGGGGGGCTGGGATCTGGGGGCCTCCTTGTTAAAGGGGGCTTCCAGATTCTGATAAGTCATCCCCACAACTACCAGGCCAGTGTTGTGGGGAAGATACACATGTCCTCATCAACATGGGGACAAGGTGCTTTGGGGGGGTCAAAGCCCCCCTTCCCCAAAGCACCCCGCTTCATGTTGACAACATGTGGTCTGGTATAGTTCAGAAAGGGCAGCATGCTTGGATAAGTGTCTAGTATTTTACAGATTTTGGGGTTGGGTTCCCCTTAAGATCCATACTAGACCTGAAGGGCCTGGTATGGATTGAGAAGGGGGGCCCCACGCTGTTTTTTTTGTTCTGCATTTTTCATTGCCGGCATTCTTTTGTTTACATTGGCTTCCTCGCTGACAGCTGATAGGTCATCGGTTGTTAAGGATGCGGTAGCCGGCTTCCTGACCGCTCCTTAACAACCAGCTATTCTTTGCACAGAATTTGAATCAGCTGATAATTTTTCTAAGGACTACATGTCCCATGGTACCTTAAAACTGAAGCTTGACTAAAAAAATTTCTACAGCTTTAGTCACGTCACTTACAAATAATGAAGTATGTCCTGTGATAGGGTAGAGAATCCTGTGACTGTTAACCGTTGAAACACTAGAAGAACAAAGACAAGAAGAGGACAGACATCCCTGCAGTGAAGATTTCTACAGGATCCAGCTATTTACATAACGTGGAACAAACTTCATTACAGGTAAATGATATGACTAAAGCCGTAGGATTTTTTTTTTTTTTAGCTAAACTCTAGTTGATATAATCAAAACATGGAATCATTACCAATAAAGTTAGGACATATGTCAAACCAAGAACAGCACAGATTACTAAATTTGCATGATTCATCTCAGTTTAAGTTTTATTTTATTGTGGTGTGTTGCTTCCAGATGACTGTACAGTAAAAGGGTGTGTGTGTGTGTGTAGGGCCGGGACAAGGGGTGGGAGGAGGAGCCGTTGCCCTAGGCACAGTGAAGCAAAGGGGCAAAAACTGGACGCAGTGTGGTACACCCATTTTACGGCATTTATTAATAGTGGGGGAAGGGTGCGTGCGTGTGTATATATGCATATATGTTTGTGTGGTGGGGAGGGGGGGTCAACAACTAATTTTGTGACTTTCCACTGCTATTTTTTTATACTCAAAGGGTTTATTCAAGGAGCTAGATCATTATATTTTTCCTTTACTTTAATACTGTATATGAAATTAATTTATGGAAAGAAAGAATTGTAGTGTTTTTGGACTAGCAATGGGTTACACTGTGAGCAGGACAAATTGTTACCTTTGCACGACTCATCCTAGTTTTTGCAAAATGTGATTTGGTTGTCGTTTTACCTGGCTTGAACATGTAGCAAGAAGCTGAAGGCTGTAGTATAGTAAATCTAGCCATAGACAAGCCATTTTTTTTGTTCAACCAGCGAGTCAAATGAAAAGACAGAATTGATTCCCCTATCCACGCAATCGAGGTGGATGTGGGAATCACTCCTGCTGAGCTATTGTATTCTGACAACAGGGAGACTTCCCCGCTGTCAGAACACACTGATCAGCACTTCCGGCTATAGCCGGGGCCGCTTATTGAGAAGCATTTATCTGAAAGGCTGTTTGTACAAAAGTCGATTAGTAGGACTTGGTGACAGCAACAAGAACAACAGCGCTTAGGGACAGGGGGGTTGTGAATTTTATGAGCCATATTTTACATTAATGTTGTGAATGCACTGCAGTGAAAAATGCTTAGTCTTTTGTAATATTCTAAGACAGCCTTTACCCCAGAGGAACCCTTGTAAAAGGGTCTCAGGGAACCCCTTTTCAGATTAATCTATTGGGGGTCATTGGGAAAAGTATTGTTATTATACACGGTTTATATAGTGCCAACAGGGGGGACAGTAAAATTACAATGCAGTTCAATAAAGACGGGATGGGAGGGCCCTGCTCATGGAGCTTACAATCTAAAGGGGCTGGGGTGGTACAAAAGGTGATTGCTGCAGGTGATGATCTGGTGGAGGTGACTCGGGTACAGTTCTTAGGTGGAGGTGGGATAGGCTTACCTGAATAAGTGAGTTTTCAGGGAATGCCTGCGGACAGTGTAGGGGCTACTGGACACACTGGGACAGGGAGTTCCAGACGATGGCAGAGGCGAGCATGGGAGGAGGTAACAAGAGAGCAGTAGGTCTTGGGAGGAGCGGAGAGGGCGATTTGGGTGACATTGGTAGTGGTCAGTGGGAGGAATGCCTCCCTTACATTTGTGGTCTGAATGCCACCTTTGCAATTATGCCGCTGGCCTTACTAAGTGGCATTGGTCCTGTAACTTTGCAGGTACCATCAGATAGGAGGTAAGTAATTCACAGCTCAAGAAACCCCTATCCAACTCTTATGGAGAATGGCTGCTTTAAAGTATCAATATAAACTCTTAGAAGGCCATTGAAAGTAAAGCTACATTTTAATCAGCAATGTATATGTTTTTTATGTGGATCCTTCTCTTTAATCAGTTACCAGGCTCCTCATATTGTGTCTCTCTTTTCATTAGCAGTACAGTCAACCCCCAAAATTTGCTGGGGTTATGTTCCTAAGAGCACCCGCGAATTGTGAAAAAATGCAAATTTTGGATGTGGTCAAAAAAATACCTATAAAAAGGTACAGAGTGTTTGGGTGGCATCTTAGGGCTTTAAGAAGAACAAAACAAAAAACACGAGAACACTCGAGATAGCTACACGCGGTAAACTGTTATAATGCAGGGATGCTGGGCCGCATCTGCCAGAGATGTGTCACAGGGCAGCATCCAATCAGCAGCAAGGAGAAATGAATAACGCTCTTGGAAAAATCCACGAATGACTAAGGCCGCAAACACTGTACCGCAACCTTGCAGGGATCAACTGTAATACATTTTGAAGTGAGCAGAATAGGAAGAAAGCAAATAGCAAATGAATGACTCATCTAGTAACGTGTGAATAGCAGGTCGGTATTATTGACACAATAAAATTTAATGTTGCTCTTTTTATCAGTGCAGTAATTTGTTGGTTAAGCAAATAACCAAAACGTAATTTTTTTAACACAGTTCCTTTATGCTCCCTATTCACTGCTGAAATTACAGTCGCTATTGCTATGACATGTAATCACTAAGAAGATATTTGCATATTCTTTCTGGAATAACCCATTTATGATTTTGGCTTCTGGTTTCCAAATAAGATCAATACATTTGTATCATTCATTTTACAACATCCTCTTCACCTTATGTACTTACACAGGTAATAAAGGGCAATCTTCATATCTTATTGCACTCTGGGGCTGTCCCCGCAATAAATGATCCGGAAGGCACAGGTTACTAAAGTCCAGGGATTCTGTTTATCAATGTGAGAAATTAACCTGCTTAGAGATACAGGAATTTGCAAAGCACTGTGCTCATCTGGTAAATTATTTCCCAACACAGGAATTAGACCTGTGCGGTTTTACTGGGACATATGTGAAAGATGTGCTCATGGAGTCTTTTGGAGATTGAATTAGATAAATTGCTTGCAATAATAAATTAGGAATAATGATACAAACACCAGTCTGTTGCAGACTCTTGAATCTGTTTGCCCAAGTAAACATAAATGAAGTCAAAGTTAACCTGCACAGCTGATACCATTTATTTCTTTATCATACCTCATAATAATATCACGTGTTTTATGTAACATAGGGCAAATATATATAAATCACAGTATTCCAGCTGTTGTGGATCTACCAATACAGCTCTTTAAGCATAATTAATTGCATGAAGAGTAAAGCCACTGTTCAAGCACATGTAAAAATTTAAAGTGGAAGAAAAGCCTTAGGCCCCTTTCACGCGGCCGTTCCGTTCGGGTCCACCTGTCCGTTTTTCAGGCAGACCTGAATGGACGCCCCATTCTCCTCTATGAAGCGACAGAAGTCAGCTGTGACATGTCCGCTGACATCTGATCCGCTCCGATCTGCTCCGTGATCTGTAAAGTCCGACGGAGGGAAACCCTATTTCTCCATCCGTCTGGGGATTGAACAGATGGTCCATTGTCATTTGATTTCCCATAGAGGAGAGCAGCACTCTGACAAATCTGTCTCTGCACAGTGAGCGGAGATGGATCCGTCATCTGTCGGCTCAGGGGGGATCAGTGGAGCGACCCCCGCTGAGCAAAAACAGACCCTGCACACAGAACGCCCGTGTGAAAGGGGCCTAACTCTACCTATTCTTAACCACTTCAGATCCGCGCTATTGCCAAAGTACGGCTCCAGCGCGGATCTGAAATGCCCGGAGGACGTCCATGGACGTCCTCCACTGCGCATGCTCCTGTGCGCCCCCTGGCGGCAGCAGCGCGCGCCGCACGCTGCGCGAACGTGCCCGTGGGTCGGGCAGACTCGATGTCCGCCCGAGACCCGCCGATCACTTTTAGGAGCCTCAGAACGGGGAACCGCCGTTGTAAACACGGCGGTTCCCCGTTCTGTGACAGGGGACTCCTCGTACGCGTCACCTCCTGCAGGTACCTGCAGGAGGCCCGTAAAGTCTAGGCGCGACCTCGGCATGAAACCGTTATCGCGCCTAGACTTCACCAATTCTTATCCATCTCAATCCGGGGAAAGTGTGCCCGCAAGACACACGTCCCAGACAAAAACGAGTCGCCCCCAGCGAGGTGACTAGGGGGGACTCGGCTGTCTACTGCCTAGGTAGAGGCGAGTGACACGTCTCTGTCTAAACAGTCTCACGACGAGAGGAGATACCCTTTAGTTTACTGTTACCTGGTAGACAAG
>BLSH010381689.1:1009266-1031674 GCA_018402905.1 Glandirana rugosa | reverse complement strand
ACCTGTGTCCCTGGCTGCAAACTGCCCCCACCTGTGTCACTGGCTGCAAACTGCCTCGCCTGTGTCACTGGCTGCAAACTGCCCCTCCTGTGTCACTGGCTGCAAACTGCCCCCATCTGTGTCACTGGCTGCATAACTGCCCACACCTGTGTCACTGCCTGCAAACTGCCCCTCCTGTGTCACTGGCTGCAAACTGCCCCTACTGTGTCACTGGCTGCAAACTGCCCCCACCTGTGTCACTGGCTGCATAACTGCCCCCACCTGTGTCACTGGCTGCAAACTGCCCCCACCTGTGTCACTGGCTGCATAACTGCCCCACCTGTGTCACTGGCTGCATAACTGCCCCACCTGTGTCACTGGCTACATAACTGCCCCCACCTGTGTCACTGTATACTGTGTCCTGTGATGCTGAGCTGTATACTGCGTCCAGTGATACTGAGCTGTATACTGTGTCCTGTGATGTTGGGGCTGTATACTGTGTCCTGTGATGCTGAGCTGTATACTGTGTCCTGTGATGCTGAGCTGTATACTGTGTCCATGCTGAGCTGTATACTATGCCCTGTGATGCTGAGCTGTATACTCCTGACACAATATGTGGAATACAGGGGATGGAGTGGGAGGATTCTATAAGGGGAGGGGCTTATTATAAGTGGGAGGGGTCAAAAGGAAGGGCGTGGCCTGGCGCCCCCCCCATCCAAAAATTTCACCAGCCGCCACTGATGTCACGTCTCTCGGAATTCACAGTCAAGTGAAGTGCTGCATTACACAGGGGAGCCAGAGATGCAGGATCACATGACAAGACCGGAGTGGATGAAAAATAGGCCAGTCCACAGATCTTTTTTAATACAGGGTATGCAGGATAGGTGGGAGGAGGGGTGAAGGAACATTTTTAATAATAGTTAGTGTTAAGACAATGTTAAACTCAAAAGCAAACATTTATTATATTGCAGTCATTTATATTGTATTTCTTTTATTGTCATCTGGTGATCTGGCAAGTAAGTCTATTGTTTTTCATCAGAACACATGGCAGTGAAGATGTAGCAGTTAGAGGGAGGAGACAAACCATTTACCACTGACAGGGTGCTTACAATGGTCAAATTTTATTTATTATTGTAACACCTTTATCCCAAAGAAAAAAACAGAACTGTTACTATAATCAAGTGTGAACTGGAGTTTGGCTTTAGTTTTAGTGCATCTGAATCTACTAGTGCATCTAGCAATCCCCTGCTCCCAGAATGACAATGCTGCTGTCCAACGGTGTCTCATTTGCTCCTTCATCCAAAGTGGGGCACTCTAATACAGAAGGTGTGTTATTGAATAGATCACCAGGTTAAAACAAAGGAAATAAGCCTAAAAAAAAGAAAACGAATGCAGCCACCATATCATTGTTTTGTGTTTAATACCAGGTTATACTCTGGAATCAAGTGAGGCCCACTCATTAGAGGGGCAAGGGTGGCACCCCCCAATCTCCATGCAGGGCGCCGGGCGCATGGATTTCAGTGGACGTTTTATTTTTTTTACGGCTCATAGAGCCTGAGGCTTTAATTGGCTTCAAAAAAGGGTGGGCTCGGGGCGCAGAGCCCACCCAGTTGTGTGACATTACTGAATGAATATTTGCTAATGTCTTCCTTCTTCTCCTACTGGCCAATCAGGAAGCAGGCCCTGAAACTCGATTGGCCAGGGAGTCTTAGGACTCCCACCCAATTAGGTCCCAGCTTCCTGTTCAGCTGGGAGGAGAAGCAATGACCCCATCAGCAATGGCCTCTTCCTGGATCCCTACCCTGGATTCAGCTAGCGGTTTCCTCCCCGCACCTGTACCGCAGCATAAGGTAAGGCCATGGAATGCCGCCTTCCCTGCGCTGGGGTGTGTGGTACGAGTGGATGTGGTGTGGTGCGATCGAGCGGGGTGTGGTGCGATCGTTCAAGCGACAGGGTAGTGGTGCGAGTCGATCGCTGCATTCTCAATCGAGCGAGTGCCGGGGGGGGGAGTGTTTGCTTGCTGCCTCCCACGACATTGAGCACCAGCCTGGCATCCCTGCATAAATAGTAGAAAGGACATTGCCATATACCAGTGTATAAACTACAAGTGCAGTACTTAATTATACAGAGTTTTTTAGGAGGAGCCCTATTAACCACTTGCCGACGGCTGATCGGCATTTGACGGCGACAAAGTGGCTCTGTAACGCAGATCGCCGTCATATGACGGCGGCCGCGAGATCGCGCCTAGTGAGCGCGCGCCACCGGAGGCGCGCCCGCGCGCTCACTGTGTCCGGGGAGGGCCAGGGAGTGGGTGCGGCGGATTCGATCTCCGCCGGCCACCCGCGATGCCCCCCCCCCCCCCGGAGTGAAAGAACGGAGATCCATGTAAGTAAACACGGACCTCCGTTCTGTGAGTGGGGAAGCTCTATTTGTGGGAAAAAAAGGACGCAAATATCGTTTGGGTACAACGTCGCACGACCGCGCAATTGTCAGTTAAAGGGACGCAGTGCCGAATCGCAAAAAGGGCTCCGGTCCTAAAGTGTGAAATCCTTCCGGGGCTGAAGTGGTTAAAGAAGAATTCCACAAAAAAATAAATGCCACAATAAAATCACAAAGGTAACATCCAAGAGACAAAGAAAGCACTTTGTTCAATTTACACCTTTTTTTCAGGGGGTGGTAACAAAGAAAATAATATTGGATGCTTATCTCCATAGGCAGTTACTGTAATGGGAGCAGCAATATCAAATAAAAGCCTTAATAACAAAATTCCAAGCCCACAAAATAGCTTGCAGCATAAATTATTTTTTAAGCAAGATATTAATATATTGATTTCCATATTTGTTAGATTTACATCAGATGAATTAACACTGGAAACCTTAGTAGAAATATATAAATATACTGTATATATACTATATATATATATATATATATAGTCCTTAGCACACACAGACATCACAGGCATGACTCACTAGCCAAGCACAAGTGTACGTGTGAAACTGCAGGCAGCCTTCTCTCTCCCCCTCCTCCACATTTTTATTTTTCCTCCCCATTCCTCTGTCATCTTCACATCTTTTTGCACCGCACATTTGTTTGATTTCTCCTCTCCTATTTCTTGGTTGCTAAGTCTGTTTCAATTTGCACAGTATGTTATTATTTAGGGGTCCATTCAGACCTTGGCGTCCTGGTGCATTGCGTTCAGGTGCGTTATATGCACTTTTTTCACATATTAACATGTAATGCATTAACGCAGTACATTCAAATGAACAAGCTGACAATCCATCAAAACACCTGAAAAAAAATAAACATGCACTTTTTTTTTGACAACGCAGCCGACTACAACACATGGTAATGCATTGCGTGTTGTGGAGCACTGCAGCACATGTGCATTGGTGTTGTGTCAGTGTGTTGGGGTGCCATTTAAAATAAACACACTAATGCAGTAACATCCATCCCAATAACATGCGCATAGATGTGTGCGTTATTGCAAGTTCACTGCAGCAGAAAAGTGTATTTTTACTCGGGGGGGGGGGGGGGGTATTAAAACTGGTGCACACAGAACCTGGTGCAGCTGTGCATAGTAAGCAATCAGCTTCTAGGTTTTAGCCCTGGTTCACATTGCTGCGACTTGTCATGCGACTTGAGAGTTCAAAGTCGCATTGACAAGTCACGCCCCAATAACTGCAATGGAACCATTCTAATTGGTGCAACTCAAGTCACTTAGACTTAGAAAAAGGTTCCTGCACTACTTTTGGTGCGACTTCAATAGAACTTGCATTAACTTCTGTGAACCACTTCAGACCCGGAAGGATTTACCCCCTTCCTGACCAGAGCACTTTTTGCGATTCAGCACTGCGTCGTTTTAACTGACAATTGCGCGGTCATGCAATGTTGTGCCCAAACTAAATTGACGTCCTTTTCCCCCACAAATAGAGCTTTCTTTTGGTGGTATTTGATCACCTCTGCGGTTTTTATTTTTTGAGCTATAAACAAAAAAGGAGCGACAATTTTGAAAAAAAAACCAAAAAACAATATTTTTTACTTTTTGCTATAATATATATCCAAAAAAATATACATAAAAAAAAATGTATTCATCAGTTTAGGCCGATATATATTCTTTCCATGTTTACAAACCATGGAATTCATTTATGGCATTTTTATTATTATTTTTTTTTACTGGTAATGGCGGCGATCTGCGATTTTTATCGGGACTGCGATATTGCGGTAGACAGATTGGACATTTTTGACACTTTTTTGGGACCATTGACATTCATACAGCGATCAGATCTAAAAATAACCACTGATTATTGTATAAATTCACTGTCAGGGAAGTGGTTAACCTGTAGGGGGTGATCAAAGGGTTAAGTGTGTTCCCTCATTGTGTTCTAACTGTGTGGGGGCAGGGCTGGCAGGGGCATGACAGATCTAACTGATCCCAATGACAGGGATCAGTAGATCACTGTCATGCCGTCTGTCAGAACAGGGAACTGCCATGTATACATCAGCGGTTCCCCGCTCTTCCTCTGTAGAAGGCGATCACGGGACACCGGCGGACATCGAGTTCGCCCGACCCATGGTCACACTGACGCACAGCGCGGCGGGCATGAGGGTGCCCTGCCAAAGGCACGCGCCCTCCCGCAACTGCAGCTGCGTGGATCGCAGTTTATAGATGGCGATCTGTGCAGTGGAGCCAACTTGCTGCAGTAAATGTACGCAAGGTGGTCGGCACGTGGTTAAAGAAGTCATATGCAAGCCGCGATGAAGTCATGCAGAAATGTCGGATTCAAAGTCGCACGGGTGAACCCAGGATAATTGTCAAAGCTTAATTGAGCAAGCTGAAGTTGCTATGTACAGCTGCACCAGATTCTGAATGTTCCAGCTTTAGTAAATCCCCCTCAAAGTGTTTTCTTTGTTGCATCTAAGGATACTCATTATATGTCAATATGCTACACGGCATCTTTGGGCTTAGGGTATGTGGTGCAACGGGACATTTATTAAGCCATACATGGACATTTTTGTATTCAGGAAACTTGCACTGGAAAAGATCTTTGGGGCAGTCTTTGTTTCTGATCATTAAGGGTTTATCAGCCTAGTAGTCTGTGTTTTGGAAATTAAACAGGTTCTATCCTAACATGGTTATCAGCTGGTAAACATGTTGGCCATAAACTGAACAGAGCAGAAGAAATCCATAGATTCCCAATGCATGCTAAACAGCATTGATGCACTGATCTGCAGCCAGAATTAGTTTCAGGGGGAATTAGAAAAACAAAAACTTCTGTGTTATGTTATTGACAGACTGCATCAAATATATGAAATATCAAATATATGCAATTTTTTTTAAATTTTGCCCAGGGCCCATAAAATTAAGGTTGTGAAAATAGCTGTTACATACAAAGTCCAAAGACCTATGACAACCCAACTGGTTACTTTTGCTCTTTAGGTAAACTTTATTGTTCCCGGTATTGTCAAATTAAAAGACTAAAGACTAAAAACACTGTTGGTACAAAGTTCACCTAAAAAGCAAAGTACACATTTATTTAGAGCTCAGCGGTAAATGTTGTAAAATCCAAACTTGTTAATTATTCCTAATATTTAGTCTAGTCTTCATCAATGCTCAGTAGTGCCCGTGCAGGTCTTTTGATATCACCGTTTACAGTTTCGGTTGATTTTCTTATACAAAATAAATGTGGGGATCACCATTATCAGATGAATTCATAAAGGGTGCCATAGACGCCCTTTAGAATTCTGTTGGCGCACAGCACTGAAATTGTTAGTGCTTGTGTCCGATTCATGTACCTTACCCTGGATGCACCTGCCTTCCAGGCCACTGTACCCATCACACTGACAGGCACGTGAGTGGGAAGATTTGTACTGGACTGGGAGGGGGCCTGATGGGGAATTGACAGACTAGTTCCTTAGCAGGTCTACTTTACTATTGATTGGCAGCACATGGCAGTGGGCAGATTCAAAGGCCACCATTGGACTGAATAGCGGTTATGTATCTACCCAGTGCCATGCGCTGTCAATCAAAAGCAAAGTGGACCTGATGGGGAACTAGTCTCTAAGTTCCCCATCAGGCTCTACCCCCCCCCCCCCCCCAGTGACACATCATTACCCAAATATGGACATTGGCATTTTTGGGTAATCACCAGTACCCCGCCACTTTGTTTACATTTAGCTTTTGGACTGGGAATCTCGTGGCTGACAGCTGATTAGGACCAAGATTAAAGCACTGTGCAGAAAGCCATCACATACATCATACATAACAGCTTCCCGGAACAAGCACTGCCCACTCTGAGTGTTGGTGTACCTCCATAGACCAGCTGTTCTTAATTACCGTAATTTTCCTAATCCTAGAACTGGCGGTCATTTTTTAAGATTCTGTCACTGCCATAGCAAAAGGTTCTTAAAATGGTGGTAGTTAGAACTACCCGAATTTGCCACTTGTGTAGGAATGTTACAACATTAGCGGAAATGCTTGCCAGATTTACGCTCAGGTAGTTTTTATGGAAACTACCACCAGAAAACTGTCATTAGGACTTTATTGAATTCCCCAGTATGTGTTTCTGCTGTATGGTTTTGAACATTTGTGACACTTGTATAAATTAGCCAAGAAGGCAAGAAAGATTAGGTACTCAGACAAGCCACTGCTTACATTTACCATCATCAGGCCACCTTTCACCTGGAATATATTGGAGAAATCATCTTTTAGTAGCCATTGCATTTATCAGTAATAAATAACAAACTCTTTTGAACTGGCTGGATATGTCTCACTAATCTACCAATATGCTGTAAAATGTCTGTCCTTTAAGAGCCTGAGTCTATTGAAACTGTCCAAAAGGGCAGGTAGGCATTTGCTGAAATTATTTCTTCTTTCCAAAGTGTAGAAAAAACAAACATATAAAAAGCTTTTTGTAGACACATACTGTATAAATGGAAACCCAAAACATTAATTTGTGGAAATATAAGCCTTTTCTTAAAAAAACATGGATAAGTGGAGTGTGTTCTGCATATAAATACTTAAAGTATAAGTGTGGAGTTCGTTTTTCCCCTCATACTTCCCTAGGTGGATGCAGCATTGGTCCGATGCGGCATCTGCCCCCCCCCCCCCATCAGCTCGAACACTGAGAACTGAGTGATCTAATACCGCCGATCGCTCGGTTCTCAGGGCTCCCCGAGCAGATGGCTGGTGACTGTCAGTCACCAGCTCTCTGCTCGGCCCCCTTCTTGCTCATCTTGCTCATAACATCCACATAATATTCATGTAAGAAGCATATATTATTTACTGTACACTGTAAATTAAATATGCTAGTCAATCTGATCTTTCACATAATTGTCACTAAAGATGCATAGACATCCCATATGCTGGAGAGTGCTGCAATGGATGACAAGGGGAACAAAATAAATATAAAATAGAGCATCAAAAATATCAAGCCAGGACTTTTATCCATTATTGGTTTTGGAGTCCTCCAAATTTTTCTATCAACATAAAATAAGAATAAATTAAACCAATGAAATATATCCAATGAAGTGTGGATACCACAGAGAACATTTGCTGATATCCAAAATATCTGGGTGTCATAGAAACTGTCAGAAAATTGGCAGGTTTAATGGAAAGAGGCTGCCTTTTAATCAATAAGGACAAACTACTATGAAAGAGAAGTTATGTTGAACATAATACATGTTTTCCAAAGGCTACATTTACAGAGACAGCATTCAGGACCAGCAAATAAAGGTTATTCTGTTATTACCTTATTTAGTGAACCTTTCTAAAAATTCAATGTAATAGTTTATATTTTAATGTTTAATGAATTAATACAAAACACATGTATGTATAAGCATGGGTAGAAGGACTGTGTGCAAAAAAATGGACACTATCCCCCAAAAGTATACATTAGAGATGAAGAAAGTGCCTTCAAACTTTCCAACAGGAGACTGGAGTAGGCTTGATTGATTGACCCACCAGAATCTACATTATACATTGGTGATGTCTATTAAGGATATATAGTCTTAACTTGTTTTTGGTTTCTACTGTATGAATACGTCTGTATTTGGCTTTTAAACTCTATATGTTTGAGTGGCACAAACAATATCCCCCTACTCTAATCTCCTTTTGGAAAGTTTGGAGGGGCTTTCTTGATCTCTAATACAAAAACATTTTGGTAAAGTCACGCATATCTAATTTGCATTTTCTAAACCCAGTTTGATATACAAGGCCCACATAGCCACGCCCCTTTCAAATGCCTTCTCATCCCACTGTAATCCTAGCAAGCACAGTATACATGAGGGTGACAGTGCTGCTCTGAATTCAGGTTGTCACCCCATGAAAGGATATTACAAAAGGTGGACTTCACTTGCAGGACCAACAGGTATTTGTGAGACTTTGCAAGGAGACTAAGCAAAAACTGTATGTGAAAAAGCCTTAAAATGAAAGTAGAAGTCCACCCTAAAGCTGGATACACACTATACAAGTTTCTTTCGATTTTTTCCTTTAGATTTACCAAAACCATATAATATGAGGTCAAACCTAAACACTTTAAATTTGTATGCAATCAGGCAGGCCCTTGTACTACATAGTTGAAGGTAAATCTAAAGGAAATCGAGCAACATAAGTTGTATAGTTTTGTATCCAACTTTACACTAAAATCTCTATGTCTACAGGCATCCACAATCTAACACTAACCTATCTAGCCCTGTAAAGAAGAAACCAGCATACATACTTTTTTCTGAAGCCGCTCCGGTCCCATGTTGAGCTGTCAGCGGCGGCGTTGCTGTGGAGGTGGGTGCAGAGGAGGCAGCGACAACGGAAGCCCCATAGTAACTCTATGGGCGACGTCGCTTCCCAGGAATTTCACAACCGTTGTCGGCTGTCTCCTGCACAGAGCTTCCACTGCTGGAGACCGAACCGGAGCAGCTTCAGAAAAGGTATGTAAGCTGATTTATTCTTTACAGGGCTAGATAGGTTAGTCTTAGATTGTGGATGCCTGTAGGTTTACAGATTTTAGTTTTAAGCCCCGTACACACGATCAGAAAATCGTACCGAAAATACAGCTTTTGAAGCAATCGTACGATAATCGGATTGTTAGTACAGAGCTTTCGAGAGCCGATCATGACAATTCATCTGATATTTTCCGTCTGGACAAGATCAGACATGATGGGAAAATTTTCAGATGATTTTAGTTTAACCAGTACAGTTATCGTTCGAAAATGCAATACAAATATACTACCACACATCACATCGCTTCCTATTTTTTATTCTGTCGTACGAGCATTTTCGTGACTAATTTTGTGGCTGCTGATTCAATCTGAGATTAGCATGCAAAAAAAACGACGATCATTCGCCTAATAATCGCATCGTGTGTACCAGGCATTAGGGTGAACTTCTACTTTAAGTGCTGCCATCTATTTTTTAATAGGAGACTATAGCTCTACTATAACTTATCAGCAAGTGAGTTGGTTTGGGAGCTCGAGAGCAGAGATCATACTCCGTAGGGTCATTAGGAGTCCTTCAAAATTGTCGACAGTATTTTAAAAGAAAATAAATTATCAGTTTTGGGTGGACTGACTCTTTAAAAAATATTATTTTGAATAGATGGCATTATTGGTCACTTATTCTGTTACTTTGTGTTAATTTTACTCCTAGGATGGGGTGGAGTACTAAGTGCACAAGCCTGTGTGTGTTCGTGAGAGGGTGGTAGTTATTGGAGTGCGTCCCTGTGGTGTTGGGTTTGGCTGTCAGAGTGTGAACGTGTATACTTGCACTCTCTCCTGTGTACTGAAGACTGTAACAGACCTTAGATATTTAGAAAATGAGCTGTCTAGTCTCTGCACACGTGTCTGTTGCTTCTCACAGTACGTGTCTGTCTTAACCATCCCTACTGTACATGTTGGGTTTTATTCCTCTGTCTTTAGCTGATCATGTACATTTCTTTCTACTGCTTGAGTGAAAGTGAGCTGAAGCAAAGAAGGTGATTTACAATTTAATTGTTAGCTCAGAGGTTTATTTTGAAGCCAGGAGACTAGTAAAATTCCTACCATAAGAAATATGCATTGAGTGATGTGCCGTTATGAAGTTATTTATTTTACTTGGTATTTTGCACTTTTTTTAGTCATTGCTCCTCATATGTGGAATAAGGTTAGCATTTTTTTGTGAGCGAGGTTTAATATTGGTTATTTATTTATTTTTTTCTGCAGTATATAATAATGCTTAGTGTGCTTTCTACTTGAAGTAAAAAAATACTTTTGCAGAAAAGATACATTTTCTAGCCAAATTATATATTTTTATTGTGGCTCTTGTCTGGACTTTTGGCCCTCTAGACCTCTTTTGCTTTTGGTGCTGAGAGGGGATTTAAAATAGAAATAACAATATAAAAATAACCAATAAAATTAAAAAGACTGATTTTCCAACAATATTCACCTTCAATCCCGAGATTTTCCTCCACAATACCATTCTTCTCCCAATAGATGTTCTCAGTCTGATGGCCATGAGTATAAGACCCCTTTCACACTGAGGTGCTTTTCAGTCGCTAAAAAAAAAAGCTCATGAAAATCTATTTCCATTAAAATCAATGAATGCTTTCACACTGGGGAAGTGCGCTGACGGGGCAGTGAAAAACGCCCCTCTACATTGAAATGAATGGCAATCTCTTCAAAAGCGCCTGAAAAGCTCTTCAAAAATGCTCAGTGTTTTACTGGCAGTTTAGAGGTGCCTCAGTGTGAAAGGAGCCTTATGGCTGCTACTGCTTGCCCAAAAAAGGCTTGTATTGAAACATTAATGTTTTTAAAAAGTGCAAAAATATGCACTGACCCTTCCTAATTTGTAACTTAAACTGGAAGTAAACTCCCATGGATGATTTTTACCTATAGGTAAGCCTATAGTAAGGTTTACCTATAAGTACAGTAAATATCTCCTAAACATGCACCGTTTAGGAGATCATTATTTGTGAAGCCGCCGGTGATGTTACCGGTGCATGCGCTCTGAAGGAACGGCATACCGTGCTGTTCCTTCATAGCCCTGTGCCGTGACCAGCAGCTCCTAAGCGCATGCGCAGGAGTGATGTCACTGTGCCTCGTCCAATCAAAGGACTGGAGCTCACCAAGCTGGAAGGAAGACCGGTGAAGTTGGAAGCCTTGTCAGCAGTGACAGCACGCCACTGGAGGGCTTTGTTTTAAGGCAAGTTTCAGATATGCAATGCATACTAGCACATTGTACATTTGCTTTGCAGCTTTCAACAAAAAAAAATTGCTTACTGCACTAGTCTAACTACCGCTACTGTGTGAGACAAAAAACTGACCCCTTGCATTTTAGGCTACCTCACCTTGCTTACTGCAACCTCTGTAGTTCCATCACATACTAGCTCATTATGAAATACTTACCTTAGATCGTCGCTGTTGCAGCAGTCCCCGAGCACCACTGTGACTGGCGTCATGTTGACTGTGTCTTCTTCCGGGATCGCAGGCTCCGGCCAATCACAGTGCGGACCGTGTTGACGTCACTCCCGCGCATGGGAGCCGTCGTTTAAGGCACACTTAGTGAAGAAATGGCCCAGTCGGGCTGTTTCTTCACTGCGCATGTGCCGATGACGTCGGCACATGAATCTACACTGCATATCTCCTAAACTGTGCAGCTTTAGGAGATATGCAGGGTACCTACAGGTAAGCCTTATTATAGGCTTACCTGTAGGTTAAAGGGGTTGTCAAGAGTTGACAACCACTTTAGGACCTCCTCCCCAGCTGGTGAAAAGGAGCTTTTAGGGAGGAGGGGGGTGTGGATACACAATTTTGATGGCACTTCCGTTCTGGTCACCTTCCCTCCCGTAGTCTTCTGAGACACAGGATAGGTCCTAGAAGACTTTGGGACCAATCACGGAGCACAGCGTTGCTCGCGCATGCGCAGTGCGTGCCCGGCCGTGAAGTCGCTAGCTATCACGGCCGGGTGCCCACAGTAGGAATGACGGCGCCGGAGGGGACGGGGAGAGATCCGAGGCTCCGTGCGGCCCCATCGCAGGACCGGGAGACAGGTAAGTGTCTGTTTATTAAAAGTCAGCAGCTACACTTTTTGTAGCTGCTGACTTTTAATAAACTTAGAAAACAGTGGAACTCCGCTTTAATAAAGTGCTAATAGTGATAAAAGTTCATATGGTGAAGTATGAGAATACATGATTTTCCAATGTTTCAATCAGCGGGATTGTTAACTCTCCAGAATTCCAGGCTGCTCAATTGAGTGCAGCAAAAATGCATGTAGAACACAGATCCTGGAAACAGCTTATATTTCCTCTGATCAGTCACAAAACCCAAACGTCAACTTTTAAACTGGAACTCAAGATATATCCAAAAAGGAAGAAAACCATATAGTGTAATATTGCTACAAACTAACAATATGGTAATTACACCCGTGAATCTAGTGCCATTCTGTGTGAAAAAAGTGTCAAACAATCACCAGCCTTCACCCACATGCAATGCACACTCACCAGGTGACAGGTGACAGTCCAGCAATAAAACTAATGTTGATAATAACTGATGACATCAATCTAAGGTAACCTTGGCTCTCCTTCCTAAATTCTCCAGGGTGCAATGCTTAGCTTGCAATAAAATGCTTAGGCAGTAAAAAGAAGAAAGTGCCATATAGTGTAGTATTTATTAAGAACAGCAGCAAGAGTATACAGATAAAAACCAAATCAACAGGATAAAAATAAGCCGCTGACACTTACATCAATCGCCGCCACCCAGACCTCCACTGTGGCAGTGTGACGTCATGCTAAAAGCTCCACCCAGCGCGTTTCACATGATAGTGCATCTTCAGGGGCCGTCATTTTTCATTTGATGTAATTGCTTCCATAAACATCGTTATAGTTTACTAACTAGGGGTATGCTAAATGAGAAGGCTCCAATACCATTTCTTCTAAGGACTCATTCAAACATGCGGCCAGGAGGCAGTGAAACCAGGTGGTTAAACTGTGATTTTACTGCCCCTCAAATGCCCACCTGAACACTAAACATACTGCCTCTCATGGCTGTACACATTCTGTGGTCGTGATGCTGCAGCAGTGGCAAAACTAAAGCAAGCCTAATCGTTTTTTTCTTAGCCAACATGATAAACACATGATGCATAAATCAGCATAAAAATGTTCAACAACAATTGTGTCAAACCTGCATCACTGCGCATTGGAAAGCACATTAAAAAACACATGAAAGAAGAAAGGCAAAGGTGTAAACCTAGCCTAATATCACATTCAATTACTGTAATGTAATCAGTTTGTGGGGACATGCAGTGTGATGTGCCGGCAGTAAATACACAGAGTTCGCTGACATAGAACAGAACTTGCCTGGGTTCAAACCTTTGCAGCACTGCAAAATGTGTTTTGCACGGTCACAGCAGCCCATTCATTTAAATGGGCCGCCATGCCTCCAGAAATGCAGTGAGAAGGTCTCTGCACCATTACTGACATTACAGCCTGCATGGAAATAGCAAGGGCAGTGCGGGTGTGATTTCCAGTGTGTGCAGCGTGCCATTCGGATTAATGGCACCTGCAAGCATCCAGTGCGTGTTTCTGTTCAGGTGGTTGAGGTTGTGGGTAAAGATGCGGACCCGCAGCAGGAACCATCTGCACAGATGATCCTAGCGTTAAAGCAGAATCTAGCAATTCACAATAAACTCGGCAGGAAGGCACCGGTTCCGGAACACTCATGACAATGTCATCAATGTGTAGCAGTGCAGGTCTAAGATGTGCTGACAGCGTCTGTCTTGAGGGGTGGAATGCAGCCTGGGCAGTCCAAGCCCAAATGGGGAGGCCTCCAGAAGGATGGTGTATCCCAATCCTTTTCCTACTGTTCCGGAAACTATCCCTGCCGCTAATCACTATCCCTGTCAGATGGGTGACCTCTCCCTACACTATCCCCGCATGAAATGCGCACCAAGCCTGGGAACCAGGGCCTTAAATAGGCTTTCAACCAGAAA
Organism: Glandirana rugosa; assembly: GCA_018402905.1. Lineage (NCBI taxonomy): Eukaryota > Metazoa > Chordata > Amphibia > Anura > Ranidae > Glandirana > Glandirana rugosa. The sequence continues at coordinate 1,017,741 of BLSH010381689.1, read as the reverse complement.
GCTTCCCCAGTGACCCTGGAAAGCATAGAGGAACATTGTTCCACTTGACTTGCTCTCCCCCTGCAATGCAACTGTGGTTGAGCGCCACCTGCAGCGGAGAAAGTAGACTGCACCTGCCTACAAATTTATGCTGACAAAGGGATTACAAATACATTCCTATAAAATTGTAAACTGTAGATCTAAGTTCTTGGGGCTGATTTACTAAAAAAAGTAGATGATACTTTACTTTGGTTATTGAATATGATGAGGGGAATATAAAATAGGTTTTTGCCTTGTACTTGATTGGATGATTAATATCCATTTATTCAGTTAGCGAAGTGAACAATCTCATTGTTAAGAGAGCATTTTCCACTGCTTTATTAAATCCACCTCTTTTCAAATAGCGCTATATCAAATGGGCTATATTATCATACAATAAAAGGAACATATGAGAGAGCAGCTTCATACACTGCAGCTGCTTGGTATGGAAATACTGCCAAAAAGCTTGAGTACTGGAAGGATAAAAGCACATGGATGTCATCAAATATCAGTAGCAAGAGGCCTGTCAATTTAGCCAATGGTTGCCTAATGTGGTGAACACAAAATGACAACACTGCAGATTCATCTGACATGAACAGAGTGCACAATACCATTCATGTGTGGGGCAACAGTGTCAATATCACTTATTTCATCACAGTGCAATAATGACATGCACAAGCAAAACATGTTTATGATAAGCTTGTTTTGCTGACTTAATCGTCTCTGTACTAGATATAAGATTAATGATTTTCCAAAAAAAAGAAGGGGAAGGAAATGGCCATGAAATAATTTGCTGTATTTCATTATTGTAACAATCAAGTCACTTTCTTTGCACAATATAAAAGTTCCGCTATTACAGATATACTGTATGTGGTCTTTGTTAGTGGAGATTTTTGCATTTGCAGCTGTACAGGCAAATATAACTATAGGAATCTGCAAATTGATGATGGCCAGATAACAATTATTCCTTTCACAAGAAAGTTTACAAAAATGTAGGAAAAGTTTATTTGAACAAGAAAAACAATCAAATCTTGCTTTCATGAAGTCAGCGTAATATATTAATATAACTACAATGAATAAAGGAAAAGGCATACATGGAGAACACATTGACTAAGTGGTTAATGTTTTTGCTTTGATTCAGTACTTGGTTCCCATACCCCCAGGAGCACTACCTGCGAGGAGTTAATTGTGTGTACATAGGTTTCTTTAACCTCCCTGCGGTATGATTATGTCAGATTTTTGTGTCTAAAAGCGGTACATTGTTTTGCATAGAAATTTGGCGTTTTATATTGTAGGCCTGTAATTCTTAGGAATAACTCACTTAAATCTGTTCAAACAAGAGTCTAGTAGACATCCCGGGTATGATAAAGTTTGAAACATGAAATCATAAATTATAATATAATAAATAACTATAAATAATTATCAATAATAATAATATAATAGTAATACAATGTATTCAATAATGTAATCAAACCAAAAACACTGAAATTTGCTCAGTTGCAGAATTGTCGCTGTCGTCACTTTCAGTGTCTGATCATAAATTTCCCCAAAAATCAGTATCACTCAATTCTGCAAATGATTCTTATTTACTATCGCTGTTTTCTAGCTGATCAAAACCACTTTTCACGTAAAGGGACACTTTTTGGTTGCCATGGACATTCTCAAGTTTCCAGGCAGAAAGAATGACATATATAATATAAAAGTGCATGCAGGGCACTGGACAAAGCACTAGACACAAAGGAGATGTGAAATTATTTCATACAGTATTGTAATCTTACAGATTACAGTGTACTGTATGTTTACTATGTGTTTCACTTTTTGAATTTGCCGCCAGTCTCCGCCCCCGGGCAACGCGACGCTCGCAGGGAACGGAGCCCGGCACACAGAGGCATCGGGCAGAGGACACAGCCCGCAGACACAGTAGGGGGACATCGCTGGATCCAGGGCACAAGGTAAGTAACGCTGCCTGGATCCAGCGATGCAATCACGAGTGTGGCTCGGGGTTACCGCTCTTGGTACAGAAAATTCACCCCGGGCCACACTCGGGGAAACCGCCAGGGGGGTTAAAGAGACTTTTCACTTCCCCATATACAGCATTTGTCTGGTGTACTCCCCTACTACTCCCCTACTTCCATGCTGTATGTTGGGTCCTGTGTCACCATATTTTACATCATCAAAGCCTCAGCTGTCTCTTATGGCTTCTTAAAGCCGGCCTACCGATGAAGCACTGCAACACATGCGCAATGTGGTGTTGTTGCCCGGGGCGTACGCATTGCTGTGTAGATTGCCTGGCTGTCCCCTGCCAGGATGCTGTAGAGAAGGACCCTTGCTCTGTGTGTGGAAGCAGTGGTCTCTACAGAGCCTGACTCAGTAGACCTATAGCTCTGCAGAGGGAATGTGTCAGACCTCTGCCAAGAGACCATTGCTTCCACACAGATCACAAGGTATCTTCTCTGCAGAATGGAGAAAGCCTTCTCTACTTAGACTGTAGCCGCCTTCTAAAGAAAACAACTAATAAAACTTGAACACTGAAAATTCATGTAAGAAAGCTTTCTGAAGCCATCATATGGTTTGCAAAATAAAATCTTCCTCAGTAGCAGGGCTCACATCCCCCTTGCCAACTGCCCCCCAGTACAGAGATCTTCCCCAACCCAATTAATGAAATAGCAATTTATACCTCTGTAATTTATCTAAATAAGCTAAATAAATAATGTTTTGTTAGACACTGTTTGCCAAGAACTGTTTGTCAGTGTATTTCAAGAACTCCTTAATTGTTGTTGCAGCTTACCAGTACCCTCTATATCAGAATAAGTGATTTTCGAACATTACTTTCTAAACTGTTCTACATATGATTTATCTCCTGCTTGCATGTTTAACTATTGCTCTGAATTTGCTTTAAAAGCCATAAGTACTATGTGAAGTACCCTCAGTTTGAGAAGCTCTGAAAGTGATGGCCTGTAAATAGTTGATAAAGTGAGGAGGCCACATTCGAATACTGGGTTTTGGAGTTAAGGTCATTGGGGTACTTGGCATGAGTATAATGAAATAAACTATTTATTCTGTGATGATGGATTTTGTTTCCTTTCTATCTTTTGACCCTTTTAGAGAGCCTCACGAGAGGGAAAAGCACCTGGCTGAAGCACCTGCAACAACTCAGCCGCTATTCTTTCCATCAGTCACTGATTTGAAGATACACCATCAATCCCTGCGGAGAAAACGGAGACGTGCTCGCCGCTTACACCATCCTAAGTTAATGCGTGTTGGCTGCTCTTTGGGAACTTGCCAGGTGCAGAACCTGAATCATCGCTTTTGGCAACTGATGGGACAAATGGGAAAGGAGGAGTCCCCTATTCAGCTAAGCAACCCCCATAGCTTTGGGTGAAGCTTCTGGACTAAGGAACCAAAAGATCGCATATGACTCCTCAAAGGCCTTGGATGTCGGTTTACCAAATAGTGTCAGATATGCTGCTTAGTAAATAGACTGCATACGATTCATAGTGTGTCTGGGTCATTTGTACTGGGAGATAAGCATTCCACATGTAGGTCACATAACGTTTCTAAATTCATTAGGAAAGCCAAATAAGGGTAGAGGGAGAGTATGAAAAGCTTACAAGCAATGCTTAACAGGTAGAAACACATCTATTATACAGACCTAAGGCAAGTTAGAACTTTCATAGTGCCATATGTTGGATACATCAGATTACTAACAACAGTTTTTAATTAGGGCATGTTCATATTAAAAAAAAAAATCTGGAGAAAAATGTACTTAAAATAAACAGGTTACTTTATGGTTATTTCTGAGAGACAAATGCCTTGATTTGTGTCACATATGCACGTATAATACACATTTATGCTACATATATGCAGGTTAAAATGCCCATAATTGTACAAACAATGATATCATTGACATTATGTAATGTTTATATTATTAATAAAGCTAAGTGCAGCTTATTAATATGTTATGATCCATTTTAGGTAAAAGAAGGCATACCAGATAAAAGGATGTCATGTAACATGTGAAACTTGTGTCTAAATATGCCTGTAGCTGAAGTTTTTAATCATTCAAAGTTAGTTTACAGCACTTTAAATGGATGCTGGATGGGCACATTGTATGACTGTTATTATGTGGACAAGCTGCTTCCTCAATGGCCACAAATACTGCAATTTTCTGGAAATTTCAGCCACTGTCACCCTGTTTTTGATAGTAAAATACCTCCCAACAGATTAAATCAACCTACCACCAATGGTTTATATATTTATATTTTTATGGCAGGAATGGTAAGTAGTAGGTTGCATTGATCTGTTCAGTTGTTTGGGTGGGTATATGCTGGATGAAGTTGATTGGAATTGTCAAAACAGTGTACTGTGTATGACAAGCATTGGAGTGGATGTGTGCATCTACTGATACTTGTAGTGTAAATAGTAACTTATGAGTATTGAAACCTAAAACTATTTAACTTAAATTAGTTTAGATTATTTATTGTCACTGTCTGCTGTAATTCATTATAATAAAGAAATATTGCACATACTGTATCTCCTACGTATCAAAGTACCTTTTGTTATTTAAAAATAGGAAAAAGTTGGCATATACAGTTGAATCTTACTCACAAGATGCAGATATAGACTTATTATAAGAGTCAGTACAAAGACCAATGATGACTTGCAAAGTGCAGTAACCCACAGCAGCCAAGCAGGTTGAAGTTCATGGCAGTTAAGTCAAAGATTAAAATCTGGGCAGGACTTTCGGTTACTACAAGCTCTTTAATATCTCTTTAATTTATTGAATATGGTTGGCCATAGATGCAGTTATCGCCCAAGGAATAAGGGGTAGAGACATATCTGGCCATCAATGAATTTATATACTTTTCTAGGTGAGAACAAGTAGGGAACTCTCCATGTCAATGCATGATGCTTTCAATTGCTTGAGGAGCTTGCTTTTACCCTTTGGCAGATGAGAGCTTTGGCCCTACTTCTCATTTAATGGAATCTACATTCGTGTATGAATATTGCAGCGCAAATGTACACATACTTCATAAATCCTGATCTGATAAAACAACATGAAAAATGAGAATATATCCTAGATTAGACCCATTACATCTCCTACCTTGAATACACATAAAAATAAATAACAGGTTTGCTTTTGTTCAACTCATGAGAGCACATGGCTTGATAAATATAGTTCATTAGGTTATGGCATGTAATAAAACTGAATTATGACCACACGCAGAAAACTGACATGTATTAGAAAATATTACAGTACTCCTTCCCATTCCTTAAACCATCAATGCTCCATTGACTGAACTCAGAACCCAGGACTTTAAGTTTTTTTTTAATTAACAATCCATTTTATTTTGCTGTTCTACTATTGTCTCATTTTTGTTGTAATATCTTTTTTTGTAAACATGTTTTTCTTTTCTTCTATTAAACAATATTTAACATTTTTAAAGCTTAAGTGGAACGTCAGTCATTTTTTTTATCTTTCCATCTATTAAATCCTCTGCCCTTGTTGTTTTAACTTTGGATAGTAAAACATTTTTTTTCTGCCAGTAAATACCTTATACAGCCCACTTCCTTTTTCTTGTCTTGAAAAAGGCATTGGCGTATGACATCATACACAGCTCTCTCTCTCACTCTTGTGAGATTTTGCCAGGAGGGGGTGAGTCATAAGAGGGCCAATGAGAGCTGCAGAGCTGGAGGTGTGCCTCTGTGTGTCTGTGTAAATCCAGGAAGTGAACAGGCAGCAGCTTCAGCTGCCCACAGTTAAAATGATTGCAGCCAGACTCAGTGAAGGGAGATTTCTGCAGCATATTTTGGCAAGTACAGAATCACAGTATATATAAAATAATATGCAAAGTGGTTGGAGGGAAGCTTCAGAATGACAACATTTTTTTTTATTACAAATTATGTGAGCAGACTTCAGTTCCTCTTTAAGCTTATCTCAAATGCACTAAACCAGAACTTAAAGAATTTCTGTCTCTATAGTGTAAGAGCACTACTATAGTGTAAATCTCTGAAAAATTCCTGTCCCTGTGACATTTTTTAATGGTCAGACTTATTACAGTGACTATTGTGTATTGTTAATGTTTCTGTGGTGGCAGTGATTTGTGTGTAAGGTGATAACTGTGGAGTTACCCCAGCCCCAGTGTCAAGCACTCTTAGTCCACTCGGATCACAATCTAAGTGCCAGCAATTCTTAAGCCTAGTACACACTAGTAGTTTCTTTTCATTCAACCCAACAGGGCTGGGTCCGACCTTATCCAACATTAGTACATTGATCTCCCCTGCTGTTCCATTTGGTTCTGACAGGGGGCAGCCTCCCCACCAGAACACTCCAGTCTTGCACTCTTTGCCATTGTCTGAGAGCACTGATCGGCAGACCTTCTTTGGTCAGGCCTCTACGGCTGACAGCAGTACACACGAGCTGAATGTTGGCCGGTTTCTATTGAACTGGCCAATGCCATCCGACATTTGGTCCCTGTTTACTGAGCTTTAGAAGGTCTTACTGCAGACTGAAAAATCTGTTTTCAGGGTGAGGCTGAGAGCACCATCAACATACACTGGTGACAGTAACAGGTGGGTACATTTGTAGCAGTGGCTGGGATCTGTCACTGTGGTTTGTCACAAATTGTTGGCAATGCAGTGTGAGTTTACATTCATCACATTAATATCTGTAAAATTCTAGGGATAAAGCTGGGTGTCGAGATAATGTAACTCCAGCATGCATGTGTGGTAGTTATGTCATCAGTGGCTGCCCAATAATTAAAGCAAGCAGATAGTGAAACCACAAGAAGAAGAGGACATGGCACCAATCGTGGATGGAATGGATGAAGGTAGCTTGGATCTCACATTGTTGGAGGATTGCATTCCCGGAGGTAAGTATGCCATAATGTACAATTCTGCTATGAACACTTGCACATTATGGAAAATGCTGGCGGTTTATTTAGATTTTCAAATATCACAAGAGAGGCCAAAAAAGTTATCATTTTCCTCTATTACTTTTTATTGCACCACAATCTTGGCAGAGAGCAAGCCTTCTAATGTAAACAACCAGCAGGTGTTTTTTTAAGCTATTAGAAACTGAATGAAAACCAATTCTATGGTCTTAGACTGGATTCACACCTATGCATTTTTAGTTCTTTTTGCATTTTGCTGATTTGCACTGCAGAGCGTGTTCCATAGGAAACCATGTTAAATGGACTGCAGTGCAAATCTACAAAATGCATAGGTATGAATCCAGCCTTAGTTCTGATCTTTGATGATCTTGAGAATTAGTTACTTCACATTACATGTAGCTACAGGTGAGGGCTTGTTTTCAAGCTTGTTAAGAATATAAAAATGCTTGTTCACACCAGAACCACACTGCACTGCGCATACCCTGGTGTGACTGTGCACCGTGTGCAGTCCAATGTACTGTGCTGTGATTAGCTCATCACTCTGAATTCACTCTGAATTCCTTTTTTGTCTTGACTTCATTGAAATGTTAACATTTAACAAGGCAATTTGCTAGCACAGGCACAATGCATCTGGTGTGAGTAACCCCTTAATGTCCAAAGTCTTGGTGCAGGTAACCGTTTCAGTACTGTTATGGCACCTGGCAGTCATTTTTTTCAGATGACTACAAAATGCAATTTAAAAATACTTGCTGTCATGTAAGACCATATTGTAAAAGTTTATATGTTTGTAGACTGGGTAAGATACCCTTTTCTTATATCGCCTTTAGTATATGTTAGCAGCAATAATAAGGCTCCATGCACAATAGCTTGGATGACTATTGCACAACATAACTGAACCAGAACTTGCAGCAGACTTGCAGAATGTTTACAAAGAAAGTGGATCTGCAGTCATGCAATGCGGACTTGCTGCAATTGTGCAACAAAATTGTGAAGCCTGACAAGTCTAGCAATAGCTTAGCAAGTCATTTTCAAACTTGCAGCACAATTTCTTGCTATCTGGGTAGCACATTATGAGAAACTTACCTTTAACCACTTGCCGACCGCCGATCTGCATTTGACGGTGGCAAAGTGGCTCTGTAACGCGGATCGCCGTCATATGACGACGGCTGCGAGATCGCGCCTAGTGAGCGCGCGCCGCCTGAGGCGCGCCTGCGCGCTCACTGTGTTCGGGGAGGGCCAGGGAGCGGGTGCGGCGGAGTCGATCTCCGCCGGCCACCCGCGATGCCCCCCCGGAGTGAAAGAACGGAGGTCCCCCTGACGGGACCGACCCCTTCCCTTCACCAGTGTCGGAGGTACATGTCCTTCCGACACTAGTGTCGGGAAGGGGGAGAGTGTCTTGCCTCCAGGCACAAATGAATGTGCCTGGAGGCAAGAAAGTGAGGCCCCCCCGTAGCGCCCACCGGCCGCCTCTAGCTGAGGCGGCGTGGGCGAGGGACCGGGAGGGGCTTGTGTCACTCGCGCGTCCGCGCGGAGTCCGCCGCGCGCGAGTGATCCGCGCTAGAGC
>BLSH010381689.1:979004-1005387 GCA_018402905.1 Glandirana rugosa | reverse complement strand
TGGTGAAAAGCTAACATAGTTCAAAAAACATAACATAACAATGTTCAAAAAAGGCTAGAGATATGTGCCAGGAAACTAAAGACCAGTTAATCTAACATTAATAGCAGGTAAAATATTGGAGGGGATGATAAGGGACCATATCCAGGAATTTGCTGGTGGAAATAGTATCATTAGTAGTACCCAGCATGGATTTATGAAGGATCGTTCTTTCTAGACCAACCTTCTAACATTCTACGAGGAGGTAAGCTATAATCTGGATAGAGGGAGGCCAGTGGATGTGGTGTATCTGGAATTTGCCAAAACATTTGCTACATTTCCCCATAAACACTTAATTTACAAATTGAGGTCAGTTGGCATTGACTATAGTGTGTGTACCTGGATAGAAACATGGTAACAGGGACGAGCCCAAAGGGTGGTGATAAATGACATATTCTCTGAATGAACTGGAGTTGGAAGTGAGCTACCGCAGGGATTTGCCCTGGGACCAATTCTGTTTAACTTGAGCATAAATGGAATTGATGTTAGAAAAAATAGTTCAATCTCAGGGTTTGCTGATGATACAAGGCTAAGCAGGGTAATAACCTCACAACAGGATATAGCAAACTGCCAGGAAGACCTCAATAAAATAGAGGGGTGGGCAACTACATGGCAAATGAGGTTTAATATTGATAAATTTAAAGTAATGCATTTGGGGGCTAAAAATATGAATGGGAGCTACTTGCTATGGGGAGAATCACTGGGGGAATCTAGGATGGAAAAGGATCTTGGGGTTCTATTAGACCACAGGCTCAGCAGTAGCATTCAATGCCAAGTCACAGGTAGAAGAATACTAGCAGAATATTAGCATGCATCAAGAAGGATATTTGCTCAAGAGAAAAAACTATAATCCTACCACTTTACAAGACTGCATCTTGAGTACGCTGTCCAATTCTGGTCACCAGTCCCCAGGAAGGATGTGCTGGAACTTGAGAGAGTATAGAGAAAGACAACAAAATGGATAAGGGGACTGGAGGACCTCAGGAATGACTACATACATTAAACTTATTCTCCCTGGAGAAAAGATGCTTAAGATGAGACATGACTGCAATATACAAATATTTAAATGGTAACCATAAAACAGGGAAAAGGCTTTTCGGTCTCTGGTCACTTAAGAAGACATGGGGCAAGTCAATGCAGTTGGATAAGAATCAGTTTTTCCACAAACTGGTAAAAGGATACTTTACTGTTAGGGCAGTAAGGATGTGGAACTCCCTTCCACAACTGGTAGTGTCAAAGGTGATTGTTGATAAGTTCAAAAAGCATCTAAGAACAATATAGAGGCATATGGCAGTTTGGAAAGACATAAATACATACAACCACACAGGTTGAACCGGATAAACTGATGTCTTTATTCAACCTTACAAACTACGAAACTATGAAATGTTCTATTTTTGCGGATAGTGCATTTTTCTTATAGACTCCAAGGCCTGTTATTACACTGTACAATAAGGACCAACAATCAAAAAGTACAGCTGGCCATAGATGGATAGAATTTCAAACAAAAATTCCTAGGAAAATTTGTATGAAAATTCTCAGAATTTCCCTTAAAACATTTGATTTTGGAATTAAAGGTATTTATAGCATGAAAACCACATACGTTGTTAGAAAATTGTTCCTCCAAGAAACAATTTCCATCCTGCTTCTTCTGAATTAATATAAACTTTGATTTGACCAGCTAATGGTTAGAGAAATGAACAAACTTTCTCAGAACATTCTTTTCCTAAGAATTGTCATTCGATTCTACCCATCTATGGCCCAGAACCAGGCTAATTTCAGTTTATGGGCAGGCGGGTTATACTCATATTGATCCATCAATCAACTTCAGTTCAACCAGCCTGTCTGTTTTTTTTTTTTTTTTTGCCCGATCACTGCCTGCAGCTATAGCATTGTATTCTGCAGGTGGGGAAGGCTTCCTGCCGGCAGAACACAATAGTGCTGCTGAGTTGATGGGGGAATCAAGTAATTTTCTTTCCTTCAAACAATGGTTGAAGGAAAGAAATTTGATTATGTATGGCCTGCCTTAGGCTACCAAGGAATGACTGTGGTTTGCATGTTTCAAGTCTTCTGCTGCCGTCACGTGGTGAAAGGGTTTAATGCTCCTTTCTGCCTGCATGCACTGTATACTGTATAGCTACATTGCAGGTAGAGTGAGTAAATAATACAGGTGGGTATATCTGTGTCAACACAATCATTTGTACTTAAAGGAAATTCACCATGCGATAAATACGCCGTCAGCCACTGTCCATCTCCTTCTGAAAATGCTGTTTCTCAGACTGCCCTAAAAGCAGCTCTCTCCCCTATCGCAGTAGCTCTGAGCTCAGCAATTCTGTGAGGGAGGAGATAGTGGACCACACATCTGGGGGATAAAAGAGCCTGCTCCTGTGATGATGTGAGTGGGCAGTAACAGCTGGGAATGTCTTAGCAATGTCCTAGCAACAAGGCAGGATGGGATGATGCCATGATGGGTGTTTTTCACCCAGGCTTCATGAGGTATGTAGATGGCATAAACCTATAGCAAGGGCTTTATCCAGCACATCAATGCAGACCCACTGGTATTGGAATGAATGGCAGTCTCAGCCTGGGCTCCCATCAGGCCACGCCTCCAATGCATTCCCCCCCCCCCCCGAGCTTATCCAACTTTAGCTGCACAGTTTGTATTTATCTACAGGCGCCCTTACCTGCATAGGCTAGTGTAGCACGCTGGTTTACAGCGGTAAATGGCCTGGCCAAATTGTTAGGGGATCTTCTGACTCTTTTCCTAACTTTGGGTTTGATGCATCTCTCTCCTCTGCCATTGGGTGGCGCTGCTGCTGCTGATGGCATTGGATTGACAAGGTGTACATGAACTTGGAATATGAATGGTAGGCTGCTCCAGCCAATGGGCAGGGGTTTTCTTGGGCCCCATGTCCTGCTGGGAGGGATATTTGGGAGGAGTCAGGTGATCGCTGTTCTGTGCCACCTGGACAGCTGTCTGGGTGGACATGTGTTAAAAGCTCCCGACTGCTAGGCCAGAAGCCTTAGGTCTATCTGGGAGTTCCTGGTTGCTAGGCAGTCAGAAGTCTAACCAGGACTGGCAGCAGTAGCAGAGGTTTGGGGCTTCATGTCGGAAGCCTAACCAAGTTGCAGAGAGTACTACCGGCCGGAGGACCCATCTATGTTTGAGGTGAAGGGACGGAGTTCTCACGGAAGAAAATCGTTCCTGATGCCAGAGGCAAAATGTGGATCAGGGTCAGAGGTAAAGGGGAAACTGTAGCCTACAAGAGACAACACTCCTGTTATCAGAGGCCAGAGTTGAAGTCTGAGAGAGTACCAGAGCAGTCTTTTTCACTAGCTGAGGGACAGTGGAAAAGTGGGAAAGTCTCAGCAGAAGTCGAGCTAGGAACCCAGCAGGATAGCAGGAATGACGCTTGCATGAGAGAGTACAGCGGTTGGCACAAGGGACCCAGTGGCATTGGGAGTCCTAGTATTCTTGTTGGGAGACTGTGAAAACTCATGAAGCTACAGCGGGAGGCTGTGAGATGGAGGCCAGATCTGCACAAGGGGGATACCAAGTTGGTATATGCATCAAATTGTGTTGAAGTCAAAGTTACAAGTACCGTTGCCATAGGCGTTCTACAAATACAGTGCTGCAATTCAGCTTAAAGAGGAAGTAAACCCTGATGGGTTTTACTTCCTCTTTGTTTCTCCCGATTACCCTTCAATATAAAAGCATAATAGACTAGTATGCATTGCATACTAGTCTATTATGTGACACCTGCCATGGAAACCCGCGATGTCCCTGCTCCAGGAAGCGTCCATCTTCCTTCCAGGGGCCGTGGACTCCGGCTCTGTGATTTGCCGAAGCCGCATCAGCACAGAGGCCGTTTCTTCACTGCGCATGTGCCTGAAGACATGGGCACATGCGAGTACACTGCATATCTCCTGAACCATGCAGGTTTGGGAGATATGCAGGGAACCTACAGGTAAGCCTTATTATAGGCTTACCTGTAGGTTAAAGTGGTTGTCAAGACTTGGCAACCACTTTAGAGGCCCTCTGAACTGTATAGCTGTTCTTCTGTCCTATTTTTGTGTCTCAGAGTCTGCCAAGTGCTTTTGCACCATCTCAAAGGATGTTCAGGTCCTAACCCTCTCTCCCCAGTTCTTGAAGAGAAAAATAAATCTCTTTTGCTCTGCATCATCAAAGTGTCTGGTGCCCATCTCAATTCTTCTATCTGCACCCACTATGCCTAGTAACCCACACTGTGACGATGGATGTCAGTCCTCCCTGACTCTGGAGGTCACCATCAGGCCTGTGGAGGTCAGGGCCCCGAGCTACAGTAATTTTTTTGGTAAGGGTGAACTATCCCTTTAAAATTTGGCTTGCCCTTGTAAATACTCTCTCCACAACTCCAATATCTGTGTTAGTGATAGAAAGCTGATAGGAAGAACCTCTGGCCAGAGGGGCCGACAGCACATTTTTACCCATTCACAAAATGAGAATTTAGGATTAAGTCTGTAGCAGAGGTTTCACCTTATTTATTACATCCTTTAATACTTTAACAAACTGTACATACCTATAGATGATCCTGCCATTCCTAGAAATGTTTTTGAATCCCACAAAGCTGCCTTAATCAGTGTCCCATCCATTGGTCTACCAGTGCACAGGCATCTTATGCTCCGGATCTAAGTGGTTGTGATGTCCCAATACAAAAATACTTTCTTCCTACTGAGCAAAAGGGCACTTCTTTCCTGTCTATAGAGTCCTCAATCATCGCTCAAATGCACATAGGGGTTGATTTACTAAGGGCAAATAGGCTGTGCACTTTTGAAAGTGTAGTTGCTCTCTGCAAGACCAGTTGCTCCAGGACTTAGTAAATGAGGTAAAACTTCACTTTACAAATAGTACCCAATCACGTGCAAGGAAAATAAAAAAAACAGCATTTTTGCTTGCACATCAGTGGATGATGGAAGTCAGCAGGGAACCGGTGATACTAATACAATGATCAGTGCTAAAAATATGCACTTTCACTGTACTAATGACACTAGTTGGGAAGGGGCTAAACATTTAGGGCGATCAAAGGTTTAACCTAGCCTAGTCAGTGATTTTGTGTACTGTATGTGCTGCTTTTAATAGGGGAAGAGATGGATTTTATTCCCTGCTTTGCAGAGACACAAAATCCATCCCTTCCCCCTTGTCAGAACTGAGATCTACGTTGTTTACATAGGCAGATCTGCGTTCTGAGACTCTGCCTGACGATTAATCACAGCAGAAGCGGGCCTCCGGTGGCATGCGTGCCCCCCCTATAGGGGTAAATGCAGAATTGCGTATATATATATAGGTGATCCTGTGCAGGAGGGCCATCCTGTAGCACTATATCTGCTATAGGACAGTCCAGAAGTGGTTAATGATGCCAAACCTAACTGAACCCACCTACTGTGAGACCAAGACACATCCCTTGGTGGCATGTCATTGTAACATTATCAGCATTGCAAAGAGCAATGACATGGGACCACTCTCTGCACAATTCAGGACTATCCACCACCTGAGGAAAAAGCAGACCCATGATGTCACAAAACCAGACTGAAGATAGCAGTGTATGTATAAGTATGCATAAAGGTATACATACAAGGCATGTATAAGTATGTATATATTGGTTTAGAAAAGTGCAGTATGCAGTAAGTAGAAAGTACAGCTAAGTTATAGTTGATCTTTAAAGTGATACTGGGCAATATCCTTATTCTCCAAAAATAATCCATACACATGCACTTGTAGGCAGGTTGCCTATACAGGTGTACAAGATAGTTAGCGGATGACCCAGGCCGAGGGGGGGAAAGAGTTAACGTGTGTGTCTCAGTTCCCAAGCCTACTCACCAGTTTTATAAATATGGGAGAAGGCTGGGTTTGGGGCCTTTTGTAAACTTACGGGGCAAGACATGCAGAGGATTGTGCGAAGTAGAACTGTTACACCTTGCAGTCTGTTGGAGGCTCCAGGGTTACAGAAAGTGACCAAGCCACGGAAAACGTCAACATGAACTACTGCTCTTCTGAGGTATGCCTGGGCAGCCAGTAAGAGGTAGATAGGGACACTATGAGATTACTGTTCATGTTGGACTGTACTTTGAAGCTCTTCAGTAAAGCTGTATTAACTGTCCTGAGACTGGTCTGAAGTTATTCAAATGGGTGCATGTTGGTTTTGGCGTATCAAAAGAACCAGGGTCTGTAAAGCAAATGAGGGGTATGAAGTTCAGCTATTACAAAAAGGGTTAACTTGGCAAGACAAAGAGGAGGAATGCAGTTGCTATGAATAACCAAGCACTAGTTCAAGACACAAAGCAACCAATTGTTAGGCGGGTACCTGGTATTGATAACAGGTCCCCCGGTAATGAGGGGGTTGGTGCTCTGGCTCCCTCCCCAGCGGCTGATCACCAGTAGCAACTAGAACCCGTGTTATGGAAATGCATGACCTGGTCACATGATTATGGGAGTGAAGGAGTTGATAAGTGCACAGCGGGACTCATTCTGTTACTGGGAGTGAGGTAACAGAGGTACGTGCAGACTCAGCAGTGTCCCTCCTAATGCAAACATACATCAAGTTACAGTGTGTAGTGACACAGGACAGTTCTTTTACTAGTCCATATCAGGTGTGAGCAAGAAGGTGGCTACAGTCCTACATAAAGTGGGACAATGGAAAACGAACATAGCCACCCTCTAACAGGAAGACATATCAGCATCATTATCATAACAGCAAAAAAAGAAAGGAATTTGTAAAATACATACCTAAATACATTTTTTTATTAACCAGAGTTTAGTGTCACTTTAATTAGGATGCTCTTTGGAAGATTACTAACAGTAGCATGTATTCATTATTTTATAACCAAAGTAATCCAAATGTAAGAGCGGACTTGTAAAACCTTTCAAGCTTTCTAAATGTCACTCCTGATTGCTGGTGACCTACGTCAAGCTCAAGAAGTAATGCCACCGAGTTCGAGAAAGGACAGGGTAAAAAATCATACATAAAAACACAAGAGCACTCCAATGTTAAGGATCTGATTTTGGTGAATCAAGATCTGCAAAGACAAGTATCTATAATAAACTTAAAAAGCAATGGAACAGTTCAGTAGTTTATATTTCCGAGTGGCCCCCACAGTTGGCACAGATGTTGTGTTGGCTCTTATTGCTTTCAGTTTACACAAGCTGGACAGCAGCAAAAGCAAATAATCCATCACACATTAGGCTTTGTTTCAAAGCTCAAAAAATTGTCAGCTAAAAGGTTTGTTACACAAATCATAGGAAAGATGATGTTGTTAATGGGTATAAGTCCACGCAAAACAGATTATTTGTAGTGTAGTGTATTTTTTGCATGATGGCATACATCACAGAGAGATCAGTACCCTGACCTCCCAGCTGCTGGAGGACTTTCAGCTTCTCAGCATTATTTTATATATGTGAAATGTTTTACCTGCAAAGTGATTTGTAATTCTATTCAGTCTTGTAATCCAGACATTCCTTCAAGACAGCACAGCCAGGTCCTGCACATCCTTAAACCTCTGCATTCTACACTGCAGGTAGAGCTGCCCAATTCAGGCTAAAATGAGAATCACAATTTTTTTGCTTAGAATAAAGATCATAATTCTCTCAGTCACGACGTAACATCATCTTTCACATTATACAAAGAAATCGGGCTAACTTTATTGTTTTTTTTTTTTTTTTATTCATTAAAGTATATTTTTGACAGAAAAAAAATGCATTTGAAAGACTGCTGCGCAAATGCTGCGTAACATAAAATATTGCAACAACCACTATTTTATTCTCTAGGGTCTCTGCTAAAAAAATATATTTGTATAGTCCAGGAAAGGTAAGAGAGGGAAGAGGGTAATAGTGACCTGGGGTGTGCCGTGGTCAGTATGCCTAAAAGGGAGCATATGCAAAGTAATTTGTAATCAGAGAAAGAAAGAGCTAAGGGGAAGGTGGGTGGGGTAAAGTGAAAGGTAACGTCAATGGGGTAAGTGGGTTGAGTACGGGCATTTATGGAGCGAGACTCCTCCTACAAATTCAGGCTGACCTATGGGCAGCCTTCCTATTTGTACACAGAATAGTTCAGGAAAGGTAAGACAGGGAAGAGGGGAATAGTGACCTGGGGTGTGCCGTGGTCACGTGGTCAGTATGCCTAAAAGGGGGCAAAAATAAAAGACAGTAGGATGAGAAAGAGAAAAGGGGTATATTTGATCAATTTGCATAACTGACTAGTCAGCCAAGTGTGAAAATGAGAACAGCGAGAAGTGCGGGGCTGGAGTGGCAAAGGCGTCTGCTTCTGGGACCTGCTGGAAAAATGATGTATAATTAAAAAAGGGTAAAGCATCCACCGCTGTGTTACCTACCCCACTGATGAAGCTGCAGTGAATATGACATTTGTAATGGAGGGACAGCCAAATGAGCCTGCGTACAAAGGACATGATGAGTAACAAACTGGATCTACCTTTGTTATTAATTTCGGGGGCAGCGGATTGTGGAGAAAACTACAGTGTTACCCATCCATTGGTAACCCCACACCTGCAGCAGAAACTATGGAATAAATTTCAAAGTGATGACGTTTATGCAAACCTTTTGTCCGGTCATGGATCTGTTAACCAGTAAGTGCCAAAAATTGCTGCATAGGCTTTGGTGGCTGCATCATCGGTAATAACTCAGGGAAATGACACTGACACTGCAAGAATGAACATTGCAATGCCGTTCCAGTGCTGGAGGAACTTGTCCTACATGTGAAAATCGGATAAAGCAGATAGTTTGATCCGAGAATCATAGTTGGGGGGCTGTGGGTAACAGTGCCAACAACCTAAAAATGAAGGACCTACCTTGGGGAATGATTATGGCAAAGGTAAGCATACCAAGCAGTGATTGCAGTTCCTTCCTGGAACATGCTTGGGAGATCATAGACGCATGGATACAGTCTCTAAGTCTAGCTAATAGTCCGCTGTGCGCGGGCAGACTAGCCTTTATGGACTGGGTGTCTAACGTAATCCCCAGGAAGGTAATTGCAGTAGCCGGGCCTTCAACTTCTTAATTGCCACTGGGATGTTAAGTGCAGGAAAACTGCCATGAGTTTCTGTAGATCGGCAGGGGCTTGTTTAGGACTTTCAAAAAGGTGGTAATCATCTAGATAGTGGATGACCTCCTGACAGAGTTCTCTATGCTTGAGAATCCAATTTAGTGCCTACGTGAAAATATCAAACTGCCAGGGGCTGCTTTTGGATCCAAAGGTATGTTTGGTAGCAAAATAATACAGAAAAGGAAAAAAGAACTACTACTGTCAGCTTTGATTTGTTAGTCAAGTCCATCTAAGCCCTTGAACTCGCACAATTTGAAAGCCGCATATCAGTCCGACTTCAGGGGTGACTTGAAACACATCTGTGCGGGTTCATGCACAGATATCTATTGAAATCGCCCCCTAAGTCGCCAAAAGTAGTGCAGGAACTACTTTTGGAAATCAGTGCAGCGCCGCAAAGTCGGCATTGCACTGATTGGGACACTCCTATTACCGGCAATAGGCTCCGATTTGACATGCGATTTGACCTGTCAAATCGCGCCGATGTGAACGGGGGCTAAATCTGCTAGTGCATGTAACACTCGCCACGGGTTGGCAATGCTACTATTCAAACGTGTCACTTTTTCTCCTCCATCAGGAATGGAAATGCCCTAAAATAGGAAGTGGATGGATCAGCACCTGAAAATAAAGGAAAAAAAGTCTAAAACAGAACACCCCAATTAAAGTGGAGTTCCACCCAAACATGGAACTTTCACTTTAACCACTTGCTTATTGGGCACTTAAACACCCCTCCTGCCCCAGACCAATTTTCAGCTTTCAGCGCTGTCGCATTTTGAATTACAATTGCACAGTCGTGTGACGTTGTACCCAAACAACATTTTTATCCTTTTTCTCCCCACAAATAGATCTTTCTTTTAGTCATATTTGATCACCTCTGCAGTTTTTATTTTTTGCGCTATAAACAAACAAAGAGCAACAATTTTGAAAAATATTTTTTACTTTTTGCTATAATAAATATCCAAAAAAAAAAAATGTTCGCGTCTACGAACCATGAGAATTAATTTATGCCGTTTTTATTATTTTTTTTCTTCTTACTAGTAATGGCGGTGATCTGCGATTTTTATCAGGACTGTGATATTGGGGTGGACATGTTGGACATTTTTTAAACTTTTTTGGGACCAATGACATTTATACAGTGATCAGAAATTTAAATATCCACTGATTACTGTATAAATGTCACTGACAGGGAAGGGGTTAACACTAAGTGGGCAATAGGTTTTCCCTGTATGTGTTCTAACTGTGAGGGGGCTGGGCTGGAAGGGGCATATCAGATCTCACTGATCCCGATCACAGGGATCAGTAGATCTGTTATGTCTCCTCTCACAGAACAGAGAACCGCCATGTTTACATTGGCGGTTCCCCGTTCTGCCGCTCTATTAGGCGATCGGGGGTCTCCAGCGGACATTGAGTCGACCCGACCTGCGGGCACGCCCACACAGTGTGCAGCGGCCGCAAGCGCTTGTCGTCGTCGGTTGTGAGTGCACACGGGGAGCACGCAAAGAGGCATCCGCCCGGCAATTCAGATCCGCGCTGTAGCCGTCTTTCGGCTATAGTGTGGATCTGTAGAAGTTAAGCACTCCTCACCCCCTTAACATTTCACATTTGGCATGTCATTTTTCATGGGGGGAGTGGGTATCTACTTTTGACGTAGGCGACTCCTCCTCTCCCCTCCTCCCTCCCTGCAATCTTCTGGGACACGTCACAGGTCCCAGAAGATTGCCTGGCCATTCAGTACATGTAGCATGACTCTTGTATGCGCAGCGCACACCCAGCTGTTAAGCCACAAGCTGTCACAACCGGTTGCCCACACTTGTAATGCCAGTGCTCGGGAGAGGTGGGGGAGAGAACCAAGGCTTCGGGCGGCACGCATCGCTGGATCGTGGGACAGGTGAGTGTGTTTATTAAAAGTCAGTAGCTACACTTTTTGTAGCCGCTAACTTTTAATAAACAGAAAAACGAGTGGAACTCCGCTTTGCGGATTGGTAAGTTGCAATATATTTATTTGTGGGGTTTAATACCACTTTAAAAGTATGTTTGAGAGCTGTTTTACCTGCCAAAATATTTGCATTTCTGTTCATTCATTCCTGGGATTTACACAGCCCTGTCACACAGCACAGCCATCTGGAGACCTGGCTCAGATGTACTACACTTAAATAATATATTGCACAAATGGGTCTTGTCCATGCCCCCAGCAACCTTCTCCCTCCTCCTAGGCGGCCAATAGGATTGCTTCTCCTCTCGGCCAAACGCCATCCTAATTGGCCGGGAGAAGAATCATGAAGACAATAGGGAATATTAATTTGCTATTGCCACACAACTGGGTGGGCTCAGGGCGCAGTGCTCTGCACCCCAAGCCCACCCTTTTTTGAAGCCAATTAGAGCCTCAGGCTTTAAGCATGTGCTTAAAAAAAAAAACCATTGGAATCCATGCGTTTGGTGCCATGCATGTAGATTAGGGGCCGGGCACATGGATTGGGGGGGCAGTGCCCTGTATGAAGATTAGGGGCACGTGGATTAGGGCCGTGCTAAATGGCCGGTACATGGAAGAATTAATCCAGATTTTTTTTTACATTTGTTTCACTGCTCTTCAAAAACCCAAAAAATATTAGTTACTCTTGCTTACAAAACAGATGATACATGCACTAAATACATTTCCTTCTACTGAACAGCAGTATTATAGACTAAAGTGGAAGTTCAACCTAAAACTAACTATCTCTAAATCTACTGGCAGCCACATTCTAATGCTGGCCATACATGAACAGAATTTCGGCAGAAATTGGTCGGTTTCTGATAAATCGTTCAACAATCGTGCTGTTAATGAACACAATTTTACAGACGATTTCGACCATGGGCCCTGCTAATGTCGATGGATTTGAAGCGAAAACTTTTACAGTTTCAACGAAAGTGTATACGTGTATGTTATAATTGAAACAAAAATAATATTCTGTCTTGTATAATTTATATATGTTTGAATTGTTAGCGAACGATCACTACTAACATGGAAACGATCATGTAAACGAGTTTATTCTGTCAGTTAGTGGCCAATTCACTTTCGACTGACAAAGAATCGTTCAGTCTGCAAGCGGCCAAAATTCTGTGAGTGTGTCCAGCATAAAACTAACCTATCTAACCCTGTAAAGCAAAATTCGCTATGCATACCTTTTCTGCAGCCAATCCGGTCCGGTCTTCAGCGGCGGCGGCTGTGTGCAGCAGGCAGTCGACAACGGATGGGAAATGCCTGGGAAGTGATGTCACCCATAGAGTTACTATGGGGCTTCCATTGTCGGCTGCCTCTCCTGCACACTTCCACACACTGAAGCCACCACTGACAGCTCAGTGTGGGACCGGAGCGGAATGGAGCGGCTTCAGAAAAGGTATGTATAGCAATTTCTTCTTTACAGGGCTAGATAGGTTAGTCTCAGATTGTGGCTGCCTGTAGATTTAGGGTTAGTTAGTTTTAGGCTGAACTTCTACTTTAAGCCCGGGTTCACACTACTGTGATCTCAGTGAACGCATGTGATTCACACGCATACCGCAGGTGCTTATCGCATACCGCAGGTGCCAATCGCATGCGAACTCTAAGCAATGCTAGTTCAGCCATTAGATTTGCACCAAAAAAGGTGCAGGAGTCTGTTTTCTCCCGCACTGGAATTGGAGTGCATGGGTGATTGCACTGCGATCTGTGAACAAATCTAAGGGTGCCATTAACTTTTTAATGACACCCACAGCGGTTCACAGAAGGCAGTGTGAACTGCCTGCAGGAGAAGTGTGAACCAGTGCTAAGGGTCCATTCACACCAGATGCAGTGGGGTGCATTTCTGACTGCACTCCAACTGCATTAACAGTTCAAAATCCAGGATGTCCTATGGGCATAGTTCACACTATTGTATTGCAGTGCAGTGAAAAAAGTACAGCACGCTGTATTTTTCTGCACTGCAAATGCACAGAAACATACACACATGCATGTAAATGCACATCACTGCAAATGCAAAAACATGCCATAAACGCACAGTTTCCGTTGTGAATGGGTCCTAGAGGATGGTCAGTGTCTGATTTTGTTCTTTGTAAAGTCTTCTTCCAAAAGTTTTAGGTAGGGAAAAATCAATTTGAACATAAGGCAGATCAGCAAACTGCAAACATTTTGATTCATTAAAATATATTCATAGCAATTGGTTCTAATATCATATAATTAATCTCAATTGTCTAGAGTTTTAGGTTTTGTGGATAAATGCTAACAATGAACTTCTTGATCTGTGAAATATACCATTGCAAGTGATTTGTCATATCTGTTCAACAAAAGCAAAAATATTTCGGCTGATTCTTCCAGAGGTTTTGTCAGCTGATAACTTCACGTGCTCTCTGCCTCAACTGATTATTATTTGTTACATTGTTCTTAGCTATCTCTGTGGGCTATAGGACCCCTCCCCTCTATGGTATGAAGAAGAGGGGGGGGGGGATTGTAGTCACATGCAAGGGTGATCATAGTGCTCTCCATAGATAAAGTTGAGCAAAAGGGTACCCTTGCGCATCCGCTAAAGCAATGATTCTCAACTACAGTGCTCAAGTACCCCCCATCAGGTCATGTTTTCAGGCTTTCCATCATTTTGCACAAGTGATTTGAACAGTTTCACTGCATTAGTAATTACTAAGGATGGGCTCGGGCTTGTTCGGAACCGAACGTGCCCGAGCCCGCCAGGAAGTGAACCCTGCACTGCGCTAATCACAGGCAGTGAGTCGTCTTCCCGATGCGCAGGCTGCTGCGATCAGGGAATGTCTCCCTGGCTGTGATTACCGCAGTGCAGGGTTCACTGGCAGGCTCGGGCACGTTCGGTTCCGAACAAGCCCGAGCCCATCCTTAGTAGTTACCGCAACCATTTCATCTGAGAGAAATCCTGAAAACATGACCTGTTGGAGGTATTTGAGGACTGGAGTTGAGAAACATTGCGCTAAACAGTACAGCATTTCTAAGCATGTTGTGAAAGTGCGCAATTTTGCACGCTGCTTCAGCACGCATAGATGTGAATCCAGCCTAATGTCTGGTACACATGATGAGATGAGGTTTTTTTTTTTTGCATGCTAATCTCAGATCGAAAATGAAGATTTTACTAGAGTTGCAAAAATTCTCGTACGACAGAATAAAAATTCGGAAATGATGTAATGTGTTGTAGTGTATTTGTATTGTATTTTCAAACGACAACTATACTGATTAACCCTTTCGCTGCCAGAGCCTTTTTTGCAGACATGTTTAAAAAATTATTTTAGGCTTGAAGATTACACAAAACCCCCAAACATTATATATTTTTTCAAAGCAGACACTCTAGAGAATAAAATAGTGGTAGTTCCATTTTTTTATGTCAGATGAATTTTAGGGCAAACAAATGCAATAAATTACCCAAATTTTTGGTAAAATTTAAAATATGAGATTACACCGAGTAAATAGATACCCAACATGCCTAACCTTAAATTTTTGTGTGCCCCGGGAAAAGGCATCAAACTTTGGTACCCTATAATTTCTATAGGCATTGCTTCAGAAGCCCCTTATAGGTATCAGTTTAGCGTTACAGAGGAGGTCTTGTGTTAGAATTATTGCTCTCACATGGTGTGCACGGCGATATGTTACATGTGTATCGCAATCTACGTTTTCACACGTCGGCACCCCAACGCATGCGTTTACGTTCGTGCATGTGTATATGTGGGGGTGGGGGGGGCTCAAAATTTTTGGGGGGGATTTTATGTGTTTGGGTGTAACTTTATTTAAAAAAAAAAAAAAAAAATTTACTGTACTTAAATCTTTTTTTTCATCACTTAGGGGACAGGTTCTCTTTTTTGAGACTTTTTAGAACCTGCATGTCTCCCCTGTACTGCACTTAATGTTTTGCAATGCAGATCGCATTGCAAAACATTATTTCCCAACTGAGCGAGCCGGGGACACAGAGAACTTGACCCGGAAGTGACGTCAGATGTCGCTTTCCGGGTCACTGCAAGAAGGGGAGGAGAGCGGGCATGTATCCACTCTTCTCCTTCCCCATTACACGCCGGCACCCGCCATCCCGGGGCCGCAGACAATGCTGTATCTTGGCCTAGGCCAACAAGGCCCAGGCCTAGGGCGGCACTTTGCAGGGGGGCAGCAGAAAAAAGTGCCCCCGCCGGCTTGCAGTACACTTTTAGTGTAGCGCCAGTCTTATGGGGCAGACTGGGCCGGGAGACAAACCGGGCACCTCCATAAAGTGCCTGCACTTGCTGCCGATATGATAATACCAGTAGGGTCGCCTTCGGGGGGGGGGACCCGGGCATCCCAAGGGACCCAGGCGGCAGGCCCCAAGCAATGAGTTGTTCTGCTGCTCCATAGCCAAACAGGAAGTGTGAGGAAATCTCTTAAGGGATCCATTACCCCCCCATCCCACCCCCAAGGCCCTCAGAACCAGGGTCCCAGCTGGAAAATTTCAGGGTGGGTCTTAAACAGGAAGGGGTGTGGCCTTGACAGGAAGAGGTGGTTCATATTTAAATGAGGGGGTGCATGAGTTTAGTCAGGCCTAGGGCAGCACAAAACCTAACTACACCACTGGCCGCAGATGGGCAAGTGAAGTCCGGTAAGCATGGCAGGAGTGCGCGCGTGGGGGCGCCGGGACCGGGGGTGTGTGAAAGCGATCAGGCAGCAGCGGTGTCGCCTGAACGCTCTCACCTGACAGGTAGGAGTCTGCCTGTCATTTTTACACACAATCCCAGTGGCTGCAGCCCCCGGATTTGTGTAAAACGAAAGTTGTACGATCTGGAATCATGCAAGGAAAATTTTTGTGCTTGTCCCGTCGGATAATATCAGATGGACTGTCGTGATCAGCTCTTAAAAGCTGTGTACTAATGATCAGATTATTGTACAATCAATTTTTCATACAATTTTCTGATTGTGTGTACAGGCCATTACACAAAATCTACCTTTTGCAGCAGCGCTGCTACTCATGAATAAAACAAGTGAACATAGCCTAATATTGTATATGTATTAGTCATTATTATCGTTAATGAAAGTGCCAATTTTATGAATTCTGTGGGGGCACATAATTTAAATCGATGAAAAATAACAAGCGATCAAATCTTTTTTATATCAGTTTTAAGCAATTTAGCCTGCGTCCTGTACATAATAGCATTGATGAGATTAGAACACATTTTCAATTATTTTCTCATTTATATCTAGATAAGGGGGTTCTAACTAATAGATAGCTGTTCAAACAAAGGTGATATAATATTGTCTTTTATCACTATAGTGGATGAACAATAAGAAAGGGTGTGCCAATCAAGCTACAATCTACCCTTGCAGACCTTTAACTATGCAGACTAATAAAGATATAGGTTTGTACACTCAAAGTATCCATAAAATGAAAGATATGTGGTTCTAGTTCTGTAGGTCAATGCACTAAACAAATGGCATGGTGGCTGATATATGGTGTATTCAGCATACCTTCCATCAATCCCTATTGCAAGGAATCCATAGAAGTTTAACTGTGAAAGCAGCAGGGCTTAAATGTTTATGGCAATTTCACATATGTTTGGATTTGGGGTATGTTTCCCAAATGGATTTATGAATATCTGCATGGAGAAGTGTGGGTGGCTTAGAAAATTCCGCTATTAGGCTCCATGCACACTGGAGGGATGTGGGCTCTCTCGGCATCGAGCAGAAGAAGCTGCTTACAAAACGTTCTTTTGCAGCATTTTGTAAGCAGCGTTTACCGGCGTTTATCGGCGTCTGCGTTATTGGGCGTTTTTTTTTTCTTCATTAGCTTCCATTGACTGCAAAAAACGCCGGACGCCGATAAATAGCCATTTACCGGCATTTATGAGCGTTTAGCGGCGTTTATCGGCATTTTGAACGCCAATTCAGGGCATTCAGATAACAGCCCAAGAATGCCACTGCTGATAAACGACAATTAATGTCCATGTGTGCATGGACACATAGGATAACATAAAGTGGCATTTTTGGGCTGTTAAAAAAAACACCAAAATGACCAAAAACGGTCGTTTATCAGATACAGTGTGCATGGAGCCTAAATGTTGGGATTCCTGAGGCCAGTTTCACACATATGTTACAAATGTAACAAATTTGGTGAGTTGCTGATTCTTTTACACAGTACACCATAATATTTCTTTTTTATGTAATAAAGAAAATATATAAACAATTATAAGTGGCATATTTATAACGCAGTGAAATTAACTTCACTAAACATTCACTGCAGATGAATTAATCACTGTACTGTAAAATACACACACCAGGAAGATACACCTCCAAAGAATATTTGGCAAATGTCTCAATTGTTGCTTTAAATTTATCCCCTAAGCCTGGGTTCACACTAGTCCGATTCTCGGACCAACATTAGTCGCATTACGTCACAAAAACAATGATTCCCTATGAGAACCGTCTTAACTGGTCCGACTTGTGTTTTTCAAAGTCAGTCCGACTTTGAAAAAGATTCCTGTACTACTTTTGTCTCACTTAGATCCCACTTCAGCCCATTGAAAAGCATTGACTTCGGATCAGTTGGATCATTGTCTTAACTGATCCGACTTTGGCATGCAACTTGTGCTCTGAGAATCTTGAAGGGGACTCCACGCCAAATTAAAAAAAAACACGGCATGGGTCCCCCCTCCAAGAGCATACAAGGCTCTTCAGTCTGGTATGGATTTTAAGGGGAACCCCCAAAACAGCGTAGGGTCCCCCCAAAATCCATGCCAGACCCTTGGCTGTATACCTCTATCTATGGTGCAATATATATCTATTATATATCTATCTGTGGTGCTGTATATATCTATCTGTGGGGCTGTATATACCTATCTGTGGTGCAGTATATATCTACCTGTGCGGCTGTATATATCTATCTGTGGTGCAGTATATATCTATCTATGGTGCTGTATACCCCTATCTATGGTGCTGTATATCCCTATCTATGGTGCAGTATATATCTATCTGTGGGGCTGTATATACCTTTCTATGGTGCTGTATATATCTATCTGTGGGGCTTAATATATTTATCTATGGTGCAGTATAAATCTATATGTGGTGCTGTATATCCCTATCTATGGTACTGTATATGCCTATGTATGGGGCAGTATATACCTATCTATGGTGCTGTATATATCTACAGTCAGGTCCATAAATATTGGGACATAGACACAATTCTAATCTTTTTTGGCTCTATACACTACCACAATGGATTTGAAATGAAATGACCAAGATGTGCTTTAACTGCAGACTTTCAGCTTTAATTTGAGGGTACATCCAAATCAGATGAACAGTGTAGGAATTACAACAGTTTTTATATGTGCCTCACACTTTTTAAGGGACCAAAAGTAATGGGACAATTGGCTGTTCAGCTGTTCCATGGCCAGGTGTGTGTTATTCCCTCATTATCCCATTTACAAGGAGCAGATAAAAGGTCCAGAGTTCATTTCAAGTGTGCTATTTGCATTTGGAATCTGTTGCTGTCAACTCTCAATATTAAATTCAAAGAGCTGTCACTATCAGTGAAGCAAGCCATCATTAGGCTGAAAAAACAAAACAAACCCATCAGAGAGATAGCAAAAACATTAGGTGTGGCCAAATCAACTGTTTGGAACATCCTTAAAGAGAAAGAACGCACTGGTGAGCTCAGCAACACCAAAAGACCCAGAAGACCATGGAAAACAATTGTGGTGGATGACCGGAGAATTCTTTCCCTGGTGAAGAAAACACCCTTCACAACAGTTGGCCAGATCAAGAACACTCTCCAGGAGGTAGGTGTATGTGTGTCAAAGTCAACAATCAAGAGAAGACTCCACCAAAGTGAATACAGAGGGTTCCCCACAAGATGTAAACCATTGGTGAGCCTCAAAAACAGGAAGGCACATTAGAGTTTGCCAAACAACATCTAAAAAAGCCTTCACAGTTCTGGAACAACATCCTATGGACAGATGAGACCAAGATCAACTTGTACCAGAGTGATGGGAAGAGAAGAGTATGGAGAAGGAAAGGAACTGCTCATGATCCAAAGCATACCACCTCATCAGTGAAGCATGGTGGTGGTAGTGTCATGGCGTGGGCATGTATGGCTGCCAATGGAACTGGTTCTCTTGTATTTATTGATGATGTGACTGCTGACAAAAGCAGCAGGATGAATTCTGAAGTGTTTCGGGCAATATTATCTGCTCATATTCAGTCAAATGCTTCAGAACTCATTGGACGGCGCTTCACAGTGCAGATGGACAATGACCCGAAGCATACTGCAAAAGCAACCAAAGGGTTTTTTAACGGAAAGAAGTGGAATGTTATGCAATGGCCGAGTCAATCACCTGACCTGAATCCGATTGAGCATGCATTTCACTTGCTGAAGACAAAACCAAAGGGAAAATGCCCCAAGAACAAGCAGGAACTGAAGACAGTTGCAGTAGAGGCCTGGCAGAGCATCACCAGGGATGAAACCCAGCGTCTGGTGATGTCTATGCATTCCAGACTTCAGGCTGTAATTGACTGCAACGGATTTGCAACCACGTATTAAAAAGTGAAAGTTTGATTTATGATTGCTAATCTGTCCTATTACTTTTGGTCCCTTAAAAAGTGGGAGGCACATATACAAACTGTTGTAATTCCTACACCGTTCACTTGATTTGGATGTAAATACCCTCAAATTAAAGCGGAAAGTCTGCAATTAAAGCACATCTTGTTCATTTCATTTCAAATCCATTGTGGTGGTGTATAGAGCCAAAAAGATTCGAATTGTGTTGATGTCCCAATATTTATGGACCTGACTGTATCTGTGGTGCTGTATATATCTACCTGTGGTGATGTATATATTTATCTGTGGTGCTGTATATATCTACCTGTGGTGATGTATATATTTATCTGTGGTGCTGTATATATCTACCTGTGGTGATGTATATATTTATCTGTGGTGCTGTATATGCCTATCTATGGTGCTGTATATCCCTATCTGTGGTGCTGTATATACCCCTATCTGTGGTGCTGTATATATCCCTAACTTTGATGCTGTATATACCCCCATCTAGCTATGCTGTGCTGTATACTCCTGACACAATGGGTGGAATCTATAAGGGGTGTGGCTTATGAGAAGCGGGGGGGTCAAAAAGGACCTGCACTACACAGGTTTTTAAAGTATTTTATTAAATCAGCTCCGGCATCTCCCCCCCCTCAGGCGTCTTCTTTCTTTTGCTCTTTTACGGGGTCTTATTTCTTCTGAGGGGTCTTCTTTCTTCTGCCGGTTCTTTTCCCTCTCAGAGGCATCTTCTGCTCTTTTGCGGTGGCTTCTGCTCTTTGCCTTCTCCGATGTCCTCTTCCCTCTGTTATACCTCTCTTCTTCTTCCCATGTTGACAAGATGCAATCTCCTGCATGAATGGTGTCTCCACGCTGTGCGTTGACTTATATTGACATGGGGCGGGGCCACCCACTGATGCCACCTGGAGGCCCCGCCCCCTTATGATGTCACCGCCCGGGGTCCCGCAAAAGAGCAGAAGAAAGAAGACGCCGGAGAGGGGAGAAGATTCTAACTAACATTTTTAGGTAAAGTTTATCCAGGGTGAATCCGATTGCCTCTCGGGGAATCAGTAAGGAATTTTTTCCTCCGTTATAGCAAATTGGATCATGCTTTGCTGGGGTTTTTTGCCTTCCTCTGGATCAACTGTGAGTGAAGGATTGTATATGGGATTATTTGGTTGTATGTGTATGTATGTGTATATATCCACTTCAATACCAAACCTGTTTCTTGAATTCTGTGCTTACCAGTTAAAAACAGTTTTTGTTGCTATAAAATTACTTAGAACCCCCAAACATTATATATTTTTTTTTCCTAACACCCTAGAGAATAAAATGGCGGTCATTGAAAAAATTTATGTCACACCGTATTTGCGCAGCGGTCTTACAAGCGTGCTTTTTTTTTAATAAATTCAGTTTTTTTAGTTAAAAAATAAGAAAACAGTAAAGTTAGGCCAATTTTTTTCCATATTGTGAAAGATAATGTTACGTCGAGTAAAATGATCCCCAACATGTCATGCTTCAAAATTGCGTCCGCTCGCGGAACGGAGATAAACTTTGCAAATTAAAAATCTCCATTGGCGACATTTAAAAAATTCTACAGGTTAGCAGAGGAGGTCTAGAGCTATAATTGTTGCTCTCGCTCTAATGATCGCGGCGATACCTCACATGTGTGGTTTGAACACCGTTTTCATATGTGAGCGGGACTTACGTATGTGTTTGCTTCTGCGCGCGAGCTCGGCGGGACAGAACGCTTTAAATTTTAAATTTTTTTTTTAATTATTTATTTTGCTTTTTACTATTTATTTTTACACTGTTGTTTAAAAAAAAAAAATTTGATCACTTTTATTCCTATTACAAGAAATATAAACATTCCTTGTAATAGAAAAAAGCATGACAGGTCCTCTTAAATATGAGATCCGGGGTCAAAAAGTCCTCAGATCTCATACTTACACTCAAATGCAAAAAAAAAAAAAAAATCTGAAAAAAGTGACAGAAGAAAAAAAAAATCGGGCCCTTTAAGACCGTTGGGCAGACGTCATTTCTGACGTCATTTCCGCCGGCCGTGTTATGGAGCCGAGTGAGCGGCTTCAGCCGCTCAGTCGGCTCACAGACACTGGGGGGAGAGCATCGGATCATCTCCGCCGCTGCCGGCGGGTCCGGTAAGCGGCGGAGATGACCGGAAAGCGGCGGGAGGGGGGGGCACCTCTCCCGCCGCTGATAAAAGTGATCTTGCGGTGAAGCTGCAGGCACCATTCAGATATCA
Source organism: Glandirana rugosa (assembly GCA_018402905.1). Taxonomy (NCBI): domain Eukaryota; kingdom Metazoa; phylum Chordata; class Amphibia; order Anura; family Ranidae; genus Glandirana; species Glandirana rugosa. The sequence goes on along the minus strand of BLSH010381689.1, from coordinate 983,488 downwards.
CCACTCAAACCCAAGGACGTCATATGACATCCGGCGGTACGGAAGTGGATATATATGTTTTTTTTTGTTTGTTTTTTGGTTGAACTGGATGGACTTGTGTCTTTTTTCAACCTGACTAACTATGTAACTATGCTGGAGCTGATTTAATAAAATACATTAAAAACCTGTATAGTGTGTTTTTTTTACATTTTCCTTTTAGGTGAATGAGTAGGGGTACAATGTACCCCATACTCATTCACATAGGGTGGGGGGCCAGGATCTGGGGGCCCCCTTATTAAAGGGGGCTTCCAGATTCCTATAAGCCCCCTGCCCGTAAGGGTTGTCGGGAAGAGGCCCTTGTCCTCATCAACATGGGGACAAGGTGCTTTGGGGTGGGGGCGCAGAGCCCCCCCTGACCCAAAGCACCCATACTCTCCATGTTGAGGGCATGTGGCCTGGTATGGTCCAGGAGGGGGGCACTCGCTCGTCCCCACCCCCTTTCCCGGCCTGCCAGGCTGCGTTCTCGGATAAGGGTCTGGTATGGATTGTGGGGGGGACCCTACGCCGTTTTTCATCATTGGGGTTCCCCTTAAAACCCATACCAGACTGAAGGGCCTGGTATGCTCTTGGAGGGGGATCCCATGCCGTTTTTTTTTTTTTTTGTCAATTTGGCGGGGGTTCCCCTTCAAGATCCCCAGAGCACAAGGTGCCTGTTATTGTCGGGATCAAAGTCGGATGCCTGTTCACTGAAATCGGAACAATGTAGGACCTGATGTAGGACCGTAAATCATAGAGCAAAGTAGGATCAAAGTCGGACCGTTTTAATGTCGGACAGTGTAAACCCAGGCTAAAGACTCATTCTCGCAGGTGCAGAGTCATACACCATGCAAAAAAGTGTATGTCTGTGCGTGGCTCCGGATGCACATTTGCAAATATATGTGAAAGCCACAATGCATCACCAAGGCTCCTCTTATAAATTGGGGTGTTTTTGTGTAGCCTGTTCATTGGATTTGATGTGGGGCTTCATTGGACACCTTCAGCCACCATTGTGCCCTTGGGGGCTTACAATGTGTCCCTGCACTTTTAAGGAGGGGTGGCTCCCTGTAGGCACACTTGCTCTTAAAGCAGAACTTCACTCTCTTATTCATCACTGACTAATTTTTATCCTTATGCTGCTACCATTAGGAAATAGGTAGGAAAGTATATTATATTTATTGGTTTTAAACTTTTTTTTTTTTACATTTCTTCAGTTACTTCCTGGTTTCCCGGTCTAGGCAAATGATGTCATGCCTAGGCAAACGATATATCGTTACCCCCGGAGGAGCCGCTTAAAGTGGAGTTTTACCCAAAAGTGGAACTTCCGCTTTAAGTGATGGTGACCCCCTGTCATGCCACAATTGGCATGTCATTTTTTTTGTGTGGGGGGGTACCTTTTTTTACAGGTATCCAGCTCCCACTTCCTCTCCTGGCACCGCAGACCCAGGAGGAAGCCGCATCGCTGGACCGTGGGACAGGTGAGTGTCTGATTATTTATGAATATGAATGAATATATATATGAATAAGGGCAATGGTGTCTGTATGCAGTGTCTCTATATCTGGGTGGCCTGATGTCCTGTGGCACTACAAGTGTCAGCAAGGTGACTAACAGCAATGATGTCTGTATACAGTGTCCTTGCTTCCTGCAAATGGACAAAAGCCCTCTCACCAATCCTGCTGTCAAGGCCCAAACTAATGTGGAAAGGGCAGGCTCTTCTAGTGACCTGACCGGTTACCTCACACTGGAACACTTCACACCGTCAATGCAGGTGCATCTGGATATGCACCTGGGATCCCCCTCTCTCAGGTTGGATTTCCCCCACTGGCTGTGGATGCCCAGAACAACACGGTGGACTGACCCGGGAGGCAGCACCTCTCCCCTAAGTCCAGTCCCTTCCCCTGCGTCATGGTAACTGAATTCCCTCAGGAAATAAAGATGGAGTCTTTTGTTTCTCTCTCCCCAGAGCAGACTAGCTCTTGTAGTTCTATGTCCATAGAAAGCTATGGGGCCGTTTTAGATGGGGACTACATATCCCAGACTCCTTTGCAGCAGCTGCTGCTGCTGTTAAAGTCCTTCTCATTGGTTCCTGTAATTGCCTCCACTCTGATTGGCTCCCTCTCCTCCTGTCAATAGGAACACAGGGGAGGATGCAGAGTGAGCAGCTCTGTGTGATTCAGTGAAGAGAAAAAAAAGGGGGGAGGGGGGAATCACTCTCAAACGCTGACAGGCACTTTCTCCCTCACAGACGAACCAGGCCACAGGATATGCAGGGCACCTGCTACACATGCATCCCAGGAGTCTTCAGGAGGGGTGTTCTCTAAGCACACGGCCAGATGGATTCAAGAAAGGAAATGCTACATGAATCAGCTGCCCTTACTCAAGATGGCCACAACCAGAAATACTAGGCTGTGTCTTTCAAAGTGTTTTCTCAGCAAAATAAAGCATGGAGACATGGATGAATGGAAGAGTTTGCTTTGAATATTAAAAATGAACCAAATAGCTTTTTCAGTTTGTGGTGTTTAGATGCATTGTAGTTCCGCTTTAAAGGGTAACTCCACTTTCATGGGGAAAAAAATAGTAAATAAAGATAAAATAGTATAGCATGTACAATTGCGATACAAGTCATATTGTAATTGAATGTTATTAAAAATTACCTTTCCTTTTCAATCTGAAGCTGCTGTTATTTTCTGAGAATGCATTGCAATATGGCTACCTGGAGTTGTTCTGTACATAGAGTGTGTACTGACCACTCCCCAGAAACATCATTTCCTGCTTGTGTGATTGGCTCACCAATTTTCCCAGAAGTCTGCCTAAGATACAAGTCAGATTTCAGGCATCCCCTGCAACATAAATGTAATTTTTGGAGAGATACTTTCAATAGTAGCATGTCTAAAGGGATGCAGGCCCAGTAGATTTCCTCATTAGTGCCCAGCAGGTGCACAGCTGACAGTGAATTATGAAACCACTCCCATTAGACCCACTCAGTACAGAGGCACAGAAAAACACAGAGGGGTCTCTTCAGAATAACAAAAGGTAGGAATCTGCAACAAAGGTTGTTATAATCCTTGCAATGTACATAAATCACCCAGAGGAATGTTTTTTTCTCAACAAAAGTGGAGTTATGTTGAACGTACCGCTGCTCACAGGTGAGCTGTATCAGCTACTAGATCCAGGAACCAAAGGAGGAAAAAAGTGGAGTTACCCTTTAACCAGTTCAGATCCATGCTATAGCCGAAAGACGGCTACAGCGTGGATCTCAATTGCCAGGCGTCGCTCTTTGTTTGTTTATAGCACAAAAAATAAAAACCGCAGAGGCGATCAAATACCACCAAAAGAAAGCCCTATTTGTGAGAAAAAAATTGATAAAAATTTTGTTTGGGTACAACATCGCACGACCGCGCAATTGTCATTCAAAATGCGACAGCGCTGAAAGCCTAAAATTGGTCTGGGCAGAAGGGGGGTTTAAGTGCCCAGTAAGCAAGTGGTTAACTATCTCATTACAATGACACCTGAAAGTGAGTGGGATATACTAGGCACAAACAAAAGATTTCCCAGGACACTTACCAGCTTTCTTACAAAAAAAAAAATACAAACTGGTCTCTATCAATTTACATTAAAAACAGAGGGCTTAGTTGCTCACATTTGCAAATCACAGGTGTGTGCAGGGGGTATGCCAGGTGTGACTGGGCACATCCTAATCACTAGGGACAGTGCCAATTCCCCCTACTACCCGGGTCCCCCCCCCCCCCCCACAGTGCTGCTGGCATTCCTCCTCTCCTCCAGCTGCTGGGGGGATGTTTCAGGATGGAGAGTGGGGGAAGGGGTTAATCAATATGTAATTTACCAGTCCCTTCCTTTTCTAAATGCACACTCACTCACTGTGTTCATACTTAACTGAAGTATAGTAATCTGTGTTTACTATGCTTCGGCGTGTGAAGGAACAGGAAGCCGCTCAGCACAGAGCACTTCCCATTCATTCACTGCCCCGTGCAACTGAGGCAAGGGGTGTGTGTTTGAGCTTTGGGGGTGCACACCCTAATGCAATAGGGTGCACACACCTATGTTGCAAATATATGTGGTAGCCACACTGCCTCACTAAGGCTCCTCTTCATTGTGCAGTCCTAACTCTATATATTGGAGAGTTTCCAAGTTGGAGCATATATTGCAATGGTTAAATTAATGTTATTCACGTTACCTGTCAGTGGTCATAATGTTATGGCTGATTGATGTGTGTGCAGGGTCGTCTTTAATATTAATTGGACCCTGGGAAAATATTTTCTTGGTCCCCAACCCCTCCCCCCCCCCATGCAATTTCACTCTCCACCTGCTCTGAGACATACAATAGCAACCAAACTCAAAACCAGTTTACTCAATCAGATCTGCAGTGATATTGATTGGTTGCCAGAGGAGACCGTTGGTTAGTTATAGTGACGTCTAGACTAACTCATTTGACCAAAACTCAAACCAA
>BLSH010381689.1:902857-914228 GCA_018402905.1 Glandirana rugosa | reverse complement strand
TGCTTTTAAATCAGCGTTTTGTAATAGCGTTTATGCGCGTTTATCGGCGTCAGCGTTTTGAGCGTTTTTCTTTTAACTTCATTAGCTTCCATTGACTACAAAAATTGCCGGTAAACGTCAGTTTAGCTGCGTTTATGAGCGTTTATGGACGTCCAGTGTTTTTTGTGGTCAGAAGAATGACTCTTGAACGCCAATAGATGACATCCAAGCAACCAGCAATTTCCGAAAGAGTGCAGCAATATCAGCCCCCTATTTCACATATGACAGGTTTATTTTATTGTCTCTGCAAAACAGAATGTAGGATGATAGCAAAGGCTTTTGTTTACTGCTAACTGTTTGTAAATCTAACTGTACTCATAGTTAGAAGTAGCGTACAAAGAAAGCAGCACTAATTAAAATAATGATATTAAAAAATATAACGCATATTAACTGTGACATTATAAATACATAAAAATCAAAGTGAAAATGAAACGTGAAAAATTATTTATAAAGGAAAGTGTCCATTAAGAAAGTCTTAATGATCAAAGAGTCTTCATTCATAAGCGATCCACTCTCTGAACTCTGTAAAAGTTCCTTCCAACCTGCTGTGCAGAGAAAATCCACCACCGTGTGAAATAGTCAAATGCGCCTCTTACCAGAGTAGTTTGCACATTAGATTATAAATGGTCATAAACGCTCAACATACCTGTATCAGGGTTAGAAACTATTCCACCACACCATGTCAGCGGCTTCCAGGGTCAAGGTCAACAATAAAAAAATGACATAGGAACTTACATGGTGAAGTATGTAAAGGACTTAAACCATTTATTAAATTGCAGCTCCAACATGACAGAAAAAAGGAGCAGGCTGTTGGCTCAATAATAGAGAGATACAAAGCCAGGATGGCAAGCCATATTTCGAAGTATACATAAAATTATGTCAGTGCCATGCGGTCAGTGGGAAACAAGCTGATCTTTCTTCTTTGCAGTGGGCTGTTGTTGGAGATACTTTTCCAGTTGGCTGTAAATTTCAGAAATCTATTGTCTATAGTGATACAACCTTTAAAGACAATCCAGACACAAGGCACCCAGTGTACAGGTGAGTAGAAATGACAGTGTTTAAAAATGAATTTTATAGTGCTGCAACAAGGACCTCTATCATCCTCTTTCAGTTTTCTAGACTGGTAACATTTTAGATATACATAAACATTTAGATTAAATGCTGGTGTTTTCTATTCTACATGGTATGAGTTAAGCCATGCAGTGCAGAAAATGTGACAAACATATTTATTACCACACCATAAAATACAGATATTCTGCATATTCAAATGTCTAGATCAGCCTTTCTCAACCAGGCTTCCATGGAACCCTAAGGATCCTCTAGTCCAGTGGTTCCGAACCTCAATCCTGAAGTACTCCAACAGGCCATGTTTTGGGAATTTCTCTTAGATAAAATAGCTGTCCCAAATACCAAGCCATTGACTCTGATTTAAAGCACATGTGCAAGATAAAGGAAAACCTGCAAACATGGCCTGTTGGGGGTACTTGAGGACTGAGGTTGGGAACCACTGCTCTAGTCAAACTGTGGCACTCCAGCTGTTGCAAAACTACAGGTCCCATCGTGCCAGTCATGCTTGTAACTATCAGCCTTGCAACGCTGGAGGTGCCACAGTTTAGCACTTGTGCTTTAGAGGTTGCAAGGGGTTCCTTGAGCAATTTCAGACTCTCTGAGAAGTTCCCACAGACATCAATGATCTATTTAGCTATTTGTAAGAGGAGGATTCTTCCCATTGACCAAAAACATAAGAAACATTTTTCCCACTGACCATTACACTAATGTAGAGTGAGCTATAGATATAATAATTATTACATGGGTTCCTTGAGTTCATTTCAAGGGTTCCTGTGTGTTCAAAAGGATGAGAAAGACTGGTCTACATTATTATGTAAATGTGACAGACTTGTGCAAAAAAACAATAATGTGACCAAATTAATAAATATAATATCCAAACTTCAAAGTAAATCAAAGTGCACAGTATACGGAGTGGAGCAAAAGTCCAAACTCCGAAAGGTGCTCTCGGTGCAGGACCTTCACCTCCCATTTTGAATGAACTTTCATCTTCAATATCTGACCCGCATCACAAAGGTCAGATTATCCATATCTTTAAATCAATAACCAGTATCAACATCAAGCACCTCCTAAGGGCCCATGACAATGTAACTAATGACAAAACACATGAGAGAGATCCCAGTGGCTCCATATTCCATCTTTGTTTGAGTGCCTTTTTGATGTAGTGAGAATGTAAGTGCAATTCTTTGATGTTTTGAATAATAAATCCAGCAGTGAGCACTATATTCTCTATTTGTCTTCCTTAAGCTTATGTGATGGGAGTGACTGAGGCTGGCTTATCCACAAGCTGATTTAACTCTTGGACCACATATTGAGAACCCACTCTGGTGTGGAATATATCCCTCAGGAGGTGCTTGATGTGGAGCCCGATCCCAACTGCACTGTGTAATTTGAGTTGATACCTGTTATTGATTGATTGAAAGATACTCCTAATCTAACCTTTGTGATGGGAGTCAGATACTGAAGGTGAGAGTTCACTCAAAAGGGGAAGAGAAGGTCCCTCATGGACAGGACTTCTTGAACATACATTTGCACAAGGGTTTTCAGACTTTGATTGGACTTTTGCCCAGCTACGTACTGTGCAGTTTGAGAATTTGGTCAGGTTATTGTTTTTTGTCTGTCACATTTATATATTTTGCAATATGATATATTAGCGAAACACATTTATATTAATGTACTTTTAGTGATTTGGTCACTTTGTGTTTGCTACTCACTTCTAGTTTTGATATGTGCTTACATTTTTTCTTTATCTTATTGGGCTAGATTATTGTGACACAATTGATTTTCCACATACATTGTTAGCTAAGGTTATTGCTTTTTTTCTGCCTATTTAAATTCTTACTGATTAATCTCTGAAGCAGTGTATAGCACATAGTGGAACCACTTAACAGGTACATTTGGTTTCATCGTGTTTTGCCCCGTCTGTTTAAGATCATGCTGCCTATGCAAGAACCTGTGTCAAGGCTGCTCTGTATGTACAGTATACAGGTACACTAAACAAAATGTGAAAGGCTCAGGTTCTGTCAACATGTACTTCCAAATATACAGTATCTCACAAACGTGAGTACATCCCTCACATTTTTGAAAATATTTTATTATATCTTTTCATGTGACAACACTGAAGAAATTACACTTTGCTATATTGTAAAATAGTGAGTGTACAGCTTGTATAACGGTGTAAATTTGCTGTCCCCTCAAAATAACTCAACCGACAGCAATTAATGTCTAAACCGCTGGCAACAAAGTGAGTACACCCCTAAGTGATAATGTCCAAATTGGGCCCAAAGTGGCAATATTTTGTGTGGCCACCATTATTTTCCAGCACTGCCTTAACCCTCTTGGCCATGGAGTTCACCAGAGCTTCACAAGTTGCCACTGGTATCCTCTTCCACTCCTCCATGATAACATCATGGAGTTGGTGGATGTTAGAGACCTTGTGCTCCTCCACCTTCTGTTTGAGGATGTCCCACAGATGCTCAATAGGGTTTAGGTCTGGAGACATGCTTAGCCTGAGTCCATCACCTTTACCCTCAGCTTCTTTAGCAAGGCAGTGGTCGTCTTGGAGGTGTGTTTGGGCTCGTTATTTTGGAATACTGCCCTGCAGATCAGTCTCCTAAGAGAAGGGATCATGCTCTGCTTCAGTATGTCACAGTATATGTTGGCATTCATAGTTCCCTCAATGAACTGTAGCTCCCCAGTGTTGGCAGTACTCATGCAGCCCCAGACCATGACACTCCCATCACCATGCTTGACTGTAGGCAAGACACACTTATTAAGGGGCTTCCTTCTGGGATGGCAGCCATGCAGGCCAATTTGATGCAGTGTGCGGCATATGGTCTGGGCACTGACAGGCTTACCCCCTACCCCTTCAATCTTTGCAGCAATGCTTGCAGCACTCATACGTCTATTTCCCAAAGACAACCTCTGGCTATGATGCTGAGCACGTGCACTCAACTTCTTTGGTCGACTATGGTGAGGCCTGTTCTGAGTGGAACCTGTCCTATTAAACCACTGCATGGTCTTGGCCACCATGCTGCAGCTCAGTTTCAGGGTCTTGGCAATCTTTATATAAAGCAACAATTTTTTTTTCAGATCCTAAGGCCTTATGGCCATGAGGTGCCATGTTGAAGGTCCAGTGACCAGTATGAGAGCGTGAGAGCAATAACACCAAATTTAACACACCTGCTCATTCACACCTGAGACCTTGTAACACTGACGAGTCACATGACACCGTGGAGGGAAAATGACTAATTGGGCCCAATTTAGGGGTGTACTCACATTTGTTGCCAGCGGTTTAGACATTAATGGCTGTGTGTGTAGTTATTTTGAAGGGACAGCAAATTTACACTGTTATAGAAGCTGTACAACTGAAAAAAGGGATAACACTGCGCTTAGACCATAAAGAGTGGATATGAGGAAATATGTAAATTCCAGCAGCAACCAAAAAGTACTAACCATGTACCTTAACTAAATACCATTCACACACAACTGGTCGCGCTAGTGATGTTGACAAAAATGAATATAAATGCACATGAACATAAGTTGTCATAAATGAGACAGTAAATAACAAATAGAGTCCGTGGAAGAATCATGAACAAATCAAATAAGATGAAAACATGGATATTCTTGATAGATAGATCACCGTGTGCTAGATGTAAAGCCAATAGTGACACCTCCACCTCAAATCTATAAGCAGCTTACCAGAAGTATGCGCAATATAGCGCTGTGGCTGTACCCCAGCCCGGATCCCCACCTGGGGATATCTCCGGCAAATGTGAGGTCCCAGTGAAGCAGATGTGACTTGGTTATGCCAAAGGAATGTCAAGCTGGACCATCAGAATCCACCATAGGACAACCGTGACTGGCAGCTAAGTAACTTGTTGGTCCCTCAGAGCAGGTCTCACCACAGACACCGAGAGGAGACTAATAACACTGATAGTGTAATACCGTTTAAAAGGATTTAATAAGTAAAAAGTATTGCACTTACATCAATGTGGAAGCATGCAGGTATTGTAGACAAAGTGAGCCGGCCGGCTACAAACAACAAACGATCTTTCGGCAGTGACGTCAGCGCGTCTTCCCCGACGTACGTTTCGTCAAACAACGGGACATAGTCATGGGGATGGAAGACGCGCCGCCAACACACCGCCAAATATATACACTGAAATCCGGAAACAGGAAGGCGGCGAACCTCCATCTTAACTTAAGGCAAATATACCATATAAAACTAACATAAATATGTGAAAAATTAAATTTCAATCATGCTAGAAGGAAAAAAAGAAAAAATAATTGAGGGATATCTGAAACATACTACATATCAATATGCTATATGTCTCAAACGGTCCAACCTTACATATACAAACAAAACAGGAAGGACGAAAAACTCAATTTTAACTGAGGGTAAATGTGCAATAGTGATGGTATATATTAAAATACTCTAGGCCCTAGGCCTAAACCCTATGTGGTAAATCATATTGAATATATCAGGCAACCTGACATATAGCCAGGCCGTGCCAACAGTTGGGAGAAAAGGTACATCCTCCCGATGTGACGGGAAATGGAGAAAACTCCTATTCAACCGTGTGGGGTCGTGTTAACACTGGCCTATAAGGACTCTAGAGGATATATTCTGAAAAATTATATAAGAGTAATCTAAACAAATAAATTGAATTCAGCACCAATCATGTAATGTGAAAAATATAAATTCTACAAATAGTATTATAGAGGTAAATGTGAATGACAATAAAAAAACCAAATCAAAATATGGACTAGTTGATGGGTGTTTCGCCGTTCGCCATGTTTTCATCTTATTTGATTTGTTCATGATTCTTCCACGGACTCTATTTGTTATTTACTGTCTCATTTATGACAACTTATGTTCATGTGCATTTATATTCATTTTTGTCAACATCACTAGCGCGATCAGTTGTGTGTGAATGGTATACAAGCTGTACACTCACTACTTTACATTATAGTGAAGTTTAATTTCTTCAGTGTTGTCACGTGAAAAAGATATAATAAAATATTTACAAAAATGTGAGGGGTGTACTCACTTTTGTGAGATACTGTATACTGATGATCAATATGTCATCAATACTCAAGATGGTCATTTAGAGGCCCTTCAGTGACTCAGCTGTTCGCATTTAAACAGACCATAAAACAGAACTCTGCTATAATTTGGGAAACATAACCAGCTCTGGGCAAAGATAATTGCCATTTATAGGGTCCCTAAGCCATTAACACTCACAAACATATAATAGATTCAAACAGGAGCTGTGTGTGTCCGCACCTCAGCATGTCATAGCTGTCAATAGTTGGGGTGGGCATATACATGGCATGGTTCCTACTGATCTGAAAACTGGGCGATCATAAAAAACAAATGATATTGGTTGTCTGTTTTAGGCAATCGGGGCATAGTAGCAGTTTTTTCATCTTCCGAAAAAATGGTGTTATATATAGAGGTCTATAAATCTCTGCCATTAGAAACAATTACTTTGTTTAAACTGGAGTTTGATATCAAGCTTTCTGTCAGTAACCAACACTGCTTTTTTCGCACAGCACTGAGTATGGCATCTATGAGCCTAACTGCGGTTTGGAGAATGTCCTCATGTCCTGGGGCCATGATGGTAATTTACTTCTACCAAATAAGAATTTGTAAAGGCAATTCAAATATAGTGAGTTAGGTGCTAAAGTGAGACATACTATCATTAATGTGAATGTGAAACAAACATTTTTATTAATCCTAAGTAATGCATGAATATCCATGATTTTATTATCAAACAGCATTCCTTTAAGAGACCAGTGCAAACCTTACAATCCACATTGAACTTTATGGGCTTTTGAATGCAAAGTGATGCAACACAATGCAATGGAAAGAGATGCAAGGAGCATAAAGCACACATCAAGCTTTCAAGTGCTTTGCGATTTGTTTGAATAGCTTCAAAAGCCAAATGAGTTCAAATGTGACTCTACATTTCAAATTGTGGCTGCTGAGCAAATAAATCAAGAGGGATTGTGGAAGCTGGGATTCCATGTCTTATTACAGGGGATGTAACTTGTCCACATTCAGTGGGTGGTGGGAAACTACCTTAATGCAAATATACAATCTTGTTCCTAGTATTATGATTTCTGCAAAATACTGTTTTAAATGCACTTCTCATTCTTTCTCATTTGCTTTTCTTTAGAATACCTGTATAGAGTTCTGAAGTTTAACCAATGTACTATTCCAGAAGAGGTAAGGGTGTGTCCAAATCATGGCCAAGTGTCTGGTTAAGGCATGGATCCTTACGGTCTAAGGCAGGCCATAGATGATATGATTTTCTTTCCTGCAAGGAAAGAAAGAATGGGTTGCAGGAAAGAAAAGCACTTGATTCCTCCATCGGTGTTGTTGGGGGAATCCCTCCTACAGAGATATTGTGCTTACGGTGATTATTGCTAGTGGCTATAGTCACTGGCAGTAATCTTATCCTAAAAATCCCACATGTTGGTTGTACTCAAGTCGATCGATGGATCAACTTGGGTACAATCAACCTGCCCATACATGGTTCAAAACTCAGCTGGTCCCTGCTGAACCGGCTGAGATTCGAACCGTCTATGGCCAGCTTAAAGTGGTTTTAAAGGCTGAAATTGTTTTACCTTTATGCATTCTTTGCATGAAGGTAAAAAAACCTGTGCAGCACTCCCCCCTAATACTCACCTGAGCTCCCACTCAATCTAGCGATGTGAACGAGAGCTGAGCTGCTCCTAGTTCTCTCAGTCCTCAATGGCTGAGTCAGCAGCAGGAACCATTGGCTCCTGCTACTGTCAATCACAGCCAGTGAGCCAATGAGGAGAGAGTGGGGAGTGGGGCTGAGCCGTGACTGTGTATGTCTTATGGAGTGGGGGTCAGGAGTGAGCATGCACCTGCCCTCAGAGCAAGCAGCTTACTATTGGGGGCACTGGCTGAAGAGGAGGAGGCAGGAGCACTGACGGGGGACCCAAAAAGAGGAGAATCGAGGCTGCTCTGTGCAAAACCAGTGCACAGAGCCGGTAAGTATAACATGTTTTTAAATTAACCTTTAATGTCACTTTAACTCCGCATTCATTGAGAAATAAACAATTCTACATGTTGTATGTACATTACAATGAATTTAAAGTTGGCCATACAACAAGCCTGCTGGATTTTTAGGATGCAATAGTTTCCAGAGGCCAGGGGCATACATACAGGGATATCCATTGCGATCCGGCCCCATGCTCCAGAGGGCCGTGCGCCCCCCTATACATCTGGATAGGAGGGCGGCGGCATGTAGAGGAACCAATTCCTCCATGTAGCCGCTGAATGCCCGCTTCTCCTCACTTTCTCCCGCAGACATTCAGCGGCTGCAGAAGGGAAATGGAGGACATTGGTTGCTCTACATTCCTTTCCTGCCTCCTCCCTATCGCTGGTGTTCCGCCAACGCGGGGGGGGCGCCCCAAGACAGCAGGAAGTTGGCCCACTGCGGGACCATAATAAAAGGGTCCCATGATGGGAGTAAAGGGCCCCGCGATCAGTGGAAAGGGCCCCGCTCGGGGGCCAGGGGGCCCATTCATAGTTTCTTGTTCTGGGGTCCTGAAGGTCCCTTGCTATAGATGTAGGCCATTTAAACCAGAACTCCGGGATCTGCAAAAAATCCAATATTAGTACACACCACCACACTAAACACTAAACAGTTATTACAATTGTGAAATTACTTACAATTGAAGAGAAAATATGAATTGAATTTTCAGGAAGTGAGCTCTGCAGTTCAAAAAATGCATCATGTATTCTGCCAGGGAGGCTCTGTCAAAACAGTGATTGCATCATATCCTCTTCTCTCTCTACACGATCCTCAAACCTCAAACCCTTGCAGTGAATGTGGTAGGTACACTAGGCCTCTCCATGTAAATGTGAACAAGCAACATAAATCAAACCCCTCATTCTGCAGCCAGGCCCACTATTCAGTGAAACACACAACAGGGCCGGATAAGTTACAGCCTTATAAATGCAAAACATGTGTGTTCTCTCCCCTCCAGACACAACAGGAGATAAACATGCCCTTATATGCTTTATGTAATCATTAATGATCTGTACACACATCCCATAATGATATATTATACAGGCTGTACTCTGCTACAATTGAGATCTTTCTAACAGCAATCAGTGCTTGTATGGTGTATATGAGAACATCCCTAGCCGCATGACAGAAAGAGAGAGCCGGGCCATCAGCATGGGGGACAAGTAAATGTTCGCATGAGAAAAAAACAAAAAAGTGCAGCGCTAACTTACTAATCAATGACACAATAATGGTGGAACCCTCTAATGTATGGATATCTCAAAAACTTCAATATTATCACAATACCGGTCTCTGTGATTTGTAACCTCACATATAATACACACCACACTGAAAATAAGACATAAAAATGACTGCAAACTTTGCAGGGATGGTGGAAATCCCTCCTACAGATATTTAGCAGTGTAGGGTGTCAGTAAAGCAGTGGACGGTGTCCACTGATTATCAGTGCAGCTTATCAGTGCAGCCTCATTAGTGCCCATATGTGTAGCCTCAGCAGTGCCCATCAGTGCAGCATATCAGTGCCCATAAGTGCAGCCTTAGTGCGTTTCCACCAGTGCCGCTTATCAGTGTCTATCAGTGCGTTTTCACCAGTGCCCACCAGTTCCGGTGCGGTCTCACCAGTGCCACTTATCAGTGCCCACCAGTGTGGCCTCACCAGTGCCGCTTATCAGTGCCCATCAGTGCGGTCACACTAGTGCCCACCAGTGCTACTTATCAGTACGGTCTCACCAGTGCTGCGTAACAGTGCCCATCAGTGCGGTCTCACCAGTGCAGCTTGACAGTGCCCATCAGTGCGGTCTCACCAGTGCAGCTTGACAGTGCCCATCAGTGCGGTCTCACAAGTGCCACTTATCAGTGCCCATCAGTGCGGTCACACCAGTGCAGAGTGGGCATCAATGACAGATCAACCGCCCCCACCCCCCATCTCTCATCAATGAGAGAGCGGAGATCTCATCTATGACAGGTATGCCTGGCACGCCTGCTATGTGAAACACCGCTCGCTGTAACTTTCCTGCTCCCAGACCCGCATTGTGATAGACAGCGCAGAGCGCACTGTTCCAATGCAGGTCTGGGAGGAGCAGGGAAGTTACAGCGAGCAGTGTTTCATAAAGCAGGCATACCAGGAATACCTGTCATAGCCAAGATCTCCGCTCTCTCATTGATGAGAGATGGCGGACAGGCGGAGGTGGTGCTGGCAAGGAGGAGGAGGTAGGAGGAAACCACCTCTATAGGCGGCACAGACCGGGGGCTGTGAGACCCCCTCCACCCACTACAGCCGAGCAGGCGGAAATAGAAATCCCTGCTCGGCTTGGAGAACTACAGGTGGGCAGTTACAAGACCGCTGGCTGGGAATACAGGAAAAATATCAGCCAGGGTCTTACAAACAGGAAATCACTGGGCAATAACAGTTTTTTAGCAAGTCCAGCAGACTATTGCGGAGGAACTACTGTTCATGTTCACCATCACAGAAGTGAGCTGTCAGACTCTGAGCTCAGAGCTACTGCCAAGGGTGGAACTAGAACCTTCAGGGCCCCCATGCAAGAAACCATGAAGGGCCCCCCCTGAACCCCAGCTGGGGCCCTTCCCTCCAAGTCCAGTGGTGGAACTCCAGGGCCCGGTCACAAGTACGACCTTTGTAAGCCCTCTCATTCTGCCACTGGTATCAGAAGTTGTTAATTTATTTTTTTTAACAATTTTTTTTTAATTATTTTTTTACAATTTTTTAGGACCACCGTTGGGAGGCTTTGGTGATATGTCAGAGGTCTAAACAGACTATGATGTTCCACCTTTGAGACAAAGAGGAAGACTGAGGACACAGCCCCAAATCTCTTGCTCTGCAGCCTCTGCTACAAATAATGAATGGAACATTTTTTTATTAATTTTTTTTTAACAATTTTTTTTATTTAATTGTTGAAGACTATGGTCACCGTCTTACTCTCCCGAATGTTTCCAGCATGAACACTGGCCCGGGACCTCAAGGTGGTGACCTGAACCTCCCTTCCCGGGGTCGACCCCAAGTCCCCCCCGGGAAGTACCAAAGAACGTACCCCCGGGACTTCCAAGATCAAGGTGGGAACCGTCATCGAGACTCGAGTCTCAGACTGTCGAGTGAAGACACTACCACTTGTACTTGTCATCAAGGAGGCGTTATCAGACGACCTGAACGATTTTTTGACAATAACGGGTCACTAAAG
>BLSH010381689.1:877764-902847 GCA_018402905.1 Glandirana rugosa | reverse complement strand
CATGCATCTGTGCTCACCCATCCGTCACCCATGCATCCATGCTCACCCATCCGTGTTCACTCATCCGTCACCCATGCATCTGTGCCCACCCATCCGTCACCCATGCATCCGTGCTCACTCATCCGTCACCCATGCTCACCCATCCATGCTCACTCATCTGTCACCCATGCATCCGTGCTCCCCCATCCATGCTCATTCATCTGTCACCCATGTATCCATGCTCCCCCATCCGTGCTCATTCGTCCAACACCCATGCATCCATGCTCACCCATCCGTGCTCACTCATCCATCACCCATGCATCCGTGCTCACCCATCCAGCCATGCTTACCCATGCATCCGTGCTCACCAATCCAATCGTGCTCACCCATACAGCCTCATCCGTGCTCACCCATACAGCCTCATCCGTGTTCACCCATGCATCCGTGTTCACCCATGCATCCGTGTTCACCCATGCATCCGTGCTCCGCCATCCATCCGTGCTCACCCTTGCACCCTGAACCCCAGCTGGGGCCCTTCCCTCCAAGTCCAGTGGTGGAACTCCAGGGCCCGGTCACAAGTACGACCTTTGTAAGCCCTCTTATTCTGCCACTGGTATCAGAAGTTAATTTATTTTTTTTAACGATTTTTTTTAAATTATTTTTTTACAATTTTTTTGGACCACCGTTGGGAGGCTTTGGTGAGATGTCAGAGGTCTAAACAGACTATGATGTTCCACCTTTGAGACAAAGAGGAAGACTGAGGACACAGCCCCAAATCTCTTGCTCTGCAGCCTCTGCTACAAATAATGAATGGACAGGAATAGCTCTTTACAGAGCTTTCTGTCCATTCATAAACTGAAGCATAGTAAACACAGTTTACTACATGCCACAGCTATCAATAGACAGAGGCAGTGATCGGTACAGATCACTGACTCTCAATTCAGGGATCTGTCAGGACTCTCCATCCTGACACATCCCCCGCAGCAGCCAGCAGGACAGGGGAAGGGGGGAACCTGGCAGAGCCGACAAGGGGGTCCGGGAAAGGGCACACAGGGTTTGGAGAGCATACCTTGCTGGTACTGCCGTATCCACCCCCATCTCCAGTGACCCCACACTGGTACTGCTGTACCCGTCTGTCCTCCAACCTCCTTACACTGGTACTGCTGTACCCCCCCCCCCAGTGTCCAGGGAAGATGTGGTCCCTAGGTAAGAGGGAGTCCCTGTTGCCAGGGGAGATGGGGTTCCTGTCCCTAGGCAAGATGGAGTTCCCCTTCCTCAGGGCAGATGGAGTTCCTGCCCCCTGGTGAGATTGGGTCCCTGTCCCTAGGTGAGAAGGGGTCACATGAGATGGGGTCCCTGTCCCCAGAGGAGATGGGGTCCCTGTCCCAAGGGGATGGGGGGGCCTGTCCCCAGGGGAGAGGGGGTCCCTGTCCCCAGGGGTGATGGGGTCCCTGTCCCCAGTGATGATAGTGTCCCTGTCCCCAGGGATGATGGGGTCCCTATCCCCAGGTGAAAAGGGGTCCCTGTCCCCAGGGAGAAGGGGGCTCCGTCCCCAGGAGATGGGGGCCCCTGTCCCCAGGGGAGATGGAGTGGGGTATGTGATGGTATGTGGGGGATAAGAGGTCATCTTACTCACCATGACTAAGCTGCAGGCCGGCGCACTCATCAGTGGTGGCCTGGGCTCCCTACCATGTGCTGGACGGGCAATCAGCATATCTCCCAGAATATCTGTCATCCTGACGGGGGAGGAGGGGGGCTGGCAGACAAGCCTGTGGTGTCCTCTGGGGAGCCGGCTCTCATAGGGCTGCACTGACTGCATCTGTGTGCTTAAGTTTATTTGCCTGGGAGAAGCGTGCAGTGTGAGCAGAGTGGGGGGGGTGCGAGACTCTGGCTGCGGAGGACGCGACTGCGGCGACCCTGATCGTTCCGCCACTGGCTACTGCATCAGGGGAGAGAAAACACGTGAGAAGCTTTGAAACAAAAAAAGAGCTCACTCCTGTGATGGTGAAGAGTAAAGCCTCATGCACACTGGACGTTTTTACAGCTGCTGTTTTTAGCTGCAGACATTTTTTCTACAGTCAATGAACTCCTCATCATGTTATCCTATGTGTTCATGCACACTTAGGCTATTATCAATTGTTTTTGGCTGTGGAATTTTTGAGCTGTAAAAAAAACCCAAAGCTAGTGGGTTCACCCAGTGGGTTCTGAGAGACGTTTTTCAGCTGTAATAAAGCTCTAACGCTGAAAAAACGCGGCTTAACGTAGTATACACAGCGTTAAGCCTCGTCAGGCGTTTCTCTGTCTCTGTTCAAAATCAATGGTTCCCTATGGGAGCCCACTGATTTGAATAGAAGTCGCACCAGAAGTCGGATCATGATGATCCAACTTGCGGTGCGACTTGTGTGCTGAGGATGTTGAAGCGGAACCCCTGCAAATTAGCGTAGGTTCCCCCTACCCCCAAGGAGGTACCAGACCCTTTGGTCTGGTATGGATTTCAAGGGGAACCCCCACGTTGAAAAAACAGCGTAGGGTCCCCCCCAGAATCCATATCAGACCCTTATGCAAGCACGCAGCCTGGCAGGTCAGGAAAGGGGGTGGGGACGAGCGAGCGCCCCCCCCCCCCTTCTGAACCATACCAGAAAAACCAAAGAAACACACTACACAGCTTTTTTGACGGGCGGGGCCTCCAGATGACGTCAGTGGGTGGCCCCAATATAAGTCAATACAGAGTGCGGATAGTCCATTAGTCTGGGAGATTGCGTCGTGTCAACATGGGAGGAAGAGCAGAGGGAGAAGACAGGGGCAAAAGAGCAGAAGATAGAAGACCCCTCAGAAGAAAGAAGGCCCCGCAAAAGAGCAGAAGAAAGAAAACGCCGGAGAGGGAGAAGAGCCGGAGAGGGGAGAAGACACCAGAGCTGATTTAATAAAATATGTAAAAAAAACCTGTCTAATGTTTTTTTACATTTTTTTTTCAGGTGAATAGGTAGGGGTACAATGTACCCTATACTCATTCCCATAGGGTGGAGGGATGGGATCTAGGGGCCCCTCTAGCTTGCAAATTCTGATAAGCCCCCCGCCGGCAGACCCCGACAGCCACCGGCAAGGTCCCTCATCAACATGGGGACAAGGTGCTTTGGGGTGGGGGCCCCCACCCCCCATGTTGAGGGCATGCAGCCTGGTATGGTACAGGAGGGGGCGCGCTCGCTCATCCCCACCCCCTTTGTTGGCCTGCCAGGCTGCATGCTCGGATAAGGGTCTGGTATAGATTTTGGGGGGACCAAACGCTTTTTTTTTGGCGTGGGGGTTCCCCTTAAAATGCATACCAGACCAAAGGGCTTTGGGGGGGGGGGCCCAGCACAAATTTTTTTTTCTTTTTTTTCAAGATCCTCAGCACACAAGTCGCACCGCAAGTTGGATCATCATGATCCGACTTCTGGTGCTACTTCTATTCAAATCAATGGGCTCTCATAAGGAACCATTGATTTTGAATAGAGACAGAGAAACGTGACTTAAAGCTGACGCGGAAAAATGTGCATTGACGGCAATGCAAAACGCTGATAAAATCACATTTTTAACTGGCGTTTTTCCTGGCGTCGGTAACAGCTTTACAGCTCGTTATTTGAATGTCCTGTGTGCATGAGGTCTAATAGCTAGACCTCACTTAGCAACATCCTAGGAGTTTTCAGGTCAGGCTTCATGAGGTACGTAAATGTCCTACACCTATAACAAGTGTATTATTCAATTTTGGTCAAAGCTGCTGTGTTTTTTTATCTACAGATGTCCCTCATCTGCATAGACAGTTTTTTGGCAAAGGTGAATTAACACTTTAAACTGAAAACAGCATACAAGAATTGTGCTAAGGCACCAGAAGTCAATATGCATATTGCTACCTGTACACAAACTGAAATATTCACTGACCTGTTGTCTGACTTTTCAGGGAATGTACATGATCAGGTTCCATTCCTTTTACCCCTGGCACACAGGAGGGGATTACCAGCACCTCTGCAATGAGAAGGACCAAAAGATGCTGCCTTGGGTTAGAGAGTTTAAGTGAGTCTTTAGGATGCTGTGTAGGATACAAAAGTGCTTAAATGAATGTTTTCAACAAGCTCAGATATTCAAAATATTCTATGTAATTTGTACAGACTTAAGAATGTGTAGCAAAAACATGGCCCACCCAGTGGACCTATAGTACACATGTGTGCGTGCAGTACTCTTCTATACCAACCTTTTTCAACCAGGGTGCCTTGAGGTTATTTCAGGAGCGCCTTGGCAAAATGCCTAAAAATCGCCCAAAAATTGTATATAAGCCGGCATGTGCATGAAGGCCGCCTTTTAGTTACACAAAGTCACTTTTTCATTGTGCATCATTACAACCTTCTAGCTGCTGACGTCTTAACGACCAATGGCATCATTAGTTGATAAGGAGGATGTCAGTCGTCTGCATAGCATCCTTGTTTGAACCTCCCCTGCCCTCAGCGTTGGGGTCACATTAGCTGAGTGATGGAGAAAAACTGATGGAGAAGAGAAACATTGGAATACTAGTCAGTACCACTTTGCAAAAGTGTATTTACTTTAGAAGAATAAATCACTTTTAACATTGGGTGTCCTACTCAGGAATTAAGTTATCTGTAATAAAATGGAATGACACAGGAAAAAGCATTGAACCATGAACAAAGCGAGGTGCAAAAAAGGCATGGAAAGCCAAAACACCAGCTGATATCTAGCAATAATTAGAAAGCAACCCTGCCCCTTGTCAGTGCAAATTAACTATTAGCTGGTTCAACCTCAACTGATGGCCTATAAAAAGGTGTCTCGTTACCAAGGTGTCACAAAAGAAACATCTCATGATGGGTAAAAGCAAAGAGCTCCCTCAAGACCTTTGCAACCTTATTGTTGCAGAACATACCGATGGCATTTGTTACAGAAGGATTTCTAAATGTTCCAGTGAGCACTGTTGGGGCCATAATCTGGAAGTGGAAAGAACGTAATTTCACCATAAACTGGCCACGACCAGGTGCTCTTCTCAAGATTTTTGACAGAGGAATGAAAAGAATTATCAGAAGAGTTGTCCAAGAGCCAAGAAGCACTTGTGGAGAGTTTCAGAAAGACCTGAAATTAGCAGGTACAATGGTTTCATGGAAAACAATAAGTAATGCACTCAACCGCCATGGCCTGTATGCACGCTCACCACTCAAGACTCCATTGCTGAAGAAAAAGCATGAAGCTTGTTGAGGCTGGGTTCACCATATTACAAATTGGATGCGGATTCCCCACATCCAATTTGCAATAGCAGGAAATTTTGACCCACTCTCTAAGTTGCTGGTTCACTTATCTCTGCTGTGGCTCCAGTGCGAATTTGCACAGGAGACCTGTGCGTCTTTTGGTCCGTTTCAGGTCCAAATTCAGCCAAAAATTCAGGCTGAAATCGGACCTGTAATGGTGAACCTGGACGCACTGGACCACTGCTGAGAGCTGCATGCGAATATAGTGTGAACCCAGCCTTAAAATTTGCTACGCAACATTTAGACAAGTCTGTGAAATACTGGGAGAATATAGTCTGGTCAGATGAGACCAAAACTGAACTCTTTGGATGCCATAATACACGTTTGGAGGTGAAATGACACTGCACATCACCCCAAAAGCTCTCTCTTACCAACAGCGACGTTTGGAGGTGGGAACATCATGGTATGGGGCTCTTTTTCAGCATACATGTAGAATATGTTATTGTTGTATTTGCAGAGCTGTGTTAAGACTGGGGGTGGAACAGGAAGTAGGAAGTTATGAAGAGAACTAGGAGAAACTGCCTCTCCCATACTGGAATAAACAAGCTCCTCAGGAGATCCATCTGACAACTCATCATTACTTCCACAAAATTTACATGGTGGCAGATGTGGACCCTCTGAAACATCATAGCTCAGAACCTACATGGCTTACAACCTCTAATCTTTGATAATGACATTGCTAACAACTGGCTGAAATTCAAACGACAATGGGACGTGTACAGCAAATCAGGACACTGGTGCCAAATGTAATGTCATGTCCTTATCCACATTGCACAGAATTGACCCCAAAGCTGAAACTGATCAGTTAAATAAAGTAAACCTGATAGCTTACGGCGGTCAAACAATTCAGACACTGGGCACTTTTACCTTGGATCTATCAGGGGACAAGCTGCTATTCCACATTGTGGATAGAAATGTTAAGAGCTTGCTAGGCTTACCAGACAGCATGAGCTTAAGTATAATCCAACTCAGTCCAGAAGTACATACAATACAACAACAGGCTCCTGAGATGTATGGAACAGCTCTTTGCTGGACAACCATGTGAAATAGTTGTGGATAATATCCTGATTTGGGGATCCTCCATTGAGGAACATGACAAATGGCTCAAAATGCATACTAGACCGTGTCAGGGCCATCAATATGCAGCTCAACCCTACCAAATGTTGCTTCAGGGTCTCCAAGGTGCCATATGTTGGACACCTTCTCACGGATAAAGGTGTCAAGCCTGATCCAGAAAAAAAAAAAGCCATCCATCAAATGCCTGCTCCAGAGGACAAACATGGATTGCAAATGTTTCTTGGCATGACCAATTACCTCTTGAAGTTCATTCATCACTACAGCGAGATAACATCTCCACTCCGTCAGCTTCTGCGCCAAGATGCCAACTGGTGTTGGACTGAACAACATGCTGTTTCTGTGGCTATATTGAAAGCACAATTGAATAGTCCACCTGGCCTACAGTATTTTGATGTGCATAAGTCAGTGGTATTGTCTGCTGATGCTTCCCAGCATGGTTTTGGCGAATGTAATCTATAAATGAGGCTGTGAACTGTTTGTTGCGGATGCTCTTTCACATGCACACCTTTTCACTTCTGATAACTCTGGAGCTATTGAGGATTATGATGTGTTGGCTCTGGATGGGGTGTTGTCATCCAGAAGGATTCAGGAACTAAAGCAAAAAACACAGGCAGATGCCTCCTGTCAGCGCCTCATGGACATCACTCTCAGTGGGTAGCCTGGCTCCTTTAAGGAACTCCCACATGATATTCGACCATTCCACTCTATGAGGGATGAATTAACAGTGGATGATGGAATAATCCTGCGTGGTCAGAGATATGTAATCCCTCGCTCTCTTCAGAAATACTACTTGACACAGCTCCATCAAGGTCATCCCAGCTTTAATTCCACTAAGCGAAGGGCATGTGAAACCATGTTTTAGGCCACTATATACACTTACATTGAAAGTTTCCAGATGTGCTCAATGCAATGCTCTAGGACAGCACCAGACTAGAGAACCTTTAACCCTTCACCAAATACCTGACAGAGCATGGTCTATCACAGCAGCTGACATATTTGAGTGGTCAAACAAGGATAACCTGGTCTTGGTAGATTTATACTCTGGCTGGTGGGAATTCGATGTCCTCCCAAACACTTCCAGAAACACAGTGATCAGGACATTGAAGCGGATATTCTCCACACATGGAATTCCCTATCAATTGATGACTCACAATGCAACATGGTTTTCAAGTAAAGAATTGAAGAACTTTGCTCACCAATGGGATTTTCAGCACGTCACTAGCAGTCCCAGTTACCCTAGATCCAATGGTTTGCGGAATGTAGTGTAAGATCGGCCACGCATCTCCTAGAAAA
Organism: Glandirana rugosa; assembly: GCA_018402905.1. NCBI lineage: Eukaryota > Metazoa > Chordata > Amphibia > Anura > Ranidae > Glandirana > Glandirana rugosa. The sequence continues at coordinate 895,213 of BLSH010381689.1, read as the reverse complement.
ATGTGCACACGATGGTTCTGACATTTATGCAGCCCTGCTCAACCTCCGCAACACACCTAGGGATGGCATGCCTTCTCCGGCACAACGTTTACAATCAGGACAAACCAGGACTCTGATTCCTATGGTCCCATCCCAGCTCCTGCCAAGAGTTGAGACTGATGTTTAGGCTGCTTTATGTACACACAGAAAAAAAGGAAAGATAAGCCATGACAAATTGGGAAGATGTCTTTTTTCCCCTGAGCCTGGGCAGGTGGTAAGGATGGAGACAACCCGTGGGTTTGACAAACTGGCCACGTTTCATGAAAAGGCCTGCCAACCAAACAGCTATGTTGTCCATTCTGATGGTAGAACCTATGTAAGGAACAGCCGTCACCTCCTACAGGTACCTGAATCATACTGTACTGCTGCTGCCCATGTGCCTAAGATCACTTCAGGACCCCAAGCACAGCCGCCTGCTGCTGTACCAATTGACACTTCCAACAATGGATGTAACACACAACCAGAACAAAATGATGATGGCAACAGGCAAGAGGTTTCAGGCTCACAAGCCCCACAAGTTGTTACTCGATCTGGAAGTGTGTGTAAACCCAATCCAAAGTTCTAAGACTTTATCACACACTGACTCTTACACAGCATTTTGTGTTCTACAGTGTAGTTTGTTATTGTTTCTTGCTATGCTTCAATCCTTGTTGGTTCTATATTACACTTTATTTATATATGCATATCTCTTCTTAAAAGGGAAAAGATGTAGAATATGTTCTTGGGGTATTTGCATAGCTCTGTTAAGACTGGGGGTGGAACAGGAAGTAGGAAGGTATGGCGTGAAACTAGAAGAAACTGTCTGACATGTGCCTCTCCTATACTGGAATAAACAAGCTTCTCAGAAGATCCATCTGACTACTCATCATTACTTCTACAAAAATTTACAATACGGCACTGGCAAACTTCATTTCCTTGAAGGAAGCATGAATTGAAAAATGTACCAAGGACAGTCTTGATAAACATCTGCATCTACCAGGATGATGAAGATGAAACGAGGGTGGACATTTCAGCACGACAATGATCCCAAACACAAAGCCAAGGAAACTCTCAATTGGTTTCAAAGAAAGAAAATAAAGTGCTAGAATGGCCCAGCCAATCACCTGACTTGAATCCAATAAAAAATCTATGGAAAGAACTAAAAATCAGAGTTCATAGAAGAGGCCCATGGAACCTTCAAGATTTGAAGACTGTGTGGAAGAATGGGCCAAAATCACACCTGAACAATGCATGCGACTAGTTTCTCCATTGAGGAGGCGTCTTGAAGTTGTCATTACCAACAACGGATTTTGTACGAAGTATTAAATAGATTTCAGTTAGCGTGTTCAATACTTTTTCCTGTGTCATTCCATTATATCACACATAACTTTCATGTGAATAGCACCTTTAGAAATATATTTACCTAGAAAAATTACGTGTTCAAGACTTTTTTTACCCGCTGCCTATCTAGTGAGTGTACATCCAAGATCCAAGCAAAATTTAGTGCAGCCTTTTCGGCTACTTTATTTTTCCAGCGAGACAGGGCAGGGGGAGTGTATGTTAAATTCACTTTAGATGTGACACTGCACTTACGAAGACTTGTCCCTCCTATTTGCATCCCTTAGGCCCTGTTCACACGGGAGCGATTTTCTGCTTATAGCTCTAATACACTCAACAAACAAAATCCCATTCATTTCAATGGCCCTTGTTCACATCTGAGCAATTTGTTTCCTGTAGCAAAACGCTTGTCACTCAACAAAGTACATGAGCTTCTTTTAGACAGATTGGCCCTGTAGACATCACTGGGAATGCCTGTTGCAGGTTTTCTGGCAAAACAGCAGCTCTCTACCTCTAATCTCCTCCCCCTAGTGCTTTCTATTGGCCAAAATAAAGACACCTGAAGCTTGAATAGACATGTAAAATGCTTGTAATATGCTTCTAAACCCTTGCAAAACTCTCAAATACAAAACGCCTGAAAATCGCTCTCCTCTTGCTCTGTGAATGGGGCCTTAGGCTAATTATCGATTAAGCTGAATGCCACTATTTTTGTTTTGCTCCTGTATATTTAACAAATGTTTTGCTTGTGTGTTTCCTGTAGTAAGTTTGACCTCTACACAAAGACTGAGGAAATGCCAGATGTGGAGATTCTTCGACCATATTACCAAAACATAATAGACAAGTACTGCCCTCGGGTGTTGTGCTGGTGAAATATAATTGAGTACCATCAGAATTACCTTGCGTCCTCAATCTCAGAAATAATACCTATTTTTAATTGCTCAGAGTACATTGCAGAGACCACTTTGTCACATGTAAATGCATATTTTAATAAATATAAAAATAATAAAACCTTAAATATGGACTACAAAATCAGTGCTAATTAGTCAATGTCCAAATCGCAAAGTTCAGATCTTCCGACAGTTTTATGATGCAAAATAACTAACTGTTACCCTAAGAAATAAATAAGTAAATCTTGCATTAGACTAGTCTCCGTTAACATTGATTCTTGTTGTTAGTAATTTATTTGAAACTCAGTGCAAAAATCTACAATGTACTAATGCTGCTCTCTAGTGGATATGAACATTCAGTTTGAAAATGTATTGCCAAGTATTAAGGAAAAATTTAACTTAAATTATACATTTTGGTGGAGAGTATTGCACTGAGAACCCCGATTATATGATTCAGCCATAGGAAAGGTCTTCCGGTTATCTTGTTCCCTTGCTGTTGTCTGTGTGTCTATGTTGGAGGTCGCTTGGAGGAGACCACAAGAGGAACTTTCCACGCTGGATGGTCACATGTACGCTGCAAAAATAAGTTGCCAACAACCAACATAGAGAAAATAAAAGCTTATATATATATATAAATATTTGATAAATAATCTATCTTAGGGAAATTTTGAGACTCATTTGCCATAAGAACCATTGGCGATATCTACCTCAGCTTTAAGAGAAAAATAAGGGAACAAAAGCTTTACAAAACAAAATCGCCTGGTATGTTAAAAGGGAAACCTAATCCGGTCACTCATTCCTGGAGATTTTAACTAGCGCCTTTTTTTTTTTTTTTTTTTTTTTTTAGAAATCGGGGACTGAAGCCTCAGCTGTAAGAAGCGTTGGCTAGTTTAACACGTTCCCTTGTATCCGTCACACCTGCTTCTAAAGATAGCTCCACTAATCTAACTCTGTTTTTTTTTTTTTTTTTTTTGCGATTTTAAATGAACTTCTAATGCATGTTACATGGCATTTCACCAAAAAGTAAATTAAAATAGAAAGCGTTCATGTTTGTTTGCACTCAGCCACAGTTTACACTCAAGACCAACGTCATGTTTAAAATAATCAGCTCTGTCTGTGTATCTAACATTTAGAGTGGTGTTTACATTTCCACTGTCTACTTAGAGCCACATAGGGATTTTTTTTTTTTTTTTTTTAAGGACTTTCCATCCACCATGCAATAAATATCATATCTTACAGAGTTTAGATCCTAGCCATTGCCTTCTCAACATTTCCTTCCAGTCATAGTTGTCTGCTTCTTTGTAAGGTATGTTCCTGTAGAGCAGTGGTTCTCAACTCCGGTCCTTGGGACCCAACAACAGGCCAGGTTTTAAGTATTACCTTGGGAGATGCAGACTAGAATACTGCAATCACTGAGCAGCAACTGATATCACCTGTGATGTATTTCAGTTATCCTGCAAACCTGATCTGTTAGTGGGTCCCGAGGACCGGAGTTGAGAACCACTGCTGTAGAGTGTAAGAGGTGATGAAATCTGATCAAATCAGGATCACATTCACTGAAAGCCAGCCAACTTTCACCTTCCTGTAGCTCAGTGGTTCTCAACCCTGTCCTCAAGTACCCCCAACAGGCCATGTTTTGGGAATTTCTCTTAAATAAAATAGCTGTCCAAAATACCAAGCCATGGACTCTGATTTAAAGCACCTGTGCAAGATAAAGGAAAACCTGCAAACATGGCCTGTTGGGGGTATTGGAGGACAGGGTTGAGAACCACTGCTGTAACTGAAAGCTAAACTAACTTTCAACTTTGTATCCACTGCTGATCCAACACTGATGGAAATAAAATGAAAGCTAGTTTATATTTCTATATATTTACAAAAAGTTGCTTTAAATTAGAACTAAAATGTCATAAAAGAATATTTTGTTTTCTAGAGGATTGAGTACTAAAAAGGTTTTTGCTTAATTTAAAAAAAAAAAAAAAAAAAAAAAATACAATTTCTCTTTGTTCACATTTTATTTCTCTGCACTGCAAGTATCTTATAGACCAGACATTGGGTTTACTTCCTTTATATTTGCCTGTAGATGCATAGTAGCCCATTATGTGCTACTTACCTTCAAACGAAGCCATAGATGGCCAGCACTGTCCCCTGTGCTGACAGCGTCCATCTTCAGCCCCTCTGCCTTCCGCTGCCGCGACTCCAACTCTGTGATTGGCCGGAGCCACCAGTCATGGCACAATCAGAGTGAAGAAACGGCACAGAGGCCGTTTCTTCAATGCGCATGTGGCAAAATGACAACACATCTAGAACACTGCATATCTCCTGAACCATACAGGTTTAGGAGATATGCAGGGCACCTACAGGTAAGCCTTTATCATAGGCTTACCTGTAGGTTAAAGTGGTTATCACAAGTTGACAAGCACTTTAAAAATGAAACACACAAAGTGCAAAATTAGAACCAAAATATCTTCTCAGCATCTTGAGAATTGCTACTACAGCCACCAAACCAGATCATGATGAATTAGCTCATTTAAAAAGTGTCAGATATCACAACTAGTTTTAAGTTGCCATTTTTTACTTTTATAATAAGCACCATTACAAAAAATGATTTTTGACTTACCGTAAAATCATTTTCACAGAGTTCACTGATGGACACAGCCTCTATGCTTGAGATGTGGGGTTTATGCACCTTTCACTAGGAGTGGACTAGGAAGAACGTAGTTCAGCTCAAAGCAGACATACCCCTCCCGGGGAAGGGGGGGGGGGGGAGGAGGTGCAGTCCTCACTTGGCATAACCCCCTCCTGCCCTGCTCAGCAACTCAGTTCGTAACAAGCAGTACAAACTTCAACAAAAGAGGGGTGGGTGCTGTGTCCATCAATGAACTCAGAGAAAAGGATTTTACGGTAAGTCAAAAAAAATCCTATTTTCTCAATCGTTCATTGACAGACGCAGCCTCTATTCTTGACATGTGGGGATGTCCCAAAGCAGTGTCACAACAAGGGGTGGGCAACAACAGTACCCAACAAAAGTGGTCTCCGGGAGGTGCCAGACGCACCTCACACCACCGCCTGCAAAACTTTGCCAAAAGCAGCATCGGAAGACGCTGCAACATACACTCTGTAAAACTTGGAAAAAGTGTGCACCAAGGACCAGAGGACCGCCTTGCACACCTGAAAAACCGACACCTGGTGTTGGAAAGCACAGGAAGTATTAATCGCCCTGATAGAGTGAGCCGTGACCGGAAAGGGGGATCCCTGGCCCCGAACAGCATACGCACAGGTCACCGTCTGTCGTATCCAGTGGGAAATGGTGGCTGACGAGGCCCCCATCCCCTTGCGCGGCCCATCCACCGAAACAAAGTGAATCGGACCTCCGAAACGAGGCCGTGGCTGCCAAATACACCCGCAGAGCCCTAACCACATCCAGGGAATGCAAAGCAACTTCCTTAGGATGAGACGGGCGCGGACACAGTGAAGGGAGGACAATGTCTTCATTGATGTGAAACGAAGAGAGAGGGGCGCAAAACTGCCTTGTCCCTATGTAGGACCAAGTATGGGGATCTACAAGACAGAGCCGCCAGCTCAGACACCCGCCTAAGAGATGTTATCGCCACCAGAAGGGCCACTTTCTGCGAGAGCAGTTGCAGGGAAATTTCCCTGATATTTTTGAAAGACAGCTTCTGAAGTACTGAAAGGACCAGATTCAGGTCCCAAGACGCCAAATGCGACCGTACCTGGGGAGCGACATGACAAACCCCCTTGACAAAGGTACGGATGAAGGAATGCGTCACCAAGGGACGCTGAAAAAGAATTGCCAGGGCAGAAGCCTTAAGCGTGCTCAATGCCAACTTATGATCCAAACCTTGCTGAAGGAAGGCCAGCACCCGAGACACCGAGAAAGAACGGGGGTTCCAACCCCCCCACCTCGCACCAGGCAATATAAGCCTTCCAGGTGCGGTGATAGATCTTCCGCGAAGTGGCCTTACGTGCCTTGAGCATAGTGGGAATGACAGACTCAGAGAGTCCCCTATTTAAACACCTAGGTCTCAATAGCCAGGCCGTTAAAGTCAGCGAGGGCAAAGCAGGGTGCAAGATGGGTCCCTGTGAAAGTAGGTCCTTGTGAAGGGAACGTCAACCACCATCCGCACCACGTCGGTGTACCAAGGACGCCAAGGCCAATCTGGCGCTACCAGTACGGTTGGAATCCCTTCCGCCTCTATCCTGAACAACAGGCGTGGGAAGTGGGGGGGGCGGGGAGGCATAGAGCAATCGGTACCGAGACCACAGAGCCACGAGGGCATCCGCTGCATCTGCCAGTGGATTCCTTGTTCTGCTCACGAAGGCCTGCACCTTTCCGGTTGAGCCGGGATGCCAAGAGATCCACATCAGGTGTACCCCACCTTTGACAAATCTGGCGGAAGACCTCCGGGGACCACTCTCCCTGATCCAGCCTCTGGCGACTGAGGTAGTCCGCCTGCCAATTCTCAACGCCCGGGATGTGAATGGTGGAGATTGCCGGCACGTGAAGCTCTGCCCACCGCAGAACGTGGGCCACTTCTGACGCCGCTGCCGCGCTTCTCGTTCCACCCTGATGGTTCACGTAAGCCACAGCCGTGGCGTTGTCTGACTGGACCTGAACAGGACGCCCGTGCAACCTCCTTGACCAGTGGGAGAGGCAAGGCCTGATCGCTCACAGTTCCAGCACGTTGATCGGGAGACGGGACTCTTCCTGAGACCAGTGGCCCTGGGTCGACAGCCTCCCCAGGACTTCACCCCAGCCGTATAGGCTGGCATCAGTCATGATCACCGTCCAATCCACGGGAAGAAACGACTTCCTGAGCTCCAAGGCCGGGGCCCGCAGCCACCAGGCGAGGGAACCTCGAGTCCAGTGATCCAAACTGATCACCCGATCCAGGGATAGCGGAGACTTGTTCCACCGCAGCAGGATTGCCCGCTGCAGGGGCCGGGTGTGACTCTGGGCATATGGCACCGCCTCGAAGGAGGAGACCACCAGCCCCAACACCCGCATGCAAAATCTGAGAGAGGACCAACGCTGGGTCAGCAGGGCCCGCACCGCCACTAGGAGCGTCAAGACCTTGGCGGTAGGAAGAAACACCTTCACCCCCTCCGTGTCCAGGACCAAGCCCAGGTATTCCAACCAGCGCGACGGAGTCAGTACCGACTTCAGAAGGCTGATCACCCAGCCGAAGTCCCACAGGAAACCGAGGGTGATGTCCACACTGTCCTTCAAGGCTGAGGCAGACTCCGCCCGCAGGAGGAGGTTGTCGATATATGCCACCACCGCTATGCCCCTCTGCCGCAGCAGAGCCAGCACTTGGGCTAGGAGCTTGGTGAAAACCCATGGGGCTGAGGCCAGACCGAACGAAAGGGCCACAAACTGGTAGTGGAGATCCCCCACTGCAAACCGCAGGAAGCGCTGGTGGCGCACACAAATGGGTACGTGTAGATACGTGTCCTTGATGTCTAAGGAGGCTAAGAAGTCTCCCTGAAGAAGCGTCGCCACCACAGAGCAGACAGATTCCATTCTGAATTTCCGCGCCCTCACAAACAAGTTGAGGGCCTTCAGGTCCAAGACAGGCCTGACCCCATCTTTTTTCGGAGCCACAAAAAGGTTTGAATAAAAACAGCGGAAACGTTCCGCAGAGGGAACCGGAACAATCACCCCCTGATGGAGCAGGACTTGCCGTTGCCCCAGGGGAAGCCTCAGATTGGAGGTGAAGAACCTGTCCAGGGGCTGGGTACGGAACTATATCTTGTACCCGGACGAAACCACCTTGCGCACCCAGGAGATCCGAGATGCACGAGGTCCACCGGTCTGCGAACCGCAAGAGCCGCCCCCCACCCGAAACGCGGGTGGGGGCGACCCATCATGCTTAGGAGGCCTGCTCCTCTGCCTTTTCTGCCTTACACTGCCAGGGACGCTTCTGGCCCCCAGCAGGGGCCTTGGCGGGCTGAGAGCCCTTGTCCGAGGCACGCGGTGCACGAAAAAAACCTCTTGAGTAGGGAAGGAAGGGCCCGCCCTGCACCGGGGCTCCCTGCCCCTTCTGGGCTCCAAGAGTAATGTACTCTTCCCCCCAGTGTAATCCTTGATGATCTCATCGAGGGAAGCCCCAAAGAGGCGACCACCTTCAAAAGGCAGGTCCGTCAGGCCCTTCTTTGACGCCTGGTCTCCTGACCAGCATCTAAGCCACAGCAGACGTCTAATGACGATTGCAAACATGGACAGTTTGGACAGCATGGGAACCATGTCGAGGGCCGCATCACAGAGGTACTTCAGGCCCTGAATCAGCTGGTCCGCCATCTGCACAGGTTCCGGAGGGACCTGGAGATCTTCCAGAGTCAGGTGCACGATGGCCGCTCATTCCGTAAGCGCCTGAACAGCCAGCAGCATGGCCGACCCCGTGACCAGGAACTTTGCCTTGGACACCACCTCAGTTCTCCTGTTAGCCGGGTCCTTAAATGATGGAGAGCCCTCCATCGGAATAGTGGTCGCTTTGTTTAGGCGAGCCACCGTCAGGTCAACCGTCGGGGACTTCCACTTCTGCAATAGGGTATAACACACAGAAAAATGTTTGGGCATGGCGACCGAACACTGAGGTCGTCGCCACTCCTTGTAAACAAACTGATCAAAGTACAACAAATAAGGGAATACCTTAGGGGTCCAGGCCGGCCTGTGACCCGTGTCGCAGCCGGGTCCAACTTCAGTGTCTCACGGACCGCTGAGACCAATAAGCCTACCAGAGCCCGCTCACGAGCCGAGGTGGCCCCCGAGGGCTCATCCTCTTCATCAGAGGGGTCCCCGAGCTCGCCTTCCGACAACTCCTGGGGGGTCCCCAACACCACGGAGCCCCCCTCAGGCTCAGAGTCCTCACCAGAGGACGGGGTGGTCATTTCCTCGCCACCCCACGGTCACGGATCGGCTCCACCCAGAAAAATCCCTCCAGGATGGCCGTCAAATTTTCCAGTGGAACCACAGGTCCCAGCGCTCCGTGGCCCCCACCAGAGACACCTGGCTGGGAAGCACCTGCTTCGGCCACCATTGTCCGCACCCCGGAAGACACCCACCAGCCAAAACGGGACTGTGCGTCCCACACCGCCCCTCAAGCTGCCGCGCTAGGGCCCCAGAGGCTCCCAGGAGGACTCACCCCGCTGACCCGGGTGCTGCTGCTAGCACTGCTGTAGCTGCCTGTAAACCACCACTGCCGCTGTGCTGTGTCCCCCACGTGTTAGGAAGGGCTCTTCCAGCCTGTATCCGGCGCCAAGAGAGACAGGGCCGCCCACCCAGCCAGCGAATCTAAGGCAAGGATACGGCGGACGACACAAACATGGCCGCCGTATGCACTACAGGCCGAACACAGCGGCCGGCTACCGCAAAATGGCAGCCGTGATACACACGTGGCCAGCAACAGGAAAATGGTGGCCGTGCACAACATTCATCCGGCTACAGGAAAATGGCGGTCGCGACTAACACGCCGACCGCCCGCAGCCCATCCAGGGCAATGCAGCCAGGCAGGTAGATGCTACAGCCCAAGGGGGGAGGGAAATACAGGAGGATAAGCAGGATCACCAATTCCCTCGGAAAGGGGGGACACTACCCGCCGCCGCCCCGCACCCCGCCGGGGGGGGGGGGAGGAGAAGCGTACTCACCACTCCGGACGGGCGCACCCGAAGCAGACCTGCCACCCCGCCGGTTCCGGGGGGGGGGGGGGGAGCTGCTGGCCACACATCACCCGCGGACTCCAGGGGCCCGGTCCTAGGTGTGCTGGTGGGACGTTTAACCCGCCGGCCGCCCTGGACAGAATGAGGCCCGACGCTGGGGAGCCTCACTGGATCTAGGATATCCTGCCTGTCACCCAGCCAGCTACTTGATTGCATTCTTCAGAAATCTTGAGAAGAAGAAAAAAAGAACAGGGAACCACAGATACCAGCAGGGAGCCAGGTCCTACTCCTTGCACTAGGCAGAAAAAAACTTGCTGAGCAGGGCAGGAGGGGTTATGCCAAGTGAGGACTGCCCCCTGGGAAAGGCTGTGTCTGCTTTGAGCTGGACTAGGTTCTGCCTAGTACACTCCTGAGTGAAAGGTGCATAAACCCCACGTCAAGAATAGAGGCTGCGTCCGTCAATGAACGATTGAGAAATGCAGTTTTTATTATCTAGATAGGTACATTATCTATAGTAGTCATCATTAACTTGTGATCTGGCCAACTTTTTTCTGCTCATCAGCAGCTGGATACACATACAATTTTTGTTGTTCAATTTCCTTTAGATTTACCTTCAACTACTATGTAGTGCAAGGGCCTGCCCGATTGCATACAATTTGAGTGTTTAGGTTTGACCTCATATTATATGGTTTTGGTAAATCTAAAGGAAAATTGTATAGGGTGTAGCCAGGTAATCTATTTTATGTGTTGCCCAAGACATTTCCTCTTCTTCCAGTGTTGCCCAGGAAGGTCAAAAGGTTAGACACCCCTGTTATAGACTTTGTGGAAACATCTTGTAGATGTGAGTACACAGTAGAAACAATTCACTGGTAAAATTTAACTAAAAGCAGAAGAAAATAGGATTAAAACTTTTTTTTTTTCATTATATGAACATTTTAACATATTTAGTTTCAAACTCGTTTACTTTTACCAAAAAAAACTGCCTTGGCAACTTAAAAACAGAGCTCCAGGGTCCTTCAGAAAAAATTAAGTCAGCAGCTAAAAATACTGTAGCTGCTGACTTATTAGGACACTTTCCTGTCCACAAATCCAGCGGTGTCCTCACCCGAGCAGATTTTTTTTTAATCAGCTCTCGAGTGCGAGAAACTGGCAGTGAAGCTGTGCTTTGTGGATGGCCCTGTGGCAGAGGAAGGAGGATGGGGGGCTGAACTTGTGGATGAGTTTGCTGCAGTGAAGTCAGCCAGAAATGGGAGCAGGTACCTATCAAAACCAGGTACCCACAAGGGGAGGGGGGAGAGGAAGTAGATAAGTGAAGCTTTCCCTTTTGGGTGGAGCTCCACTTTAAGGGGCATCTGTAGATAAAAAAAAAAAATGGTACAACTTTGATTAAAGTTAAACAATATCCTTGCTATACTTGTATGGCATTTGCATACCTCTAAAAGCCATGTTGGGTGGGGGAACATCACCTGGTTTCGGGCGTTAAAGCAGAGTTCCACCCAAAAGTGGAACTTGCGCTTTAAGGGGAGGTGACCCCCCCCCCAACATGCCACAATTGGTATGTCTTTTTGGGGGGGGGGCGGGACCCTGTTTTCACAGGCTCCCAGGTCCACTTCCCCTCCTAGAGCCGCGGCTCCGGAAGGAAGTTCACCTTCCCCCCACCCCCCTCTCGGCGATCTTCTGGGACATGTCACAGGTCCCAGAAGATACGCCAGCCATTCACAAGGCACAGCATTTGAAGCCAAAGCCAGGTGCCCACACTTGTGATGCCGGCGCCACCCAGGGGAGGGGGAGAAGAGTGAGCCCTTGGGCGACTGCATCGCTGGAGCCAGGGACAGGTGAGTGTCCAATTGTTAAAAGTCAGCAGTTACACTTTTTGTAGCTGCTGACTTTTAACTGGGTGGAACTCTGCTTTAAGCAAATGCCCTACACCTATAGCAAGGGCATTATTCAACTTTAGTCAAAGCTGTTTTTTCTACTTTCCAAGTAAAGGCAGCCTTTTGATAAATGTGAACGAACCCTTTAAGGGTTTGTGTTTAGATAGCCTTTAACCTGCACATTTGTCAAGACTAATCCTAATGCATTCCACTCTTAAAGCAAACCTGTGCATTGCCCATATAGAAGTTCACTTTAAAGTTTGGTACGTTTGCCACACATACTCACCTTTCCCTCAGGAGTGACAATAATACACTGTACTTTCATGTAAGCAACAGCATGTCACATTGCTGTAAGTGCTTTGAAGCTGAAGTCTAGGAATGATCTTTATTGCATAAGTGCATTAATTAGTCTTGCACCAATGGAAGTATGCATATCTCATATCAGAGGGACTGCTGGGAAGGCAACAATCACTGTAGGAGTTGCTGCAGTCTTCTGGGTCCTGCACTCATTTAGCACTGCCTCCTAACAGAATGCCTTGTAGTTTTTTTTCAAGGAATACAAGGGGGTATCTGATTGGACTAGATGGAGATCGTGACATCACCACCTTGTCCAATTAGCTAACAAACGTATTGCTTTGCTCTGAACTGGGCAGCTATAAAAACAAACATGACGCTTTAAACACTGCAGTCATTGCTCATGCTGAACTATGTTATATCACTCACATAAGATTTAATGTATAGAGGTTGTGTTATGGATTTATAATCAATGAAACAGAAATGCAAATAAAGCTTTATTACAAAATACAAAAATTATCACATTGTGCATAAAATCCAATGAGACAAAAAGCTTCCTAAAGAAATAAGGTAACACCTTTGCACCGTGATCATGCAGCTTAAAAACAAACAGAGGGAAAAAAATGGTTGGTTCTCAGTAGATAAGAAATAGCACTGAGTTCAAAACAAGCTGTGCACAGATAGATACTCTACTTGCCCAAGCCGGTACTGAGAATAGGTAATTTGTGCAAGGCCTGGACTGGTGGCTGTTTTTTCCAGCTAGACATAGGAGCAGTTATTAGACCCCTTTCACACTGATGAGCTTTACAGGAGTTTTTGAGCTAAAATAGTGCCTGTAAAGTGCCTCTAAACTGCCTCCTAATGCACCCCAGTGTTAAAGCCCGAGTGCTTTCACACAGGGGCGGTGCGCTTGCAGGACGGGGAAAAAAAAAATAAAGTCCTGCAAGCAGCACCTTTGGGGTGGTGGAGCGGTGTATACACCGCCCCTGCCCATTGAAATGAATGGGCAGCACTTCCGAAGCGACTGAACACTAGTTCAGTTGGGAACCAGCATAAGAACACTAAAAACTGACAGTTATTCATGGCATGTCTCGATCGCCCATTTTAGGAAACCGTGAAATTGTTGGGTTTCATTCCACTTTAAAGGCCTGTGCAAACAAGTTTTGGGCTTGCACCAATGGCATCAGTTTGAGATGCTGATATCATGTGACTAGGTTCAAGCTGTTTGCATTTCAATAGATTGGTATGGGAATGCAAAACCGGTCTAAAGTGACCAAAAGCGTGTTGACACCAACCCTTAGATTTTCCACAAGCATGCAGTGCCGGGGCCTACATCAGTGGATAGAAGTTGATTGATTCTTTAGGGAAACAAGCTCTCACAATAAATAGCTGCTGGTAAATATAAAGTAGATTGTAAAATCTTATTGTGACATGGGGAACAGCTAGGGGCAAACACAACAATATACCTACTATTAGCGTAACAGACAGAAAAGCAACTTCTACATCCCTCTGTTTTCCTTTTAATTTGTAACTTGCGCCTTACTCAAATAGATTTGACAGGTAAGCACCAGCACCTGCTATTCCACTACCCAATAATAATGTACTTATTGGTCACTAAGGCACTCTTTATTAGTAAATGGGGTGACAGCCATCAAGCCTTTGTTATGAATTTAGATAAATTCAGAGCCTAGTAACTAAGTGATAAGCACAGAAGAGACTTTTCTGGCCATTACATTTATCATCAGGATATCTTGTGGCATTCGTTCTTCAACAAGAAATATAATTTGACACAATATACAGGTTCATTTTAGCTCTCTTCTCTGAAGAATGGCAACGCAATTCAGACAAGACTGTGAATGGTATAATGTTTCTCCCCAGTGAAAAGGTCTGTGTTCAGGGTGGGTAAAGTGAGAACTATGCCAATTGAATAAATTAAATATAGAGATCAGTAAAACGTGCCCTTACCCTTTTAGACTAGGGGGCCTCTCACTGTGCCTCTTATGATACAATGATTAGTCAGGTTTGAACTCCGTATTTCAACTATAAAAATTAAAAGGCAATATGGAATGATTTCCACATATCCGATTTCACCCAAGCTGTGAACACTGAGCTTTTGGTCATAAACATAACAGTAAAACCGAGCTCTGCTAATCAATTGCAATTATTTAAGATAACTGCACTTCCACAATTGGTTTATTTAAGCTTGCTGTACCTGCTGCCTTTAAAACAATGCCACTATAATGGGTTACCTTTGCCAAAGACATCTCCTGTTCTAGCAGCATGGTCTGGTTAGGGGTCATGCCTTGCTTTGCTGTGAAAATGCTTCTCTTGGGCAGCACTAGAAGGACTGTATGGAGATGGGAGTCCTGTCTTGCATTCTGAACAAGGCACTCCTCTGCTGGAAACCGTTTAATGAGAGCAAAACTGGATGGAGTCACAAAGACAAGAGACTTTAGGCTTGAAGACTTAACTTCCATAAAGGTAACGCAATATACTGCATGTTTTTCGAGGCCGCTGGGACATGTACAAGTTTATAGTTTACAATTCTGTATCTTACAGCCACATAAGAAAAATATATAGGATTACAAATGGGTTTCTATTCCACATCCTAAAGAGACTAAGCTGCAGTTACGATTTAACTTGGCCTGGACTTGATTCACACAGTAATGCTCAATAATTGAAAGAACTTCCCTCTTACCCAGAAAACTCCACCAGAATTATATATACAAAAGCAATAAGGCACATATGGCTTCAGATAAGAGATTCACACATCCAATAAGGCACTTCAATACTTCAGGTGATTTTGCATGGTCACATTTTACAGACTAGCTGTAAAGGACACTCATGTAATAATGGGTGTATAAAATAAGTGTGACTAAAGCATGCAACTTGTCAGTTGTCCTGGACAGGAAAATACATACATCAAGCAATCTTCAACTGTTACTTTTTTTTAACCATTGATAATAAATTAGGATGCTACAGCCAGTCTCCAATATATACAGCTCATCAGCCAAAATGGTTAAGACAACAAAAGATGGTACTGGCTGTAACATATCTGGTTTGGTGTTCAGATAATCTTATGTTTGTAAAAGCAAAAATAAAAAACAACAACTGAAACTATGGGCAATAAATGCATATAAAATTCATTGATCAGTGGTTATGAATCCATCTCTTGGTGATGGTCTTAAAGAAATAGACAAATGGCTGTAAGAGAATGCAAAAAGATCATGCCCAACATAATTAAAGCACACCAGTGTATAACCGTACAGACCCACATCCTAGTATTGTGGACGGTAGTGCTTGATAGGTCAGTCTCAGGCTGTTTCAGCTTATTCATGAGCTCTTTTCACGCTTCTTGCTGCTGTGGCCAGCATCTCCTCCAGAGCCTGAAGCAACAGAATCATTGTGTGCGCTGCTACCCTTTTGCTTTTTCTTCTCGTTATGCGACTTTGAATGGCTCCGGTGCTTGGAGGCTGTTGGTTTGCTTCCTCCCCCAAATAAAGCTTGTAGGGAATTGATAGCAATTACGGTAATAAAAAGTGAGTACAACAATAAAGGTGCTGTATAAGGGCATAAGAAATCACGAATAAACTTAAGTGTAGATGGAATGGTGGCATCCAGTGAACGACGAGGAGGTGGCTTGTCCTAGAAGAAAAAAAAAAAAAACATCAAACCTTAACTAGGAAAGAGTGCACACCATACTGTAATACAATGTAAGATTGCAGGAATTAGTCATAACTGCCAGAAATGACCTTTCAATACACAGCTGTTACGAGTTGTATCTTTTTTTTAAAAAAAAATTCTACAAGGATAGATATAGGAGATGTAAAGAAAACCAAGCATAACAAAGCATTGTACAGCAAAAGGGCAGGATTTTATAGGACAATTTTGCAAGCTGATCTGGCCACACTGCTCAAGTGGTAAAAGTTAATATATTAATGTAAATATTAAACATTACTTTATGCGCCTTGCAGCTAAAAACCACGCATGCATCATACAACCTAGGAGCAGTAGTACTGGGTGAATCATTGGAGAAGCACTGGTTTCTTGGTAGACTTGATAACAGTATGTAATGCAAATATACAGCTTTTACAGCTAAAAAGACAGAGACTAAAGCCAGCCACAGACAGTTCGAATCTTGGCCAGTTCAGCAGGGACTGGCCAAGATATGAACCACGTATGGGCAGGCTGATTGTACCAAAGTTGATCAATCTACTTGGGTACAACTAGCCTGCTGGATTTTTCAAGCGATTGCCAGAGGCTATAGCCTCTAGCAATAATCACAGTGTTCTCACGGCCAGGATGGCTCCCCCGTCCCCCATCAACACAGTCTGTGTTGCAGGAAAGAAAAATCGCTACATCTATGTCTGGCTTAAAGAGAGTCACAGTCTTGTACAGAGCAAACAGTTAAAGTAGATGTTGCGGGGGCGTGTCCAACTTCCGGCATGTAAGCAGCTCTTTTTCAGAGCTCCGGACCGCACAGAATCCTTTCAGAATCCTGCACAGTCTGAGGCCGACTTAAAGATACTGAAGCACCTCAATTGATAGAGGATACCCTCTGGCACACTCCGATGGTGAAAATCGGCCCGAGTATGCCTCCAACGCCGGCAGAGACACTGTCCCGCTTCGCACATGCGGAGAACCAAGATGGCGCCCGCACCGCGAGGGACCCGCCGCCATTATCTCTCAAAGCCACAGCTCAGTCAAACCCGGAAGCAGAGAGGGAGATAGAGTGGATCGACCCGACGGACCCCCTGGCGTCCCCTCATTCATCCTTAGGGGCGGATTCGGAGTCTGGTGCACCGGAGGTGCAGGTAGGAGAACCGTCCCTGTCAGACATTATGGCGGCCATTAGGTCGTCACATGCATCCATTACTACTCAGACAGACACTATCCGCATGGATTTTGCTATCCTAAAGGATTATGTACACAAGGTCCGTCACAGAGTAGCCAATGCAGAACAACGTATTGGGGTGTTGGAGGACGATTTACACCCTCTTAAAGAGACGGTTAGAGGGATGGTGGCGGACCACAGATTACCGGCGGTATTACAGACTGTCCCTGCCAAGAGGATGGACGTGGAGGCCACGTGGTCTGAGGCTTAGGCGGGGATTCCTACTTACTCCCCTGCGGTCCCCCAGGCAGCCCAGCTAGGTGAGATAGAGGGAGAGACGAAGGCCCAAACTGACTCGACACCGAAACTCTCTATTACCGCCGCCCAGGGAGCGCCACGCCCGCGGTAGAACCAAGAGGCGTACACGCTTCGCCCTGTCACAGAGACGGCCGCAACCTCCGTATGAGCCCGGCTAAAAGTGGTAGCCTCACACGGTCTCCCATAGGAGATAGTTAACTCCACGAAGT
>BLSH010381689.1:823264-834025 GCA_018402905.1 Glandirana rugosa | reverse complement strand
TGTGTATAAGAGACAGCTGGACTCTGTGTGAGGAGAGAAGAGCTGGTAACAGTGAGTTACCGCTCTGTTTACACTGTATGTGATCGGCTGTGAAGTAGATCACAGCCGATCACAAGGTATCAGCCGCCGGCCAGCGGCTGATACCAGTGTCGGTGACAGGCAGTGTTCCCCAGGAACACCCCGCCACCGACACGATCGCGCCGTGCGAACGGCGGGCGTGCCGTTTGTGATCAGCTGTGACTTTGTCACAGCCGATCACATGGTGAACAGCCATAACCAATAGCTGTTCACCCCTGTCGGTGTAGCGGCGTGTCCTGGGGACACGCCGACACCGACAGAGCCGGGATGCGCGCGCCCGATCGCGCGCAATCCCGGCTTAAAGGGAGGACGTCATATGACGTCCACCCGCTGGGAGAGCAGGACCGCTCCGCCGTCATTTGACGGTGGGCGGTCCTGAGGCAGTTAATTTACTAGTAATGTTGACCTATTTTTCGGACAGGCAGATCTGTTGTCATCTGATTTCCCTTTTCCATAGGGGATGTAATTACCCCAGATTTTCTCAAATACCATATTCTAAGACATTTCAGCTTCTTTGAGCAACGGGAAAAATGCTAACTAAACTTTGTAATACAAGGTATTTTTGACAGAAAGCATTTAAACAGCTGCATTATTGGTTAAGTTAGCATGCTGTATATTACACCTTAACAAAGTTAGTAATTTGTCATAGCTATCATCTTAAAAGGATAAATTCACCTTTTGCAACATGTTACAGCCATATTCAGGGTGTACCATGTTACAGATGCACAGGCCCCTGCTCCCCCAAACCCCCAGCCTGACAGCTAGTGGGGGGGATCCCCTGCAGGACTGTGGCATTACACCCACGACCTGCTGATCATGGGTGCAATGCTTTACAGGTCCAATAACAAAAAAAATAATAAATGCATATTTTTTTACCTGCAAAAAAATTAGCATTTATTATTATTTTATTTTTTTTGTAAAAGGTGAACTTATTCTTCATAAGTACCATGAGGCAGTAGTCACCTTTCTGCTGTGCTTTTTTGCCCTTCTGCTCTGCTTTCAAATGTTGGTCATCCAGAAGAGGAATGCAAAGAACCAAGGTAAGTAGGTTAAAGAAATTGTAATTTCCAGTGAGTATGATGAGGACCTGTAAGAGAACCTAATAAAACAAAGGAGGAAACCATCAATACACTAAGGCCTCACTCACATCAGCACTAACAAACGTGCCACTGTATGCATTCTTAGGACATAAAAAAAAAAATGTAATGGTATATTTCAGCATTTTGGGGGAAATGGAATCAGTGTCCAGGGGTCACTTATACTCTGAATGCATGTAAACATTCATTAATGTATGTAAACATATGTAGATGCAGTACATTTAGGCTGGGTTCACACTGGTATGACATGAATTTTGTGCGACTGTCATCCTACTTGGCCATGCAACATCGGTCCTACTTCCATCTGACTTGAATGAACAAGATAAGATTTTGCTCTGACTTTAAAATAGTATGACTAGTCCTTTGACCAATCAAAACAATCCCAGTGTGACAAATTCCTTTTACTGATGCTGTAATCACCATGTCGGATGTCACAAATCGGATGGTTGGGATGAGGATCCGACTTTAATGCTATTCAATGGGCTGAATTAAGACCAACGTAGTATAGGAACCTTTTTCAAAGTCGGACCAGTTAAGACGGCTCTCGTAGGGAATCATTGATTTATACACGTCACGCGACATGTGCTCCCAAAGTCGGAGCATATGTCGTACCAGTGAGAATTCAGCCTTAAAAAAAAGGTAAGAGAACTTAATCTGGAAAGCATAAAGCTTGTTTAAACTTTTCAGATAATTTCAACTGCTCAACACAGGAGACTAGTATGAATTTAGTGTAGCCATGTGCTCCCTGGGGAGTGGCTGATAGCTGTGGTTCACCTTATAGCTGCCATCAATACCACCATATCTCACACATCTGAAGTCACTAAACAGGCCAGCTGATACCTGGAGACCCTGGGCAGACTAACACGGCTCCCTTTCCCAGAGAAGCACAGGCCTCACCATTTGCTAGCTATGGTGAAGTGAAAGGAGTTATGCAAGCCTGATACATTTCCCTTCAGGTCAGGAACTAAGTGATGTGCTAGAGAGAAGTGAAGGAGCAATAGTCTGCAGAAGAGATGTGCTGGAGGAAGTAGAGTGTATATACAGTCGTGTATATAACAGGTCTGGTAACCAATTCTTTGGGCATCCCAGTCACCCCTTTTCCCCATCCAAGTTAAATCCCCTAAATAAAACAAACAAAAGCAAGAGCCGACCTCTTCAGTGACTTCGGATGTGTGAGATAAGGTGGGATTGAGGGCAGCTATAAGGTGAACCACAACTATCAACCACTCTCAAGGGAGCACATGGCTACAGTATTGCATTCTGTAGACTAGTATTGAACATTAAAATTATATTGCATAATATACTTGCCTGAGAATAAAATGAAAACAGATGAAGCCTTCGGGAAGGCAGGAAGAAAAGCCACGGAAGCCCAATTTCTATGACAAATGTAGCCACTACTGATAATTTTTGGAACCACACAGGAAGCTGATGGGCAAACCAGGCAGCTGGAGTTGGGATACACTGGGTCTCATAGTGATAGGTAAGAGCTAAGAGAGGGAACAGTCGTAAATATGAATACATAACTAAAAACATTAGATCATTTCTAAAGTTCACTTTTTATTATTTTCACATGTATCACAATGTCCTTTTCTGCACTGTGGCAGAATCAACTTTCCTCTCTGCATAAGGGATCTCCCTTTGTTCTCCATACATCTTAATACTGACCTGGAAAGAATTCAGTATATCAGGGAAACGGACAGCAAAAAAAAAAAAAAAAAAAAAACCCTTAAGAGAAGCTCTCAACCCTCCCCATTATCTAACACTGCTGTCGTTGCTTGCCACCTATAGAAGATTCTAGTCACTGCTTGAAGCATATAAAATAAAAAAGGGTGCGTGTCTGTTTAAGGGTCGTGAGTTCACAGGGAAACGGAGATTAAAGCTGCCCATAGTGCATCTGAGCCACCAGGAAGCACTGGGAGCCACCAGCACAGCCAGGAGCACCGGCTGTATTGCCATCCACCTGTGGCGTCCTCCTCTAGAGCCGTATACCAAAAGCGCTGATGTGTTCACACTGTAACTTGCTGTCTCGCAATTGCCAATAAATTCATGATTTGCTAAATTGATACATTTTCCAACTATCACATTTGACAGAAGTCAATCGTTAGATTGAAATTCATCCAGTCCCCGCTTAAAGGATAAATGCACTATCTATCTTTGCAGGTAAAAAAAAAAAAAATTTGCATTTATCATTTATTTTTTTGTAGGAGCTGGAAAACATTGATTGCACCCGTGATCAGCAGATTGCGAATGTCATGTAGGGCTTCTACAGACAGTCATTGTAAGGCGGTCTGCCCACATTTTATGGCCAGGCAGTTTCACACCAACAGAAGAATCAATGAACTACACTGGGCTTAACAGCGCCAGGGTAGTTTGAGAGCTAAATGCCGACAGCCGCAAAGGATGTCAGGACTTGTACTGTAGTTCATTCATACAGAGCTCAGCTTGTATGGGGAAGTTCTCCCAGTACTGCTGTCACAGGGACAGAGGGCAGTGGGGAGCCGCTGCAAGAGTGGGAACATGTTACACGTTCCAGCCTAAAAATGGGTGGAACATGTGACATGTTCCCAAAAGTGAACTTCTCCTTTAACCAGCTGAATTTTGATCCATTGATGTCCAGCCTAACAGAAGGGTATTAGAAGTTCTGGTATAAAGATCAGAGATACTAGACGAAGTACCCCTTCTGCCAATCCTCTAGGATTGAGTTCACAAAAAAGGACATAGTAAGGAATGGCATCTATGCCTGCCCATAAAAATGTTCCCATCAATTTCTGACAAGAAACAAAGAATGAAGATTCAGTATCCAGAGAAGGAGCAACATTTTAGGGCTCATACACATGGGCATTTGCAAAAAAATAAGCAAGACGCCAGGTCCGACGTCAGGGAAAAATTGCAGTTTTTCTCAGCGTTTTGCATTGACGTCAATGCACGTTTTTCTGCCTCTATTCAAAATCAATGGTTCCCTATGGGAGCCCATTGATTTGAATAGAAGCCGCACCAGAAGTCGGATCATGATGATCCAACTTGCGGCGCGACTTGTGGGCTAGGGATCCTGAAGGGGAACCCCGCATAAAATTTGCATAGGGTCTCTCCCCCCCCCCCCCCCCCACACTATTATGTAGTGTGTTTTTTTTCCCCAGGTAAATGGGTAGGGGTATGATGTACCCCATACTCATTTACATAGGGTGGGGGGCCGGCATCTGGGGGCCCCCTTATTAAAGGGGGCTTCCAGATTCCGATAAGCCCCCGCCCGCAGACGCCGACAACCAATGGCCAGGGTTGTTCGGGAAGAGGCTCTTGTCCCCATCAACATGGGGACACGGTGCTTTGGGGGGGGGGGGGGGGCACAGAGCCCCCCCCTGCCCCAAAGCACCCGTATTTCCCATGTTGAGGGTATGCGGCCTGGTACGGTCCGGGGGGGCGCTCCCTCGTCCCCACCCTCTTTCCTGGCCTGGTATGGATATTGGGGGGGACCCTACGCCGTTTTTTTCGGCGTGGGGGTTCCTCTTAAAATCCATGCCAGATCGTAGAGCCTGGAATGCTCTTGGGGGGGAACCCTACGCAATTTTTTTGCGGGGGTTCCCCTTCAAGATCCCTAGCACACAAGTCGCGCTGCAAGTTGGATCATCATGATCCGAATTCTGGTGCGGCTTCTATTCAAATCAATGGGCTCCCATAGGGAACCATTGATTTTGAATAGAACGCCTGACGAGGCTTAACGCTGTGTATACAAAGTTAAGCCATGTTATTGAGCGTTTTCCCGGCTCGGCGTCAAAAACACCATGACGCTGTAGCTTCAGAACACACTGGTCCTGCGTTCTGGTTACAGCTTACTAACGCCGACACCCTCTACTGCTCAAAAACGTTGGCGTTTTTAGAGGGCCATTGAAAAACATGGAAAGCTGTAAAAAACGCCCAAAAACATGGCGTTAAAAAAAATAAATAAATTAAAAAAAACGCACGTTTGTATGAGGTCTTATTGTCATAAAAGTATAGGGGAAAAAAAAAAAAAAAACCACACACACAGCAGAATTTCAAAGGAGAACAGTAGAAAAATTTAAGTAACACAACTGGCCTCACCTGTCAAACCCCACCATGTAGGACACCGGCTAGTTAGTTTTACAACTCCAGATGCAAACATAAGTCTAAAAAGCAGCCATCGACTTAGCCAGAATGTAATGCCATCATGAGGAGTCCAAGTATTTGTCTTTGAACGTAAAGCATGCAGTGGAGCCACCAATATTGTTAGAAATCCTGCTTCTAACAGAAGGCTGTCCCTGAAATAATAAAAAGAAAAATCACATTATGTTCTACTATGGGTTGCTTTCATTAAAGTGGATGTAAACCCTCACATATACCCAGTAAAGTGAACAGCTTCAGATGATACACAGAGATGAAACAAATCTCCCAACATAAGTTTTACAAGCATAAGTTTTCTACATTCTTTAGAAAGTGCACATCCTGTTAGACATTTTTCTACCCGTTTCAACAGCGGGAGGGGAGTCTGGGCATACACTGTGTGAGCTGACTGGAGGAAAGAGACACATGCCCCCTCCACATAGGCAGAGGAACGAAGGAACTTGCCGTGCTGTGAACAAGCTCTCTGCTTATCTGTCTCTAATCACCCTCCCCACCACAAATTTCCAGCTGCTTTTATCCCCTGTGTCGGAGAGCTTGTCAGAAGTTATGCTGATAACAGATGAATGGAGCAGCAGAAAGACACAGGACTTAGGGCTTTAAAGAGCGATAAGTAAACACTACAGATATATATGCCCAGGTCAGATTTCATGAATGGGTTTTACATCCACTTTAAAGCCCAACTCCAGGAAACTTAACTATTCCATGCACAGGGGCTGCAACCAGACCGAATGGTTAATCACTCGTTTAGGTGTAGGGGGCATAGAAAAGAAACTCTGCTGATCCACTGTACTGCTAGACTGGTCCTTGCAGTGCCTTCTCTTCCACACTTGTGAGGTTTAAGGTCCTGACATTATCAAGATTCATAGCCATGCATTGGATGTGTTCACACCAAGGGACAGCCCATAGGCAGAGCATGGGGGAGTGGAGGATCAGGTAAGTTCAAATGCTTTTAATATCACCTTGACAAAACAAACAGTTAAAGTGGTAAGAAAGCCCACCTCATTTACTTGTACCTACATATTTACAATAGTAGCAGCCGGTGATGTCACTGGCGCATGCGCACGGTGACGTTCATTGAGAGCCATGCCACAGCCGTGACTCCCGCGCGCATGCACGGGAGTGTCATCGCGGCTTGGCCTTTCAAGCAGACCGAGCCCGCGAACCTGGAAGGAAGACTGGGTTTAGATGGAAGCACTGTCAGCGGTGACAGCGCACTGCTGGAAGGCTACATTCTAAGGCAAGTGCTTCATAATGTGCTAGTATGCAGTGCATTCTAGCACATATCCTGTAGGGGACCATTTTTTGGGTTTTTTTGTTTTGCGGTTTACTACCGTTTTAATCCTGGGGCTGTGTCCCAAGGATTTTTTAAATTTCCTTTGTTTGGGGTTTAAAGAAATAGATTGCTGCTAATCAAGCACTTACCATTGAAAATACAGGAAAACCTGTCCGACCTGCAGAAACAGAATAGGAAATATGTTTTTAAATATAAACATCCAAAATAGCAAAACAATCATGGAGGTTACCTTCCCTTCTGAATTGCTAGCTTCATTACATTTCAATAACTTAAAAAAGGCAAAGTTCACCTTTAGCAACATGGTACACCCATAATAAGTGTGTAACATGTTACTATGCACCAGTCCCCGCGCCTCCCAAACCATCCCCCCATGACAGCGGGTGGGGGTTCCTCTCACTGCACCTGCTGTCATCGCTTGAAAACAGCATGGCTATACAAGGCTCTGCCCACACAGCCGCATCAATCATTCACAGGAATGAATCACAAAGTCCTGTCTGCCACCACAGCACTGCAAGGTCGCTGGTGAGCGCTCTCTTAGTTCATTAACACTTCCTTCAGCTTTCAAAAAGAAAGCCCATACAGTGGTGTGGGCAGAAAGCTGTTGGCAGTGTCTGAAGCCGCCTCCTGAGGGGAAAAAAAAATAAATAATGCACGTTTTTGCAGGTAAAGAAAATTTGCAATTATTTTTTTAAAAAGGGGATCTTAGACTTTAAATGAAACCAGACATGAACACAATACATAGTCTTTCAATGGTACCGCACAGTATCTTTATCGTAAAACTCTACCTTGGGTGGCACCAAGGCGGAGGGGGTTTTTACGAATGATCTGCCCATTAGGGCTGGCCTATTACCGTATTTTTTCATGTAGAAGACGCTACTTTTTCCTAAAATGGTTCTACTGAAAATCAAGGGGCGTTTTAAACACGGTCAGTCAGCCGAGGAGAGAGACATGCGAGTGCATAGCTGCCCATAGCTTGTCAAACAGGCTTCCTTCAATCACAAGCCGCATGTTACTGACGTCAGCTGGAGGTGGAGGTTGAGAGTGCGCAGATATGATCCCGTGTGAAGTGGAGAGTGCGCAGATGCAACAGGGACCAGAGAATTCTGAGCCCAAGATGTCAGGAAAAACAAAAATAAAAATAAAAAAACACCGGTAAGCAATTGTGTGAGCCCAGGTTCAGACTAATGCGATCCTCAGATCGCATGCGATTTGCACCCGCACTGTGGGTGCCAATCACATTCGATCTCTGAGCAGTGCGAGTTCAGCCATACACTTTTATGGCGGCTAAACTCGCATTAGATTCCAAAAAAAAAAAAAAAAACAAACACACGTACCCTTTTTTTTTTCCACACTACAATCGCATCGCATGGGTGTTCTCACCCATGCAATCTGATTCACGTGCGAGTGCACAGTTCGCAATGCGATCTGTGAAGAAAACTGGGGGTGTCATTAACTTTGTAATGACACCCACCAGCAGTTCGCAGAAGGCATTGTGAACGGATTGCGGGAGTGATGCGATAACCGGCTGTATAATTGTGCCGGTTCGCATTAGATTCCAAAAAAAAAAGTACATGTACCTTTTTTTTCCCGCACTACAACCACATCGCATGGGTGTTCTCACCCATGTGATCCAATTCATGTGCGAGTGCACAGTTCGCACTGCGAGCTGAAGAAAACTGGAAGTGTCATTAACTTTGTAAAGACACCCGCCAGCAGTTCGCAGAAGGCAGTGTGAACAGATTGCGGGAGCAATACGATGCGGGAAGCGTCTGTATAATCATGCCGGTTCCCGCATCGCACAAGTCTGAACCAGGGCTTACTCTGCAAAATACAAACTGAATGCAGTCAGCTGTGCAAAAGAGCATGGAAATAGAGCTGCAGAGACACTCATGGTACGGCGTCTAACAAGAGGTGATCGTGAAGTCCTTCAAGAAATGTGGAATCAGCAATGCCATGGATGGAACTGAGGATGATCTCACATTTATAGACAGTGACTCAGAAGACAACAGTGGTGCAAAAGAAGTTGAAGAAATTCTGTCTGGAACTAATAGTGATGAAGAAGTGAACAGTGATTCAACAGAGGCACAATAAAGAGATATGCTGCATAATAAACTGGTATGCAAGCGTTACCTGTGGCAATTACAAAATAAAAATGTGTTCTTTTATGTTTAAAATATTGATTTCTTAAATTTGGGTTGGAAAAGTGGGTGGTGTCTTATGCACGGAAAAATACGGTATATGCCAATTGTTCTGTTACACAGTAAAAAATAGCAGATTACGATATCTGGAAAAAGTTTGTAAAATCAGTGATAACTGGATTGAATGCTAATGTGATCCACCACCAGGTATTTGGCACTCATGTTTGACCATCTGGATAAATCCCAACCATGTAAGGTTACATAAACCGTATGTTTTCCCCATTTTAAAATAGCACTCAAAAACACTAACTAAATGATTGGAAGGTCTTCCACAAGGTCTGAAATTGCACTAAGATGTCAGTAGCAGCACTTGGAATTATCTCAGGAGACCTGGCGGTAAGATCTCTGCACCCGAGCAACCTGCTAAGTGGCAGCCATTTTAAAAGAAAAAAAATAAAATAAGGAAAAAAAAAACAGCATGAGTTTTAAATCTTTATAGCAGAATTTTACCCGTAACTACTAATAAAAAATAATTCTTTAGCAAAGAACATACACTCCCCATTAATAATTAGGCTACCAAAATGCAGCTCTGGTAGCAGCACTTTACCGATTTTTAAGCGGCACCTTTGCAGCCGCTAGTGGTGCGCTTTTAACCCCTAAGAAGGGGTTAATTAGGGGTTAAAAGTGCCCGTGTTGCAGCACTTCCAAAGCACTGCCTATGCATTCCAATGTATAAAGCACTCCCAAAGTGGCCCAAAGATGCTGCCTGCAGGACTTTTTCTAACGTGCCGCAAGCGCACCGCCCCAGTGTGAAAAAACTCGGGCTTTTCACACTGGGGAGGCATGGGAGGCAGTTTTCAGGCGCTATTTCTAGCCTGAAAACTGTCTTCAGTGTGAAAGGGGTCTTACTGGAGGCTGCCCTTTTTCTGAAACCCAGAGCCCCTGAACAAAAGTAAATCATAATGTGGAACTAAACCCATCGATTTAAGTTTAAAAAAAAAAAGTCACATTTCTAGAATGCCGGGATTGCTTTTACATTTGCTTGTGTACGCAACCAAACTCTCAAACCATCAAATGGCTGGTGTCCTAACAGATCACATATGTAGCACTATGGCAGTTGCAGATCAAACAGGAGCAGCTTCCATGGCAGTAAAGGATAGGAGGGATTAATTCAGCTTTAAGGACTCTACAAATTTGCCAGTGCGTAAAAGTACCTAAAAATGGAAAGCAACTGAGCATGTGCAGAGAAGGGTGAGACAGTGTATTACTGGATTTTAAACAATATAGGCATTTATTTCTAATGTTTTACATAGCTATACATGCAAAAGGAACCAACTTGAAGTGATCTAGCAGGACTTAATATTCTGACTAAAGTTCCACTTTAACCTTTCATACTTCCTAACCTTTCATGAACATGCCAAGCTGGCAACAAGTCTAAGCAGTCTGACCTTTTTCAGTAATAAAGGGGTACATGTTCTGGATACAAGCGGCAAACACACCTGATAGACAGATAAGTAGAGGATCCACAGCAGAAGAAACACCAGGCTGTCACGAAGGACACTAAAAAGCAATGCACCCAAAGAAAGGAGAACTCCTAGTAAGCAGATGAGTTCCATTCCTTGCTCTGTATCAAGTCCTACCCTGGGACCTAACCAGAGTAGAGTAGGAGAGTCCATCAGTTGTTCCCAAAATCCTTTACCAGTAAAGCGGAGCATCCTCCAAGCAGGCAAGATTCCTTCACGTCCATACAAACCTGAAAACGATAAAAAGAGCCTATTTAGAAATCTAGATCAGGGTTTCTCAACACCCTTTGAAACAAGCAAAACCTTAAGGCACCCCAGTCTAAAATGGAGTTCCCCTCACATTAGAAGTTCTCAGACACAGCACCTTTAACATTAAAGTCAGACCACCCCCCCAACTTTCACATAAGAGTTCTCGCCCGACAATTTCCACGACACAGACTCTTGAAGATTACACTCCCCTTGAGGTAAAATCTGACCCCACGGAATTCCAAAAC
>BLSH010381689.1:808810-821933 GCA_018402905.1 Glandirana rugosa | reverse complement strand
GCCCCCCCACCCCTTTTCACATCAGAGTCCTCAGTCCATCCGCCCTCTTTCACATCCTCAGGTCCCCCTCATTTCATCCCCTCTCTATCTTCAGATCTCAGTTTGCGCCGCTTTCACACTGAGGCGGTGCGCTTGCAGGACGTTACAAAAAGTCCTGCAAGCCGCATCTTTGGAGCAGTGCGGTGATACACCGCTCCTCCACTGCCCCTGCCTATTGAAAACAATGGGGCGGCACTTCCAAAGGAGCTGCACACCGCTTCGGAAGCGCGGTGCCCCAGGAATTTTAACCCCGTTTTAACCCCTTGTGGGGGATTAAAAGCGAACCGCTCCTGCCACCATAGTGGCACTGAAACTAGTGGGGATTTACCGCTAACGCCCCCAGTGTGAAAGTGGCCTTATAGATGTGATTAATGGCCCGGACACACTAAGAAAATCAGGCGAACATTTTCGTCCGAGGAACGATCGTACGATTTTCTGAGAGTGCTCACACAACTTTCCACAGCTGATTCTGACCTTCCAAACTAAAATTTCCAAAAAGGGACAAAATACCAAAATTTTCTCACACGGGGACAGAACGAACGATTTTCACTTAATGTGTACCGATTTTGTACGAGAAATATCAGACACGACAGGCATGTTCAGAAACAACACCAATTACAAAAAAACAAAAAACATGTGTCATACGAGAGTTTTTGTATGTCATTTCTATTCTCGGTTCCAAATTGCTGTGAAATGTGGAGGAAAACCAGCTGACCGTTAGCCCGATTTTCTCATAGTGTGTACGGGCCAAAAAAACTGTAGACACTAATTAGGCTTAAACAGTAACACTTGTTGATCACCGCCAGGGGGTGGCTATCAGGGCTGCAGCCCCGAATGTCCCCAGAGGTCCCTAACAGTGGGCCCGCGGCTCTGTCAAGTCACCCGCCAGGCGGGCGGGCGGCTTCACAGAGCCAAGGGCGGGCGAGCAGAGATGACATCTCTCTCTGCCCGCCCGCATCAGTGTTCTTCCGCCTGGCCTCTGCAAAGTGGGTGGTGTGGACACATCACTTCGGCTGTACGGCAATGAGACACTCCACTGGGGGGACACCTGTGAGGGAAGGAGGGACTCTGCTGGGGGGGGGGGGGTGGGGGGACACCTGATGGCATCTGGTAGCAGGCGACAGTGGCAAGTGACACGCTCAGGGACCCACTTATTCTGCATTATAGTGAGTTAAATGATTTCATTTTATATTAAATAACAATAATGCGATTCAATCATTCTGACATAATACCAACCATGGTGCGGGGATGATTGAAGCGCCAACACCAGGTGTTTGTAATATCTTTATTTGCCGATTGTTAAACTTTCTGGAATATACATATTGCTATTGTGGGCCTGCTGTCCCTCCATCCCTCTTTCCTTCTTCCTCTATCCCTCGTTCTTCTGAGACGCGAGCAACACCCCCTAAAGCCACGACCATTTAAGCCAGGCCCACACCCATTTTTCGTTGTGGCGCAATTCGCACACCGCATTTCTTCGGGCTAGAGCCCCTGGTCTTTTTCACACCTAGCAACACCCATGATCACAGCGTTGTTCTTTTGCAGACATACAGTGGTATATGGCTGTAGTGTTAAGTACTTCTTTAAACTGAATTTGGAGCATCTGTTCTGGAGGATTTCTCAGCAAAAAAAATCTTGACATAGGTTGTAAATCTTCATTCAAATAGAAAAACAATGTTTTTATTTTTAAAACTTTGCTTGCAGTTACAACTAAAAATAAACAGGGAAAAGGGGCTGAAATCAGAAATGATGTTATCCCTTTTAAAAGAGAACTTCCCCCCCACCCTGTTTAATTTAAAACCCCTTTTTAATGAATGCCAGGTCCCCTGCAGCTATCTTCTTCCCTGATATCAGGACGCCAGCTGTGTCTTCTGGGTTCAGGCAGCGGCCCTCAATGATGTGCAGCCAGAGCTGCCCTCTTCCATCCGCAATATGGAAGCCAATGTCTTTTGGGATATGTGCATATCTCAGGAAGCACTACATTCTGACCTAGGAGGATGGGGGAATATTTTTAAGGCATTCGAATGGCAATAACTTGGCATTTGACTGTATTAAAAAAAAAAAAAAAAAAAAAAAATAAAAAAGAGGGGGTGTGAGTAGCTTCATGTTGCTGTGTATGTGTAGGGGGGGGGGGGTAGTAAGGGGAGCAAAGTTACATTTCAGCGTGAAGGTCAACATTTTTTTTGATAGGAAGACCTTTCACATGCCAGTTTACAGTGCTGAGCGGTCACCTCTCCCAACGCTTCCATCTTCACCCGATCTTTAAAAGGGGTTGTAAACCCTCAAGGTTTTTCATCTTACTGCATTCTATACATTAAGGTGAAAAACCTCCTGTGATACAGCAGCCCCCCTTTTACTTACCTGATCCCGGTCTTTCCGACAACAGGGGCAAGCACATCCGCTCCACCCAGAGTTTCGGATCCTGATTGAATAGAGTGATAGCAGCGCAACCATTGGCTCCCACTGCTGTCAATCAAATTCAATGATGCGGGGCCAAGTCCTGCTTTCTTTGTCAATGGACACAGGAGGACACGGGAACGCACGCACGCATAAGTGTCCCCAGGGAATACGGCTCTACAACGGGGCACTTGAGAAGAGGAGGAGCCAGGAGCAACGCTGAGAAATCCCAGAAGAGGAGGATCAGGGCCACTCTGTGCAAAACCAACTGCAGAGGAGGTAAGTATAACAAAAAAAAGAAGGGGAGAGAGGGGGAAGAAAAAACAAACCTTTACATATCCTTTAATTCCGGTTCACCCTCTCCAGACGTTTGAATGGCCGCGCCACGATGACGTCACTCTCATGCATATTCACACCTTGCGACATGGGGCTCTCTGAGATCACTGAATGCAGAGCATACTACGCATGCACTACTGCGATCATCCACTAAACAGCGCAACTTTTTTTTGTGCAAGCACAAAACAGCGCATGTTTAGGAGATATTCAAGGTAAACACAGGTAAAAATGAATTACGTTTATACTCATGTACTACAGCTTTAAGGACTGGTAAGCTGCATTATGTAAATTAATTATAAAATTATACACACACACACACATGTATATACACACACACACACACAATAGTTACTTTGTACTGCAACAAGTTTGCTAACATCTGTGCATGTAATAAATGAATGATACAACCACTGAGGCAACCTTTGTCTATCACCAAACCCAGTGATCTGCTACAAAGTATCAATGACCGCCTGCATGTGTGAGAACTGGGCGTTCCATGCCATCTGCAAGCACACACCATTATTCCCCAATATGGCATGCACACACATACCTGGAATCTGTGTATACAGGGACAGGAAAGCAGACAGGTAAATACCACTCATCCCCCATAGGAAGGCACCCCGCACCAGACGCTGCTCCCCCATCCTTGCAGACTTTCCGCTCTTTGCAGCTCACTGGATGAGTCACAACGTGGACGGTCCACACATGCGTATTACACAGAGCCGCTCGCCCCTACAACAGCGCATGCGCGTGACTCTCATTCAAACTGTGCACTTCCTACCGCGCAGGCGCAGTACATGAAACGAGCGGCGCGTCACCGGATAATGCTGGACAGCCCTGTATCTAGGGCGCATGCGTCTCATGGAGATGTCCTAAAAATAGAATCCCTGAGAGCGGTAAAAAGAGTTCCTCCTAGTCACCAAAACGGAACAGGAAACAATGGGCTGATTTTTTTTTTTCTGGTTCATAAAATTTGTATACAATTTACAAGCTTTATTAATATAAACACATTACAGCAGCTGTACGTTTTGAAAGTAAAACCTGCAGAGAGATAATAGGCAGTAAAGTTGGCTTGGTTCACCTTCTAATGCAGAGCACTCTGTACTTTGTGTCAGTGGACGGAATGGCCCCCAATTGTTGGTGTCAGTGGGAGGAATAGTGCCCATAGGGTTGCCACCTCATCCCTTTAAACCTGAACACATATGAAATTCACAGGTTCTGAGGCTTATTAAATGCAGATAAGTCACCAAGTGAGTTTAATTACCACCTTAATCAGCCACAGAACCTGTGTAATTCATATGTGTTCAGGTTTAAAGGAATGAGGTGGCAACCCTAATTTCCCACCATTGGTGTCAGTAGGAGGAATAGTGCCCCATCATTGGTGTCAGTAGGAGGAATAGTGTCCCATCATTGGTGTCAGTGGGAGGAATAGTGTCCCATCATTGGTGTCAGTAGGAGGAATAGTGCCCCATCATTGGTGTCAGTGGGAGGAAAAGTGTCCCATCATTGGTGTCAGTAGGAGGAATAGTGCCCCATCATTGGTGTCAGTAGGAGGAATAGTGCCCCATCATTGGTGTCAGTAGGAGGAATAGTGCCCCATCATTGGTGTCAGTAGGAGGAATAGTGCCACATTATTGGTGTCAGTGGGAGGAATAGTGTCCCATCATTGGTGTCAGTGGGGGGAATAGTGCCCCATCATTGGTGTCAGTAGGAGCAATAGTGCCACATTATTGGTGTCAATAGGAGGAATAGTGCCCCATCATTGGTGTCAGTAGGAGGAATATTGCAACATTATTGGTGTCAGTGGGAGGAATAGTGTCCCATCATTGGTGTCAGTAGGAGGAATAGTGTCCCATCATTGGTGTCAGTGGGAGGAATAGTGCCCCATCATTGGTGTCAGTGGGAGGAATAGTGCCCCATCATTGGTGTCAGTAGGAGGAATAGTGTCCCATCATTGGTGTCAGTAGGAGGAATAGTGTCACATTATTGGTATCAGTAGGAGGAATAGTGTCCCATCATTGGTGTCTGTAGGAGGAATATTGCCACATTATTGGTGTCAGTAGGAG
The DNA here is from genome assembly GCA_018402905.1 of Glandirana rugosa. NCBI lineage: Eukaryota > Metazoa > Chordata > Amphibia > Anura > Ranidae > Glandirana > Glandirana rugosa. The sequence continues at coordinate 817,095 of BLSH010381689.1, read as the reverse complement.
GAATAGTGTCCCATTATTGGTGTCAGTAGGAGGAATAGTGTCCCATCATTGGTGTCAGTGGGAGGAATAGTGCCCCATCATAGGTGTCAGTAGGAGGAATGGTGTCCCATCATTAGTGTCAGTAGGAGGAATAGTGTTCCATCATTAGTGTCAGTAGGAGGAATAGTGTTCCATCATTGGTGTCAGTGGGAGGAATAGTGCCCCATCATTGGTGTCAGTGGGAGGAATAGTGCCTCATCCTTGGTGTCAGTGGGAGGAATAGTGCAGAGAGAGACGAGCTCTACAAGTCGAGAGCGGAACTAAAGCGAAGGCAGCGTGAAGGCTTGCACAGCCGCAGTTGTAGATCCATGGATGCAGAGATCCAATTGGCTAAAGTCCGGGTGGAACACCAGGAAACCATTGTTTCCATGATGGAAGGCAGAGACGGGCCCTTCAAGGAGAAATTTACCAATGACCGTAGGTTTGCAAGAGTGGCAAAGATGGAGGTGGAGGAGGAGATCCCCAGTTCTGACCCCCTGCCCCCTCAAGGAGAGGTAAGCAGCCCTATGCCATCCCTGGACTCAGGAGACATACTAACAGTCATCCAGGCAATGGAGTCTCCTGTGCGGGGGAACCAGCTGGTGTTTAATGATGAGGACATTATGGATGATGTGTCTGACAAGGCTGCCAATCCTGTGTGCAGCAATGCTATGCCTGCTGATGATGCTGCTCAGCAAAAGTTACATTTAAAAAATGTCAATCCTGCAGAGGGACTGCAAGTCTCAGAAGAACCCATTAACCCTCCTGTAGCTGAATCCATGACTACTTGCCCTGTCACAGCTGTTGGCTCTACAGCACAGCATCAGGTGAACACCGGTATTGCAACATAAACTGTGACTTTACCTGATGGGAGAGAGAATGTGTGTGTAACTGATGACAATCACCCAAGCACAGGTGTGATGGACAACTCCACCACTAAATGTGTGATGAACAATTCTGCTAACTCAGTTGCATCAGTTGATAATAATAGTAATGTACAGACTAATGTTACGTCAGTGTGGGGCCTTGGCCTTGATAAGCCTACTTTTGCTCAGGTGGTGCGTTGTGCACCTGGTAACTCCGCTTCCAAGCAGGTCTACCCCCTACAAGCTACCACTGTGAGCACCCCAGGATCTGGTCTTGGGTCTCTGGCTTTTGCTGGAGATCCAAGGAGAAATGTAGTTATCCTTAAATGGGAAGGTGATGCAATCCCTCCAGCATGGCGTGCAGTGGTAGATATGATTTTGGAAATGGGTTTTGGGGCAAATGACCTGTATGCCCTAATACATGTAGCTGGGAGCCGAGAATATACCATTAGCTTCACCAGGCCAGAGGGTCTTGACCTGTTCTGGGAGCGATATGAGGCTCAGTGCAGGACAAGACCCGAATGGGAAGGTTTGGCACCAGCTGCAGTCTCACAAAGGTCAACAGTAAAAAAGATAACCATCCTACTCACTAATGAGAGTGTTCCTGCTCGAGATTTAGAGGTCTGGCTAAGGAATTATGGTGAGGTTTTGACGAAGCCAGATAAAATCCTTGATGAGCATAGCATCTGGACTGAGGGTTGGTCAGTAACAGTCAGGTTGGCCAGAGAGGGGAATGTTGTCCGTCACCTGCCCTCTTCAGCTTTTATAGGGAGGGATAGGATGACTATTTTCTACCCTGGTCAGCCGAAGCTGTGTCACCGCTGTGGAGAAAAGGGGCATTTTAGCTTCTCCTGTTCAGCCTTGATATGTTCAGTGTGTTGGGGTCATGTGGCTAAGGCCTGCACCGAGATGATAAGGTGCAACCTTTGCCAGCGCCTTGGTCACCCCTACAGCCGATGCCCTGAGGCCTGGCACAGTATGGAGAAGGAGGTAATAGAGGACCTGTTGAGGCTGGATAGGATGGAGGGTGAGGCCCCTGGTGTACCATCCTCCTCTGTGGTGACTGGTTCCCCTGGTCCTGTTCAGAATCCCTCCTCAGTTCCTGTAGCCACCCCTCCTGTATCTGTAAGTATTCCTTCTGTGTCTTTCCTTGTGCCCCCCCAGCCTACTGTACCCCCCCAGCCTACTGTACCCGCTCCTCTTGTGTCAGAACCTTCCATGTCTGAGCCCCCTGAGTCAGTTATCCCCCATGAGTCTCCCCCTCCCAAGTCCGACTTAAAGGAGGGTCCTCCCCTACCATCAGTGTTAGAGAGTGCCAAAAAGGGTACCGCTTCTTCTTCTGTAAAGAAGTCTACTGTGAAGACTTCCAAGAAAAAAGCAAGAGATGAGAGCATCTCTGAATCGGACCTGCAGTACCTGGAGTAGAGAAGGAAGGTTGGGAGGCGGAAGAGGCAGGTGGTGAGGAGGGAACAGGGACGGGAGGCTCCAGTGCCTGTCTCCAACCGTCATAGGGCCTCCAAGTTAGAGATTTCCTCATCTGGGGCTTCTTCTGAGCCAAGTTCAGATTCTGAAATGGAGTTGCAGGAGGCCTCAAGAAAGAGAGGGGCTTCTGGTAATGAGCAGTGGAGGGGAGTTAAAAAGCAATCCACCCAATGACCCAAATGGCAGTTCCCCCTCCGTTAAGAATGGTGACAATAAATGTCAGTAAGAGCTCGTTCTATGGCCTTCTTTTATGTAAATAGTTTTCTATGAATTTTTGGAAGTGAACTATGTATATATTGTATATATTCTGATTGATTTCTATTGAAGAAATGTAATATGGTTTTGTTTTTTACTTTTGTATAAAATGGTTGCTTGATTCTTTTCAATAAAAGATCAATAGTGCCCCATCATTGGTGTCAGTAGGAGGAATAGTGCCACATCATTGGTGTCAGTAGGAGGAATGGGGCCCCACCATTGGTGTCAGTAGGATAAATAGTGCTCCATCAATGGTGTCAGTAGGAGGAATAGTGTCCCATCATTGGTGTCAGTAGGAGGAATAGTGCACCATCAATGGTGTCAGTAGGAGGAATAGTGTCCCATCATTGGATCATTGGAGACAGTAGGAGGAATAGTGCCACATCATTGGTGTCAGTAGGAGGAATGGGGCCCCACCATTGGTGTCAGTAGGAGAAATAGTGCTCCATCAATGGTGTCAGTAGGAGGAATAGTACCCCATCATTGGTGTCAGTAGGAGGAATAGTGCCATATCATTAGTGTCAGTAGGAGGAATAGTGTCCCATCATTGGTGTCAGTAGGAGGAATAGTGCCCCATCATTGATGTCAGTGGGAGGAATAGTGTCCCATCATTGGTGTCAATAGGAGGAATAGTGCACCATCAATGGTGTCAGTAGGAGGAATAGTGCCCCATCATTGGTGTCAGTAGGAGGAATAGTGCAATATCATTAGTGTCAGTAGGAGGAATAGTGTCCCATCATTGGTAAATATAAAAATGGCGCTAAACCCGCGATTCTAAGGGACAGGTCACCACCTATCCACTTGAATGATGAGGTAATAAAGACTTAAAAGGTATGCCTACCCTCCAAGCAAAGAGAGTCAACACCAATGAGGTGAACACTAAATGAAAACAATAAACAATAATAGTGATATAAACAAATGAATAAATCACAATTGTGAAGGTATTCAGGAAGGTATTCAGGAAGGAGAAAAATATGTGGAGACCGAAGTCCTGGAAGTCTGTGCTCCACAAAAAAGTGTAGATAGGTAATAGATAGAATATATACAATGAAGTGAAAACAAATAATATAGTCCAATTTTCCAATGTGAAAATATCAAGGTGACACTGGTGCCGTGATCATAAATTTCTCCAAAGAGTGATGAACAATGGTGAACAGTATATGGACATGGAAGTTCATCTGATTGATCCAATAATAGGGGGAATCAAGGCTTACCAGAAAGTAGATGTATTCACGCCAGAATATAAGGGGTTGGGGGGACTTCCCTCTTCAAACCGGTCTTCACACTATCCCGGGGGGGTCCAGACGTTTATGGGGTGGAAGCGCGTCACACAATCCCCTACAACCTTGGGTCAGATGCAGCTGAGATCTCCAGAGGACGACCTCCTATCCACTAGTCACAAGGAGTGTGACACCGAGTCTCGCCCTGGGGTGCCTCCTGTGTATTAGAATTCCTGACTAGTAGGAGAATACAGCCAACAGCCAGGCACCACCATCAGCATCCTCTTCTAGAAGGCCCTGAGGGAGGAGGGAGTCAGTGAGCGGAGCCCATAGCATGGCCACACAGAGCTCCAACTTTCAGGACACAACTAAGTACGACGACTCTCTGCTCACACGAAGAGCGCCTCAGGAGCTTCTAGCCGAGCTGCTCCCTCACACTTTCCATATCCCTGTGCAGTTCCCTCTTTGTTGCGTTACTGCGTGTACTGTGAGGGAACACACGCAGTAACGCAACAAAGAGGGAATGGAATTAAGTTTGGTCGTAGTATGGCCGCTTCCCCATCTATATAAGCCTTACTCTAAAGCCTAGCGCGGTTATATCACTTCTATACAGTGTCCCATCATTGGTGTCAGTAGGAGGAATAGTGCACCATCACAGGTATCAGTAGGAGGAATAGTGTCCCATCATTGGTGTCAGTGGGAAGAATATTACCACATTATTGGTGTCAGTAGGAGGAATAGCGTCCCATCATTGGTGTCAGTAGGAGGAATAGTGTCCCATCATTGGTGTCAGTAGGAGGAATAGTGCCCCATCATTGGTGTCAGTGGGAGGAATAGTACCCCATCATTGGTGTCAGTGGGAGGAATAGTACCCCATCATTGGTGTCAGTGGGAGGAATAATGCCCCATCATTGGTGTAAGTGGGAGGAATAGTGCCCCATCATTGGTGTCAGTAGGAGGAATAATAGTGCCCCATCATTGGTGTCAGTGGAAGGAATAGCACCCCATCATTGGAGTCAGTAGGAGGAATAGTGCCACATCATTGGTGTTAGTAGGAGGAATAGTGCCCTAATATTGGTGTCAGTAGGAGGAATAGTGCCACATCATTCGTGTCAGTAGGAGGAATAGTGCCACATTATTGGTGTCAGTAGGAGGAATAATGTCCTATCATTGGTGTCAGTAGGAGGAATAGTACCCCATCATAGGTGTCAGTGGGAAGAATATTGCCACATTATTGCTGTCAGTAGGCGGATTAGTGTCCCATCATTGGTGTCAGTAGGAGGAATAGGGCCCCACCATTGGTGTCAGTAGGAGGAATGGTGCTCCATCAATGGTGTCAGTAGGAGGAATAGTGCCCCATCATTGGTGTCAGTAGGAGGAATAGTGCCACATCATTGGTGTCAGTGGGAGGAATGGTGCCCCATCATTGGTATCAGTAGGAGGAATAGTGTCCCATAATTGATGTCAGTAGGAGGAATATTGCCACATTATTGGTGTCAGTAGGAGGAATAGTGTTCCATCAATGATGTCAGTAGGAGGAATAGTGCCACATCATTGGTGTCAGTAGGAGGAATAGTGCCACATCATTGGTGTCAGTAGGAGGAATAGTGCCACATTATTGGTGTCAGTAGGAGGAATAGTGTCCCATCATTGGTGTCAGTAGGAGGAATAGTGTCCCATCATTGGTGTCAGTAGGAGGAATAGTGCCCCATCATTGGTGTCAGTAGGAGGAATAGTGCCAAAAAAATTTCACTGGAATGCATCAAAAATGTGCATGCATTTGAAAGCATGCAATCACGCATTTGGAATGCAGAAATTATGGTGTGACCCGACCCTAAGATCATTCATTTATTGACAGTAGCAACTGACCTGCAGCTAACCTTCTGACCTGCGTGTGACCTTCTGACCTGCGTGTGACCTGCGTGTGACCTTCCTACAAATAGAATTTGCCTGCTTTGTGCTGCTTTTGCATTCCCATTGACTTGTATAGGGAGGGGAGCAATGCCAATGATCTGGGACCCTTAGGTAAACCAATCAGCCATGATTCTTGCTCTGCACATTTGTAGATTGTACAAATCTCCGTGATATGTTCAAGAGAATAAAATAATAGCAGATGAGTTTGATTTCCTATTCAGTTCGCTATCTATGATCAATGAGACAGGACGGAGGCTGCAGGCTGACAGCTCCGCTGTTCCACAACTAATCACTAGAGGGCGCAATGGGCCCTTCAGGAAACCAAGGAGGAATCCCATGGGCCACCTCTGTGCAGTGTGCGGGACGCCATCTTGCTACACCCATCTCTCAGTCATCTTACCACACCCAGCTCCAGACAACTGATTGGTGGAATTCGAAGCGTGAGAAAGCCGTGACCTAGGCGGGAAAAACAAAAATGGCGTATTGGCTGTCGCTGTGATCCGGAAAGGAGTAACGGGTTTTATTTCTGGAATATTGTATGTAAGCCGGACCGGCGTGTGATAAAGGTGAGCGGAGGAGGGATGGTTAGGCGGTGTGTGGAGGAGATAGGATGGGAATGAATCATTGATAATCGTTATCGTTCCATTGGTGGTGTGGGGAGATATTAGGAGGGTCACTGAGCTGTGTGTTCCCACCCAGTACAACACTCGCCTTCTATAAAGAGCTCCATGTCTGACTTCCATTGCAAATGTTTATCATTTTGCTTCAATAAGATAAGGGCCACCTATCAGCACAGCGCATTCACTGGGACGCGCGACAAACACGCCAAAGTAGCTCCTGCGGTCTTTATTTTTGGTAGTGAGCCCCGCGTGTTATGTGCGCAATAAAACGTGTTTGTGAGCTGCTTTGCCAGTGTCGTTTAAAAAATAATGGCACCACAATTGCGATCGTTGTTTTTCAGATATGCGCATGTTTCTGTGTGTTCCCAGAATGCCTAAGGGGCTCATTCTCATCAGCGGGCACATGTTAACGAGTCCTGGGCGGCTCTGTGTGCGTCTGCACTTTTCTGTGTGTTCCCAGAATGCCTAAGGGGCTCATTCTCAGCAGACGCATGTTAACGAGTCCTGGGCAGCTCTGTGTGCGTCCGCACTTTTCCGTGTGTTCCCAGAATGCCTAAGGGGCCAACCCTCATCAGCAGGCGCACATTAACATGTCCTGGACAGCTGTGTATGCGTCCACATGTTGTGATGTGCAAAAATGCTGCACGTCCCATGTTCCTTCAGTGCAGGCCAGCAGCGTGTTAGTGTTTAGTATACAGGCAGATAGTCTGTGCATTGGGACTGCGCTGGTCTACTGTGAATGAGCCCTACATCCAGCTTCGCACTATTGTGGATCCTGCATGCCACATTTGTTGGGGCACAGCAGCTTGCTCATTTTAAATGGGCTGCTGTACCTGCAGAGAAAGCAACCCCCAAACCTTTTTTCAAAAACATACCTGCAGGGCATCCACTTGAAACAACATGGTGCTGCAGTAACATGCGCTTTCACGCTCCCAAAAACACGCATTTTCAGATGCATAGCAGTGTCAGTATGAAATAATGGCACCCCGGCATCTATTAACCACTTTCCTACTGGGCATTTTTACCCCCTTCCTGCCCAGGCCAGTTTTCAGCTATCAACGCTGTCACACTTTGAATGAAAATTGCGCGGTCATACAACACTACCCATGTGACATTATTTTTCACACAAATAGAGCTTTCTTTTGGCGACCTTTAATCATCACTGCGTTTGTCTGTCACAATCCTGGTGGTGGAGTCTGTCTTAGCAGGGAACAACCACTCTTTACACACCTGATTCGGGGACCCCTGGTAGTGTAGACAGGAAATTGCTGGCGGCAAGGTACAGAAGGGTCAGACAAGCGGATGGTCGTGGATAGCCAGGGTCGGTGCAGGCAGATGGGTAGCAGGTCAGGGCAAGCCGGGTCGGTACACAGGTACTCAAACGCTGTAGAACGGACAGCACCTGCTGACAGGTGCAGGGAGCTTAACCTCTTAACAACCGCTCTATAGACAAATGACGTCTACAGAGCGGTTGCTTAATTCTGGGAGGTGTCTATTGACGTCCTCCCAGAATCGCGGTTCCCGCGCGCCCCCTGGGGCGCGCACACGGGAACATCCGTGACCACACGCGCGGGGTCCCCCGCGCGCCCTTGGCGCTAAGACCCTCCTGCAGTTATCTGTGGAGGGTCTTAATTCGTTGGCGAGACATCTGCAGTAAACAGATATCTCGCCAACAATTCTCCAATTCGAGGGACGTGGACAGTCGTCCACGACAGGCAAGATGTCGCAAACTCATGGACACATGGCTGGGCCGAACGGGACTGGACGATGGGTAGACGGACGTGGCTGGGACCGATAGGTGCTGGTAGGCGAACAGACTGGGAAGACATGGAACGGCGGTCGTTAAAGGACAGATGTGATGGTCCCCAGGGGCTTAGTCCACACATTTCTCACCAACAAGGGACGATTCT
>BLSH010381689.1:757311-767477 GCA_018402905.1 Glandirana rugosa | reverse complement strand
TGGAATTATGCGCTTGTATCCCTTCCACCATGTGAGTGATACTTTAAGAATTTTAATTAGATATTTTCAATAAAACGGTTTTACGCTATGAAGGTGTCTCCACTCCCTTCTTGTTTATATACATCCCTTTGACCCAACGAGGAACATATCAGAGGAAAGGATCGTATTGTCCCAGAAGTGGATGGAGGGATCACCTTATACCTATATCTGCATAGCGTTTGGAGCTTAATGCGAATATCTCACCAGGTTCTGGTGAGTGTATCCCCATAAGGGGACTCCTATTTACTCTCACGAGGTGACATCTTGTTGGTGGAGGGTTGAACATCCACAAGCGTACTGAACTATATCAGAAGAAGTTTGTTTTATTTCGTTTTGAGTGCTTATGATTAGACTTGGAAGCGCTGCTGTAGGAGTATCTTTCTTTGCTCCTTTGTATATTTAGTATTGGAACGTCCTGTCACTGGCTTTTCCAGCAGCTGCTCAATATCGTGCTTTTAAAGGAGACAGTGTCTGTTTGGCGCTGAGCAGAGACTTTCGTTTTGGGACATTTGTTTACATATTTTACTCTGTTTTTTGATATAAACTAGTAAAACTTATGTTTTTCTTAGCCCCAGCAAATAATGGGGATGATATTTTTGTCCCACTAAATGATCACCATGAAGCAGAAGATGAAAACATGGAACCTGCAGAACAAATTGAACACATTGAACGGCAACAGGTATCTTTAAAAGTTCCTTTTTAAGTTTTGTTTTTAAAGTAACTGTTCGTTCTTGTTTTGTGGTCCTGTATGAAACAATGGTAAGAATATTTCATGGTTTTTCTCTGATTTGGCTAACCACTGAGGATTCAGCTGTTTGCATTTTAAAAGGGCATTCATGGAAAAATCCTGTGACCTTTTTCTGTTTGTATTCCATATTAGCACTTTTATTATCTAAAACAAAATAAAGACCGCCTCCTTACAGTGTCTTTATTAATACTACTAGGAGTGCAACTCTGCTACCAAGAAGTATATAAACTGTAGAAGGCTCCATGTGGTGTTAAAGTGATAGTTTTAGCTTAAGCCAGGCATGTCAAGCAGTGGGACAGTTTGAAAGGAACAAATCCAGGGTCCCCATTATGTTTATCGAGGGCCGCACCTTCTTAAAGGGGAGTTCCACCCAAAAGTGGAAGCTCCATTTGTACTCGGAATCTTCAAGATGTGAAATGGGGAGAGATAATTGGTTTGGACAGAGACCTGAAGTGTGCCGTGGTCATGAAGGTCAGCATGCCTTAAGGGGGCAAAAAGACACAGATAGGATGAGGAAACCAATTTTTTATTGTGATAAGAAAACAATGACTAATCAGCCAATCGAGCAAAAGCACTTGACATCTCTGCAAAAGGTTCGGGAATATATCTGACATAGCAAAATGATTTCCACCTGCCTAGTTTCCGGATGACGTGGGAGGGAACCCCCTGCTGGGAAGCAGCCGAGGCTGCGCCGATTCTGAAGGAGGGCCCTGAGTATTCTTTAGGGTCTACCCCCAGTCTGGACAGCAAAATTCGCACATGTTTAACGAACTGGGCAGTGGTTAGAGGGGTACTAGGAAACGGCAGTAAAGGTCCGTTCTTGTCCTTTCCCTCAAGTTGTGACATCAAGGCATCCAGCACCTTGACCGGACACTAGGCCGTGTTAGTTTCGAAATACCTGATGTCCGAGCCTTTGCCTGTTTGGCTACTCTTACATATATCCAAGTGTAGCCTAAACTGACCCTGATGTCTGGTGAGATGTTTTAACAAAACGGGGCGGGACCGAGGACCTGAAACGGAAAACTCGCTTGGCCTCAAAAACACATAGAAGGCCAGGTATATAGCCGCCTTGCCGATCAGACTGGCTTGTCTGCCAAACGGTGCCGCGGAGAGCATGTCAGACATGCCCCAAAATAGCTGCCCCGTCTGTTGACTGTAGCTGGTGGGTAACTCTTCTGTAAACCTTTAAAAATAGCTTTAATGGGGTGAGCAGAAAACCGGGTAGGATCATTTGGGTGCTGCATGGACCTAAAATGCTGGATCCCTGCCACGTAAGTTTTGATAGTAGAAAGAGTTAGTTTAAGCTTAAAGTGGCAAAAGGAGATAAAGGCCAAAACACACTCCATGCTTAACCGGTCTGCATGGGGAAACTGCTCTAAAAAGGAGAGGAAGGCTTGTCAAGCAGTGTCGGGCTTTCCTGGTATTAGCTGCTAGAGAAGAGGTGATCAGCTCCCTGGCCCCTGCCTGCAGGAAACTTAGTTCATCCTGAGCATTTAGTAACCTGGGCATGGCGTGGCCTGTAGGTCTGCCTCCGGAAACTGTTGGAAAAATAAAGGACAGTTAAATTGTGACAAAGCGTCGGCTGCCACGTTCCCTATACCTTCCATGAAAATGCAGTTGATGTGGAAATTCCCTTGCAGGGAGAGCCAAGTTAGCTTCCTTAAAAAGGCCATGCTAGCCAATGACTTAGATCTGCCCTTGTTAATGATCTCGACTGCTGCTGCGTTGTCTGTAACAAACTTGACTATCTGACTGCCCCACAAGTGACCCCAGACCTGAGCTGCTGCAACAAGAGGATAGCTCTCAAACAAGGCCGAGGTCTTGTGGAAACTGGGTATGGATTTTACTTTGTCCGGCCATTGACCCACCAACCAATGTCTACCAAATATGGCTGCGAAACCCCTGGATGCTGCCGCATAGGAGACCACCCTGGGTGATGACTTGGAAGCAGCTGGAATGAACATGGAAACACCGTTCCAATGGCATAAAAAACAGTCCCACATGTTGAGGTCCGCCAGTGCGGCAGCATCCAGTTTAATATGGGCATCGGAGTCCCCCGCTAAAGGAAGGAGAGACAAAAGTCTAGAGACGAAGGACCTGCCTTGAGGAATTATCCTAATCGCAAAATTCAGCATGCCTAAGAGGGACTGTAATTCCCTCCTGGTACATACCTGTGATTTTGAACAAGCGTGGATATGTTCCTTGATCCTAACTAACTTATCTGCGGGAAGGCTGGCCTGCATCGACTGAGAATCTAACCTGACGCCCAGAAAATTTAAGGCCTTGGCTGGGCCCTCGATTTTTTTTGCAGCTTAGAGGCACTTTGAGTGCCGGAAAAAACAGAAACCAACTTCCCAAGATCATAAGGTGATTTGTGGACAGCTTTGATCAGCAAGAAGTCATCCAGATAGTGGATGACTTCCTGACAACCTTCCCGGTGCCCCAAAATCCAACTAAGGGCTTGGGCGAAAGTGTCGAAGAGCCAGGGGCTGCTTTTAGAACCGAACGTAAGCTTCGTGGCGGAATAGTATTGATCCCTCCACTTGATTCCATGCCATTGCCAAAGAGAGGGAAGAATCGGCAACAACTTGAAGGTATCGGAGATATCGGCTTTGGAAAGCCAGGCCTTGACCCCCAAGCTAATAATACTCTGGATAGCTTGATCCACGGAAGCATATTTCAAAGAGGATTCATCGGAAGGGATCAACGAATTTAAGCTAGGTACCTGTGAGGAATGAGGAGCTGACAAATGGGTAAATCAAACAAAATTGTTGAATTTGCCAACAGCTATCCCGATTTGGACTGACCCTCCAGCTTTCAAACGGTGGATCGGAGAACGGGCCTATTACGAACCCCTTCTCTAACTCTATTTGTAGTAAGGTGTCCACCGCCTCCCATTTGCCAACTGCGGACAGCAAGTTGGAGCATTACAAAGTCATCTGCGGGAGGGCAACAAAACCGATATGAAAACCTAACGAAAAACCTGAAACCAGAAATTCCCTGATTGTAGGAGATGGGTGTTCCGCCAACCAGGCTGCAAGCAAGGGAATGTAAACCCGGCTTAGTCAGGGCCTATTTACATGTTTCAAGGAGCATGTTTTAGGATGAGCCCTGAAACAAATAAAGCAGATGTGTAGTAACCTACACTGGTTGTAGTTACAGGATCCCAGATTATAGTTATTGCAGATCTGGGCCTTACCTAGCTGAGGGATAGGCCGGCCCAGTTTGTCCACTTGAGATGAGCTGCTGGAGCTGGTAGTACTGCTAACGCCTGGCTGGGGAATCCCAGGAAGGACAGCGAGTTCCGTGTTTGGACACCATGAGGTAGTGTGGGAGGACGACTGACAACTTGCACATACCAGGGCTCTAAGACCGGCAAAATGCCGGCAGAAACGCTCGGTATCGATGTTCCCCCAAGATACCGTTACCTGATGTTTGTTTGGGAAGTACAGCTGCCGCTTTGGCTGAAAAAGAACAGTGGTAATCGTAGAAACTAGTACCACCGTACTTGTGGCCTAGTTCCACTATGGCATATAAGTATAGGTCCAACTCTTCCCTCCGCCCCGGCTGCACTGAACAGATGATGTCTCTAAACATGCTGAAAGCTAGGACAAACTCTGGTATGGACAACTTGCGATTAAGCCTCTGATCCCTGGTCTTAACTACGACCGACACATCCCCGCAAGCATATGAGCGGTTGTCGGCTACATCGTGCGCTGCGATCAGGAGGGACGCTAGATTAACATCTTTCCCCTCTAAAATATCCTTCCTGACGTTAGCAGGGACAAAATGGGCCGGAATGACAGAGGGGGTAATTGAACCAGTACCTGCCACCGCGGGGACAATCCCAGGTATGGCCGGGGCTCCGGGCCCCATGGGAGGCCCGGATGGGGCCGGTACCTCCGGCGGTAAGAGTGGTCTGGCTTCCAACGCCTCCACCCTGGCCCTCAGATCCTGCCCTGACGTGACCAGGGAAGCTAACGTGGCATGGATTTGGGAAAGTGAATTGGAGACTGTATGAAGTGTCACTTGTTCTGCGTTAGAACCAGAAGTCCGAGGAAACAATCTGAATAATTCAGCCTTCCGTGCTGATGCAGGATACGATATGCCCCTAAGTTGTTCTGCCATTAATTTCGGAATAGTCCACGACCTCAGTGAAGGGGAGCCTCCATGTTCTGAGGTTCTGGATGGCGACGGAGGGTTGGATGGAAATTCCCTTAGGTCTTCTGCTTGAGACATGACTTGTATGATCAAGAAAAACCTGCATGAGAAAGCTGACATGAAGATGACCGAGAGGGACGCCCAACCTGGTGTCATCTAGTAAGCGAGTGCCGAAAACAGGTTTGGCTGCCACCTGACTGGTACCCTGGCTAGAGCAGGAGCTAGCACTGAGCTGACCACTGACGCCGTTTGGTCATGCAAAGGTGAGCCGAGTGACCCCGATGTGCGGATTACCTGGATACGGTCCTGTGACAGCCCCTTGCCCAAGTATGGGATCCAGAGAGTGAAGGTCGAGAACGTGATTGTGAAAAACTCCAGCCTCCCTTATCCTGGGTGACAGAAGTCTAGGGTAACCTATCATGTTGTCCCAGACTAACCAAAAGCCTCCCTTCCTAGAGGACTAGGAAAGTGATCATGAGCTACCACCCCTGGGACCAGTGTTAATCTCACCCTAATTCTGCTAGCCCTCGGAATACTCACCAGACTGTAGACGGAATTCCCCGGTTTGGGTTGAGCGCTTGAGCTTGGCAACTAAGAAAAAGGAACAAAATAAACGAACTTTACTAGAGTCCTTAGGACGGACCCATCCATGCAGTTGTACTCACTTCACATGACTCTGTATGTGCGTATGCGTAATTCTTGAGAAAACTGCTTCTATCCTGAAAATGAGGCCCTGAGGCACACGTAGTCCGTTGCAGTCTACCTCCGAAGCCCTGCGTGGGCAACTGGAGGGCTGTCTTTATACAGACGTACCACCAGCCTGGCCGATGAAAATGATCGGAGCTTAGTCCGAATGAATACGCAGCTGCTTCCACCGACGCCCTGTGTGGACTGAAGGAGAACCTACGACCGAACTGTAAATGACATGACGAGTGTGACCTTCTGAAAGACAACTGCACCTTCCTCCGAGGCCCCGTGTGGGCAGAAGAAGAGCTGTCTAGGTAATTGAAAAGATGTGAGCGAAACCACCAACATGATGAGTGTGATACCTTGTGTGACGCGCTGCTCCTTCCTCCGTGGCCCCGTGTGGGCGGAAGGAGAGTTGACTAAATATTTGAAAAAGATGTGGCCGATACCACCAATAACACAACTGGTGCGATACCTTGGGGGACGTGCCGCTCCTTCCCCCGTGGCCCCGTGTGGGCGGAAGGAGAGCTGTCCTGCGACCGACTGAACATGACAACCTACTACCAGAACAGTAGATGAAATGACGAATACCCAAACAAACTTATGACCTGCAGCTCCTTTCTCCGTGGCCCCGTGTGGGCGGAAGGGGCGCCAACTGCTATGACCTACTACCAGAACAGTAGATGAAATGACGAATCCCCAAACGTACGTATGACATGCTGCTCCTTCCTCCATGGCCCCGTGTGGGCAGAAGGAGAATCCGTCTATGAAAACTTGGTTCCTCCGTGGCCCCATGTGGGCGGAAGGAGAGTTGTCTAAAACTGATTGATTTAAAAAATGACCTCATACCAGAACAGCTGATGAGTAAGTATGCAATATTCGAGTGACATGCTTCTCCTTCCTCCGAAGCCCCGTGTGGGCGGAAGGAGAGCCGTCTAATGCTGATAAAAACCTGCTAGCAGAACAGCAAATGAAAGGAAAAGTGCGTGCATACATGTGACATGCTTCTACCTCCATGGCCCCGTGTGGGCGGAAGGAGAGCGGCTTGAAAACCAAATCTGACCGGAAAGCAAAAATGAGAAGAAGGAAAGAAAGGGGGGGAAAAAAAAAATATTATATGCGTAGCTCCTCCCTCCGTGGCCCTGAGTTGGGCAGAAGGAGCTGCGGAAGTAAAAGGTGAGCAAAAAAACAGCCAAATTTATATGCCTAGTGACATGTATGTGTATGCTAACCTGCTCCTTCCTCCGTGGCCCTGCATGGGCGGAAGGAGAGGTGATACCAAAGGTAAACTTACAGACTACTGGTGGCCACTATAACAACATAACATAAGAGTTCGGATAATCTATATCTACCTTTTTTCTTTTAAAAAAAAAAAAAGAGCCCCTTATGGACGGAAGGGGAAGCACATGGAAACAGTCCCTATGAAACTTGAAATACAGGACAGCCAAAATACCACTGACAAAATGAAACTGAATGCACTTACCTGGAAGTTTAACTGACCTCACACAGTGTTAGAACGACCCAGAAGATCCACAGCCCTGCACTGCCAGGAGTCCAAGCAGACAGAGGCTCCTAACTCCAGAAACAGCACAAACCTTTCTCCTATAAAGGAACATGTGCTAAATGCAAATGTCTGCTTAACATACAGGATTAGCAAGACAAGGACCTGAAACTCCTGCCATAACCCCTAGTGCATGACATTCCACCACACCCCTCCCATCCCTGTGACACCGTTCGGCAGCAGAGCCTTCCAGCTGAGGCCATGGAGAAGCGGACACCCGCTGGTTGCCGTGGTTACCGAACGTACCCCCCCCCCCACGATCTGCCGCTCAGCAGGATGAAATGTAAGGATTTTTGCAAAGGGGGTGTGTAAGCGTACCCCCAGCCCCCCACTTACCCGGCCTGTGTAGAGAGGAGGGCAAGCCGTGGCCACCGAACAGTGTGACCCTGGAGACCGCGACCAGAAGTGACGACAATCGGGCGGAAATGTTCCCAGAAAGCCGTGGGCCCTGGTAGGAGGAGGCTGGGTTATATGTGCTCCAAACTCCTCCTACAAATACATTATTATCATTTGTCTCCTGCGGCAAGATCACTCTGAGGTTCGGCTCCCTCCCCTGCCGCTGGGCCATTCAGAAAGGGGAGCGTGCTTCGCGCATGCACAGTAGAGAACCGGCTGTGAAGCCAAAAGATTTCACTGCTGGTTTCCCTTACCACGAATAGCGGCAGCAGCTCCTGAGATCCGGTGGAACCATCGGCTGGGGTGCCGACATTGCTGGATTCCAGGGCAGGCAAGTGTCCTAATATTACAAGTCAGCAGCTACAGTATGTGTAGCTGCTGACTTTTAATTTTTTTTGTTTCGCTGAGGGAGCAACTCCGCTTTAATTCCTGAAATTTTTGTTTTGCACTTCAGAACTTGTTTTAGTAAAATTGTAACTTATAGCATTTATTCCCAGAGACTGGTACTATAAAGCATTCCTGACATATTTAACTACAGAATTATATAAGGATGCGTAACTAAAGAATGGTTGGGGGCTTTTTTCTTTATTATCCTTCCTTTTTTTTTTTTTTTTTTTATCACAAAGCACTTTCCCATTTAAAGCCTTTTCCCATTTCACAAAGCATGGTCCCATTTAAACCTGTGCAGTGGTTTTCAAATAAAGTTTTAATTTCCATCAATGCAGACTAGTTCCACCTAAGTCTGAAACCTTATTTAGGGGGCATTCCTATGTGGATTCAACCGCCAGAAGTGATGCCATCTCCTTCTATTTATTCTGTAGCCCTTAAATCTTGCAGTCCTTTGCCCCTTCTCACGACTTCTTTATACAGAAAATATTTAATTGTAAAAGAACTGACAGGAAAGGCTGAGCCTAGAAGCAGTCACCAGCCGTTCAGGGGAGAGAGGATGCAGTTTCAGCTTGAGTTATTGTGAATGACTGCATGCTGCAAAGAAGCAGAACACAAGCTGGTACTAACCCACAAACTACTCACAGGGGAAAGAACTAGAGTAGTAGCTGGCAGCTTTAATGTTATGGGCTAGTGTTTTTTGTCAGATGGCACGCCCTTCATTCATAATGACACAAGCCAACAGTCTCCTAAGAGGAGACATCTGGTGGATGCGCCGTGGCAATCCAACAGGAAGTGGAAGCAGGTATCTGTAAGAACTGGGTGGGGGGGAATGACGGGAAACTTTGTAGATCACCGATGGGGTACCTGGTTTTGGCAGGTGTCCACCCCGCCCAAAAAGTGCCAAATGGGGGGGGGGTAGTAAAGTATGTAGTTAGTAAAACTTAGCTGAGTATTATAAATGTCTTTTTATATTGCAACGGTTGAGAGTTTAAGTCTGAGTCTTTATTTGAGGTGAATGAACGCTCAGGGTGGTTGTTGATCAGGGAGAATTTTTTACCTCTGTGCTATCCTTTCCATGGCTCTCCGAATGCCTGAAGCACAGCAGTACAGTTGGCTCATTGTTTCTGGCCTGTGTGTTCTGCACTTTGTTTACATTTTATGAATGGAATGCAACCTGGAAGCGTCATAGGGTTCCATAGCAGTAACTATTTCCATTCATAAAATAGCGGGAATAGGATTTAGAGGGTACCAGAACTTGTAACATTGGATACCTATACGCTCCCAGAAAAACTTTCAGAGAGAAATATCATGGATGGAAGCAGATCAAGCAGTGAGGTAGTTCAGAAAACTGCTTCTTAAACTAGAGCTGGCACAGCATGATTGCATAATCCTTTTCGCTCCATGATTTTCTGTGTGAAATTTGAATTAATTGATAAAACCTCTATTTTTGTATGATTTTTACATTGTAGATTCAAACAGAAGAGAGAGGCTATGTTCTTCGTCAAAGAGAAGTCAAGGAAGTACCCATCACGAATGTAAAGGTAGAGTACCTATCTTAAAGTGGTATTAAACCCAATTGCCGCTTACCAATCCTTAAATGTTGTGGCTGCATTAGTTTTATAAAACTTGTAAAAGTGCCCTGTGTTGAAGTGATTAATTAAAGGAGATGGTAGTGTTCAGCTGCTCATAAATGTTAGTTATTTTTTTCATTTAACCAGCAGGTTGAACAAAATAAAAAAAAAAAAAACTGACCAGATTCCCCCATCCATACTTTTGGAGGTGGATGGGGGGGAATGATCCAGGCTGTATATTCTGACAGTGGGGATGCTTCACTGGCCAGCAATGATTGAGCAGCTAAAATCCAACAAGGTGGTTGTACAGAAGTTGATTGGTAGATCGACTTCTGTAAATCCACAGTGCTCATACATGGATTTAAACTCAGTAAATCCCTGCTGAACCGGCCAAATTTTGTTCCATGGGCAGCTTAAAATGGACTAGCAAATTATATGCACTAACAAACTAAAGCTGAATTCCAGCTTACACTCGTTAAGCAGTTATGGTAACCGTTTTCTTTTTGGATAATGCAATAATAAAACAAAGGAAATAATGTCTTAAAAAAAAAAAAAAAAAAATTACAAATACAGCCAAAAAAAAAAAAATTCTGTAATAAAGGAAACAAAATAA
>BLSH010381689.1:721860-735988 GCA_018402905.1 Glandirana rugosa | reverse complement strand
CAGTTGGCTAAAGGATAGATCCCAGAGTGTGGTTGTAAATGGGGTTCACTCAGAACAGAGACCAGTCACTAGTGGGGTACCACAAGGCTCTGTATTGGGTCCTGTTCTATTCAACCTATATGTAAGTGATATGACTAAAGGTTTGCTGGGCAATGTATGTCTCTTTGCTGATGATACAAAGGTGTGTAGTAGGGTTGATATCCCTGGAGGCGTCTGTAACATGGAACATGATTTGGCATTGCTGGAAGCAGTGGAGACTGTAGTTCAATATTTCTAAATGTAAAATAATGCATCTAGGGAAAAAGAATCCGCTTAGAGTGTACAGCATTGGGGGCACAGTGTTAGCCAGCACTACAGAAGAAAAAGATTTGGGGGTGCTTATTTCAGATGAGCAAACAGTGTAACCAGGCAGTGGGAAAAGCAAATAGAATTCTGGGATGTATCAGTAGAGGGATCACCAGCAGGAGGAAGGAGGTTCTGATTCCTCTATATAGAGCTTTAGTGAGACCTCACTTAGAATACTGTGTCCAGTTCTGGAGACCACACTTACAAAAAGATATTGATGAAATAGAACGAGTTCAGAGACGAGTAACAAAAATGGTGAAAGGTCTGGGAGATGAAACATATTAAGAGCGACTTCAGGAACTTAATATGTACAGTCTGGAGGAAAGAAGGGAGAGGGGAGACATGATTGAAACCTTTAAATACATCAAGGGGGTGAATAAGGTTCAGGAGGGCAGTCTTTTCAATATGAAACCAAAATCAAGAACATGGGGACATGACCTCAAACTAACTGGGGGGAAGTTCAAAACTAATCTTAGAAAGTATTTACTGAAAGGGTGGTTGATGATTGAAATAAACTACCAACAGAGGTTGTGAGACAGCCAACGGTAAATGGCTTCAAACATGCTTGGGATAAACATAAATCCATAGTCAGACAACAAGGTTAATGTAAAATAAATAAATAAAAAGGGGCAGACTCGATGGACTACTCAGTCTTTTTTTGCCGTCACTTTTCTATGTTTCTATGTTAAAGCACGCAAGTGTACTTTGCGCAAGATTTATCATCGCACCTGGAAGGCCTATATTGCCTGGTGCGAGGCGGGGGGGTTGGAACCCCCACTCTTACGTTGTGTCCCGGGTCCTGGCTTTTTTCCAGCAGGGCCTGCATAACACATTGGCATTGAGTACTCTCAAGGGTCAGATTTCGGCTCTGGCGATTCTCTTTCAACGGCCTCACATTCGTTGATACGTACATTTGTACAGGGTGTACGCCATGTGGCTCCTCAGATACGGTCGCCTTTGGCGTCGTGGGATATGAATTTGGTGCTTTCTGTACTGCAGAAACCGCCATATGAGAAGATCAGGGATATTCCCTTACAATTGCTGTCGCAAAAAGTGGCTTTCTTGCTGGCCATTACATCCGCTACGCGGGTGTCTGAGTTGGCAGCGTTGTCCTGTAAGTCTCCTTACTTGGTCCTTGATAAGGACAAGGCGGTCTTGCGACCTTCCCCTTCGTTTCCACCGAAGGTGGTCTCCTCTTTTCACATTAATGAGGATATTGTTCTCCCTTCATTATGTCCGCACCCGTCGCATCCCAAGGAGATTGAGTTACATTCTTTGGATGTCGTGAGGACTTCCTTTCGGAAGTCTGATGCGTAGTTTGTGCTGACGAAAGGACCGCGCAAAGGGTTGGCGGCCTCGTCGGCTACTGTTTCCCGTTGGATCAGACAGACCGTGACCCATGCGTATTCTGTTCGGGGCAAAGTCCCTCCTTTTCCAGTCACTGCTCATTCCACCAGGGCAGTTAGTACTTCCTGGGCTTTCAGACACCAAGCTTCGGTGTCCCAGGTGTGCAAGGCGGCCACTTGGGCCTCGGTGCACACTTTTGCTAAAACTGGGCACCACAAAGAGGTTTAAATAGAAGCCGCGGAACCTCTCCAGCGGAGGAACCGGCACAATCACCCCTTGTTAGGAAAGCATTTGAACAGCCCCTAGGAGAGCCTCTCGACGCTCCTGAGGGAGTCTCAAGTTCGATGGAAAGAACCTGTCTGGGGGTAGAGTGCTGAACTCTACCCCGTATCCGGAGGACACCACTTCCTGCACCCACCAGTTGGAAATGTGGGCAGTCCACCTGTCTGCGAACCCCAGAAGTCGGCCCCCCACCCGAGAATCTTCTGACCCGAGGAAGCAGGACCCTGCTTACGGCGGAACCCCCCTTCCCCACGTGAAATCCTTAATGATCTCATCCAACTCTGCCCCAAGAGCCGAGGCCCTTCTTAGACCCGACCAACAGCATAACCACAGCACCCGTCTGATAATGACTGCGAAAACAGACATCTTAGACAGCATGGGAAGCAGGTCCAAAGCTGCGTCAGACAGGTACCGAAGACCCGGAATCAGATGGTCTGCTCGCTGAGACACCTCAAGCGAGCTCCCGCAGCTCAATTCATTGTGCAACTGTCGCACACTCGGTAAGGGATTGCGCCACCAGGGCTGGTCTCATGGCCGACCCCGCCAACAAGAACAGTGCCTTGGATTCCGCCTATCGGCCGGATCCTTAAAAGAGGGGATGGTCGTTGCCTTATTCAGGCCAGCCACCGGAGGGTCCACTGCGGGGGATGCCCACTTCTTCACAAAACTATCCTCAAAGGGAAAGCGCACAGCGAAACGTTTGGACAATAAAAAGGAATTCTGCGGACGCTGCCAATCCTTATAAACCAGCTGATCAAAGAATTGATCATAGGGATAAGCCCTAGGAGACCTATGTGGCTTAAAAGACCCACAAACGTAGGCAGTGTCCTGCGACTTGCTTGGTCCAGTCGCAAGGACGCACGGATATTGGCGATTAGGGAGGCCACCAGCGCCTTCTCGCGCGCTACTCAGACCCCTGGTCTTCCTCGCCATCCGAGAGCTCCAGTTCACCATCTGAGAACTCCATGGGGGTCCCCGTGACCACCGAGGCCCCTTCAGGTTCAGAATCCTCCCCCGATGGAGGAGGGGGGGTGGGCGCTTTTTAGTCACCCCCTTAGCACGGCACCTCCCGGGGAAAAAATTACCCCAATACGGATCTTAGCTGATCATGGGGAACCAGAGGCCCCAGCGCAGGTTGCGCTTCACCGACTCCTCCTTGGAAGGACCCGCAGGTTCAGCCGCCATTGCGCCACCGGACACTGACAGGCCAAAAGGCCCTGACACCCCCACAATACAGCCCCACCACTGCCCCTCAGATCAACCAGGAGACACCCAGGAGGACTGCACCCACCATTGCCAGCACCCCAGGGAGAGCCCAGCTATACTTGCTGTGTGTGAATGCCCTTTAAGCACTGCGTCCTAGTAGGAGTGCTTTGCCACCAGTCAGGAGCCTGCGTTGCCCTGTGCCATCCACGCTGTCCCAGAGTGAAAGAGGAAGAAGCGGTGTCAGCCTCGCGTTTTCGGCCACAGGCACATCGAACATTGCTGCCGAACGGTCACAAGAGGCCAAAGCCTGTTACACAGGCCGCGACTACGGCAAAATGGCAGCCGGTCAGACACTAGAGGCAAAAATGGCCTCGGCTACGGCAAAATGGAGGCGATCCGCCGCAAAATGGCGGCTTTTAGAGCGCAGTGGGGGGAGGGGGTGTAGGAGGGGGCGATCCCGAGGGGGACCTGTAGCCCAAGGAACCCTCCACCGGCCGGCCCAATCCAACGGGCGTAGCGGGTAGGCACCCGGTTGCAGACCTTCCTCCCATCTGGTAGAGAGGGATGCTGCAGGCCAAGCGCCCCTGGACATGAGCAGAGCCCGGTCACTGGGCGCAAGTGGGGGTCACCCACTGGCCTCCCACACGAAACGGGCACGATGCGGCAGACCCCGCCAGGGCTAAGGGTGGCTCACATCGGTCGGCCGCGCTGGGGAAAGTACAGGATTCGGGATATCCTCTATGCCCCAGCCGGCTACTTGATAGCAGTCTTCATCAGATAGCTTGAAAAGCCCAAGGAAGAAACAATCTGTGGAACCGCAGGTCCCAGCAGGGAGCCAGGTCTAACTCCTTGCACTAGGCATAAAAAAACTGATATGCTATGCAGAACGGGGGGGGGGGGGGTTATATGCTGGAGTGAGGACTTCCCCCTGGGAGGGGTCAGCTTGCTTTTTTCTATTTGCCTAGTCTACTCCTGGTAGGATGTGCATAAACCCCACTTGTCAATGAAGGGCTGCGTCTGTCAGTGAACGTAAGAGAAACTATTTTATTTTTTTTTCACATTTTTAGGTCTTTTTTCATTTATATCTCAAAAAAAAAATTGGTGTTCAAATATCACCAAAAGAAAACTCAATTTGTGTGGAAAAAAGGATATATATTTCGACCGGGCACAGCATTGCATGACTGCACAATTACCAGTTAAAGTAGCACGGTGCTAAAGAGCAAAAAATTGCCTGGTCATGAAGGGGGTAAAATCTTCCGAAGGTCAAGTGGTTAAAAATAGTACTGAGAATGTTGAAAATCTGGCTAAACGCACATTGTTTTACATACAAGTGTCGTGTGAATTCTTCCTTGAATCTTTGTGCCCTTTTTGCAGTTTTCAAATCTGTGTGGGATTCCAACGTAGTACAGTTTCTACACTTTGCCTCTGTGCAGAAGTGGTCTCTGCTGTTTTCTCTCTCTTTCGCGTGCTCACATGTTGGCTGGTATATCTTCCCCTCTGTAGGTGGCCTGTACTGGATAGGTGTGTTGAGTCCCACCTACGGCTTTGCTTTCTTTAAAGTGGATGTAAACCCAACTCCAGCTGCTCTTATCATAATGTGATGGAAACTTGTCAGGCTGATAACAGAGGAAAGGTGCAGGACAGCTACAAGACACAGGGCTTTGGGGAGAGATAAGAAAACTCTGCAGATGTGCCCAGCTCAAATTTAATGAGTCGGGTTTACATCCACTTTAAAGTGATGTTAATGCTACTTTTAAAAGGCAATATTTTTTTTTCAAAGGCATTTGATGCACAGAAAGTGTATGAATTTCCTTTGTGACTATTAAGGAATATAATTAAAGTGGTGGTAAACTGTTACACCACTTGCTACAGGTAACATATATTAAGGCTTACTTGTAGGTACAGTCAATATCTCCTAAACTTGCACTGTTTAGGAGATACTCAGAGCGCATGCAGCTGATAACATGTGCCGAATGTTCAGAGCCTGTGGCCTGAAACGTTGGCTCCTGTGCACATGCGTGGGAGGGACATCATTGCTGCTCCTGCCACGAACCCAGAAGAAACGCTGGGGGAAGATGTCGGCCGTCTCAGCGGTAAGTTGGTGCCGCTGGAAGGGCTTAGTTCCAAAGTTAGTATATTATAATGTGCTAGTATGCATAGTATTTTCTTCAGCAATTTACAACCGCTTTAAATTACAGCATTGTGCCCACTATTCAGCATCAAGGTAAATGGTTTGACATTTTTCCTTGATTTTAAGCACAGTTGCAGTATTTTTTACATCAGGGGTCCGCAAACTATTCCACATTATTGTCAATTTACAAGCATTAGGCAACCAGTATGCCAGTGCACCTTAGCTGAATAATTTTTCAGTTATGTAATGCTAACTGCAAGATTATGGATTACTATTTTAACAGGTGCACACAGAAAACATGTCTATTTGCCATGAACATGTACTGAACAGTAAGCTGGACTTTGTTTCAATGTGATTGCTTCCCCTGACACTGACAGTTTATTTGTACGATGTCTATCTGGTGATCTGTAGGATGTTAATTTCATATACTCGCATGCTTGTGAATTATCTGTTGTAAGTTGGCTTTGGGATGGACTTAACACTTGTCTTCAGATGTAAAAAAAAAAGTGTTCACTCAAATATGAGTATCATTTATCAAGCAAATTATAAATACATTTAGACTTGTATCTATTGTGAATGAGGCAGCCTGTCATTAGGCCAAGTACAGTATGTAACAGTTATTGTCTATGTGCGATCCCTGCACCTGTAGTCTTGGGTCACTACCTGAGCCAGTTTGGCTAAGGTCTGTCATGTTTACCAATGTAGATGTGAGAGATTTTCATTTAAAATATACAAATAACTAGGAAGTGGTCAGGGGCAGGGGACCTTTGGTAACATTTATTGGCTGTATTGCAGTTCTGGTGCAACTTTGCTGTTTTTGTTAATTTCTGCCATATGTACTAATTTCTGTCTACTCTTCTTGTCCCCCTGTAGAACCTATTGACTTTGATGGCCAGATATCGTATGAGGAATTGGTGAGAAGGAACGTGGTAGGTGACATGATCGTTTTTGTTTTTTTTAAACATTGGTGAAGTTAAGCAGAACTTTTATGTTCTCCAACCAGATTTGGCATAACGTCATTGTGCAATTAGTTTTTTTTTTTTTCCATACAAAATAATTATCTGTCTTGTATATCCACAGCTTTCTTATTGTGGAACTAAATGTGCACAAAATGGAAACCATTTGTAATCTAGATCAGTGCTTCTCAACCCTGTCCTGAAGTACCCACAACAGGCCATGTTTTGGGAATTTCTCTTACATAAAATAGTTGTCCAACATACCAAGCCATTGACTGATTTAATGCACCTGTGCAAGATAAAGGAAAAGCTGCAAACAGGGCCTGTTGGGGGTACTTGAGGACAGGGTTGAGAACCACTGTTCTAGATGATATTTGTGGATGCTTATAGTGCAAACCAGAGTTAGCATCATTCTTTACATTTAAGAGTGCATTTTTTTACTTTTTTAGGAGCTTTTCATGGCTAATTCTCAGAAGTATGCACAAGAGACAGTACTTTCCTTACGTGTGCGAGAATGGGAGGATAAAATGGGGCCACAACTGCAAGCACAGGTAGGATATAAAATGAACAGCCACTGACCTTTTCCTACCCAGGGGACAGTTTTGTTTTCTGTTAGGATAATCTATATTGAAATTAGCATCTGATCCCTGGTAATAATAAAATTAAAAAAATTCAAGAATATCCTAAAGTAGCCTTTATCGGGCAATGTTTTGGAAACCTAACTTTCCTCCAGAGGTTGCTGGGGTTTCCTTGAACAGGGGCAGATTGATTTACTCTGGCGGTGCCTTCACATTCTGGCATCAACATCACTGAGCTTCCTGTAAGTAACCACTGCCATCAATGATCTTCTTAGCTGTCTTCAACATGGGAAGTTTTCCCACTGGCCATTGATGTAAGGGGCATCCATCCTAGTGACCTCAATGTAAAAGGACATTCTTCCCTTGCCAGTATACGGTGGTGCCTCAAACTTTTTTTTTTCTTTTTACAAACTATCAGTGTAAATGATTTATTTTTTCCATTGTCCACCAATGTAAAAAGTCCTTCTCCCCACTGACTACCAATGTAAAGCAGTAGCTCTCTCACCCCAGGTTAAGGTGGCGCCACAGTTTCTTAAAGCAGAGCTCCAGTCTCCTAAGCAATTTGATGAAATCACCCCTGTGATTTAGTACTTGTACTATATTATTTGGATATTGGCATAAGGCTCGATTCACATCAATGCATGTTGCTTTTCAGCGTTTCTTCACAGTTTTTTGCTGTGCTTTCCGCGTTTTGCATGTTGCGTTTTTTTTTTTTTGTTTTTTTTTAATATGTTTTTTTGGGTAAAATCTTGTTGCTAGGCAGATTTAAAACGCAGTAAAAAAGCAGCACCTGCGTTTTTCATGCTTGCCCATTGAAGTCTATTATATGCAAAACGCTGCTTTTTGAATGAAAAAATGTTCCCGACCCTTTCCAAAAACGCAGAGGCACAAAAAAGCATTGATGTGAACATGTTCCATTGGAACCCATGTTAAAAAAAATTCCCTGCATTTCTGCAAAATGCATCAAAAAACGCACTAGTGTGAATGGAGCCTAACTGTCCTCATACTTGTTACTTGTAAATCTAATCTCTTACTTGATCTTGGAACCAGGCAGCATCCATCAAGCATCTGAAGCCTGCTCCTGTGTATTTCTGGGATTCGATGCAGCTAGCTACCTAATATTGACCTCCGAATCTCACACCTGAGCAGTAATGACACTCTGAGGCTCACTTTGTTGATTAAAGGCCACCATAGCAATGGTGACAGCAGTGGCAGAGGTTTCCGGCCCATTATAGCAACCTGTCAATCAACATAGAACTGAGAATCTCACGATCGTACCTGCATTAGATGCCCGAAGACTCCTGGGATCAATGACACAAATATCCCAGGAGTCAATGGGCCAGGCTGATGACATAGTCACGGGGAAGACTATTTAAAAAAAAAAAAAAAAGTATGTACTTTACAAATTTCACATTTTAAATATCTAAAAAAGTAAATCACTATGGGTGTACATTAATTAGAGAGTTAATTCTTAGATCATTGGGTTATTCGCCACTTCCAGGTAATTGGACACTGGCAAATTGGAAAGCATTTCTCATCCCTGCCTCATCCCACCACTCCCAGCATTGTCTCAGTTTATTTTGCTAGTGTTCATAGGTAATGGACCGATCTCTCTCGGCTAGAGTCTTAAACACTGCGATGCATTATATCTTCTTACTACTGCGTCCAGCTGCTGAGCTTTAGAGCACATGAGACCAGAAATGGTAGTATGACCACACAGGTCTGGTGAGTGGTTATTTTATACTCAGGTTGGGTGGACACACTTGGTGTTGACGTTTGGTCATTTTCAAGAGGTTGAGAAATCTAGGATGATTTATGGACACTGTTTAATTAGAGACTTTTTTTTGTATATGTTTCACTGTAGAAGTTGTTTACTGGGTGTGGGGTTTATAATTAGTGATATTTACACTGTGCTCCTTGATTTTTATAAGCCATTCTAGGCAGAAAGTGCTCAAACAAGTTTCTGCAAGTTTTGTATGAAAGAAGTGTGGTTAGTGATTGCCTCTCTCCATCAGGGGGACTTTTTGGCCTCAGTGGACATAAAGCATGCCTACCTCCATATCCTCATTTTCCCAGCTCATCAGGGCTATTTGCATTTTGTAGTGGGACAGCAGCATTTCTACTTTGAGGCCGTGCCCTTGAACTGGCCACAGCACCATGAGTATTTACAAAGGTGCTAGTCGTGGTGTTGGTGCTTCTGCAAGTTTGGGTTATTTGAATAATTTGCTCCTGTGGGTGTAATTGGCATTGAATTTGCACAGAAAAAGGTGCAGGGACTTTTTCCCCGCTCCTGGAATCGGATCGCATGGTTGTTCTCATCCATGTGATCCGATTCCTGTCCGAATCTACAGTTCATGCTGCGATCTGTGAACCGCTCTGGGGGTGTTTTGGCACCCGCATCGGTTCACAGAGGGCAGTATGAACAGCCTGCGGGAGAGATGCGATGCGGGGACCGGCGCTGGAATCGCTCTGGTTCCTGCATCGCTACAGTGTGAACCTGGGCTTAAGGCAGTCCCATATGCTCAGTTTTATTCAAGACTGTCTGCAACTTAACATCCTGACAACCTGGGACAAACTCTCTTAATGTCTCGCCTCTAGCCAACCTTTGGCTTTCCAGCCTGGTGTTGGAGTGGGGGGAAATGCTTTCTCCCTATTCTGTGAAAGGTACAGATGATGGACACCATCTTGTCAGACTGAGCAAGAGTCCTGGATTCACTATCTGTTCTGGGGACATGGTTGTTTGGGGAAACTCAGATGCCAATCAATGTCTTGTAACTCAGGGTGATTTTACTGGGACCCCCCTAGACCTGGGGACTATCAATATGACAATGTCACGGTGCTGGCATACATAAAGCAAGGCAGTACCATATCTCAGGCCGCTCCCCGAGAAGCGGAACTTAATTCTGAATTGGATGGGGCATCGCTTGCCGACCTTGTCTGCGGTGCACATTCCAGGTGTGGAAAATTGACAAGCGGACTGCCTAAACTGCCAACGGCTGGAATCCAGGGAGTGGATATATATTCAGTTTGTGTAATTGGTTCAATCTAATATACATTCCCTCATCTCAAACCCCTGCTACTTTTGGAGGATTCTCATTGCACCAAATTGGCCCAGAAGGGCTTGGTACTCAGACCTAGTCAGACTCTTAGCAGGGGACAGGGCTATTTTCATCTTGTTGAAGGCCAGAAAGCCCCCAGAATGTATGGTTTACCACCGTGTGTGGAAAGTGTTCTTGGCTTGGTGCATAAAGGCAAGCCTTATCCTAGTAAATGGAATGGGTTCTAGCCTTTTCAATCGGGATTGGTCAAGTCCTTGGCCCTGCGGCCAAATTTCTGCCTTGGCAGTGTTTTTAGAGACCACTAGCTTCCCATTCCTTGATCAGAGCCTTTGTACAAAGGGTGACTCATTTCCTATCACTGGCACACTACCTTATTGTCTCCATGTGACCCCAACCTGTTGGTCCTTCAGAGGCCACCATCTGAACCTATTCAGAATATTTCTCTCCCTCTTCTTTCGAGCAAGATTGCCTTACTTGGTGCTATTACCGCGTTCAGGAGGATGTCTCAACTTGTGGCCTTATCCTGTAAGGAACCATTTCTTGCTTTCCACAAGGACAAGGTGGTTTTAAGGCCCTAAAACTCATTTCTTCCAGAGGTAGTTTCTGCATTGTATTTAAATCTGATCTGGACATAGTGTTGCTTTCCTTTTTGTCCAGCTCCTAAGCATCCTAAGGAGATCTCCACTCCCGGTGTATTGTGGGGGCTATGCAAGTTTATCTTAGTCACAGCTTTGATTGATTAGCTTGTGTTACCTAAACTTTCATGGAGGCGACAGGCTGCCTTTCGATCCATAATTGCTAGGTCATTTTGGCAGATCAATAACTCAGGTGTTTGACCTGAGGGGGAAGGTTTCCTCCTTTCCTGGTGAAAGCTCACTCCACCAGAATTGCTCGGGGTTCGTAGAGTTTCCAGCATTGGACCTCAGGTTCTCCAGGTGGAGACCTGGAAGAAGATGGGCCGGGAGAATTAGGCCAGTTAGCACATTCTACAAACTTTCTCTTACGTTCACTGACAGATGCAGCCTTCTTTGACATGTGGTTTGTATGCAGATCCTACTAGGAGTTAACTAGGCAAAAAGAAAGCAAGCTGGCCCCTCCCAGGGGGCCGTCCTCTCTCTCTCCCATATAACCCCCCTGCTCTGCTCAGCATATCAGTTTTAATATGCCTAGTGCAAGGAGTTGACATGGCTCCCTTATGGGACCTGCGGTTTAGATTTTTCTGCTACCACTTTTTTTTTTCAAGCTATCTGATGAAGACTGCTATCAAGAAGCCGGCTGGGGCAAAGAGGATAACTAGCATCCTGCAATTTCCCCAGCACGGCTGACCGATGCGAGCCAGTCCTATGCTGAGGCAGGACCCGCCGCATCGTGCCCGTTCCGTGCGGGCGGCCAGTGGGTGACCCCACTTATGCCCGGTGACCGGACTCTGTGCCTGTCCAGGGGCTTGGCCTGCAGTATCCCTTTCCGGATGGGGAGGAAAGTCTGCGACCGGGCGGCTACCCGCTACGCCCGTAGGAGTGGTGAGTGACCCCCCCCTCTTCCCCCCCTTGGGGGGGGGGGGCGCTGGGCGTACTGTGGCGATTTTAGGCCAACTGGTGTAGGGTGGTCACTGGGCTAGTGTCCCTCTGGGTGTCATCCCCCCACTCCGCACCCCGTTCTAAAAACGCATCTGTGCGTTTTGTACCGCCATTTTGCTGAGGGTTTCCCTCTAGTGCCAGTGGCGGCCATTTTCTTGTAGTCGCAGCCTGTACACACTCTTTGGCCTCTTGTGGATGGTATCGGCGGCCATATTGGATGTCCCTGGAGCAGTGTAAAACGTGCTGCTGCCGTTTTACTTTCCTTTTCAGTGGGACAGCGTGGCTGAAGACAAACGGCGCTTCTTTCTGGCGGTCCTGGTTTATGCACTCCTGCTGGGAGCATTTCTGTGGGCACAAAAACAGCAAGTATAGCTGGGCCTTCCCTGGGGTGCGGTAGCGGTGGGTGCAATCCTCCTGGGGTCTCCCTGGCGTTCTGTGGGGCGGTGGTAGGGCTGCATTGTGGGGGGTGTCAGTCCATTTTTTTTGCTTAAGTTGACTGTCATTTTCGGTGGCGCAATGGCAGATGATCCTGCAGGCCCTTCTGAGGAGGAGTCAGCGGCAGCGCAGCCTGCGCTGGGGGCACTGGTGTCCTTGGATCAGTTGAGGGCAGTGTTTGGGGAATTTCTTCCCCGGGTGGGGCCGAGCAACGCTCTGGGGTCCCCTAAAAAAAGCCCGCCTCCCCCTTGTTCCTCAGGTGATGAATCTGAACCGGAGGTGGCCTCGGGGGTCACAGGGACCCCCGTGGAGCTTTCAGAGGGTGAGCTGGTACCCTCATACAACGAAGAGGACCGGGGGGCCTCAGTTGCGCGCGAAAATGCGCTGGTATCCGCACTGATTTCTAATATCCGTCTTTGTGACTGGACCATGCAGGGGAGTCGCAAGCGTCCGCATGTTTGTGGGTCTGCTAGGTCGCCTAAGGCTTAACCCTATGATACATTTTTTGACCACCTCGTCTATCAGGAATGGCAGTGTCCGCAGAATTCATTTGCTCTACCTAAACGCTTCGCGTAACGCTATCCCTTTGAGGATAGTTTCGTAAAGAGGTGGGCGTCCCCCACAGTGGACCCTCCGGTGGCTCGTCTGAACAAGGCGAGGGCCATTCCGTTGGAAGGGTCCCCCTCGTTTAAGGACCAAGCCGATAGGCGGACAGAGGCAGTGTCTAAGGCACTTTTCCTGTTGGCAGGATCAGCCATGCGGCCGGCCCTGGCGTCTGCCATGGCGGCGCAATATCTGTCTGAATGTATGGCAGAGCTGCAGAATGATTTGGACTGTGGCAGGACGCTGGAAGCGTCGCAAGGCAGACCATTTGTTTCAGGGTATTCGGTACCTGTGTGATGCAGCTCTGGACCTGCTTCCCATGTTGTCTAAGATGTCTGTGTTTGCAGTCATTATCAGACGAGTTCTCTGGTTACGGTCGTGGTCGGATGACCACGCGTCTAAAAAAAGGTCTTGTAGACCTTCCCTTTCAGGGTGGCCGTCTCTTTGGGCCACAGTTGGATGAAATCATCAAGGATTTCACTGGTGGGAAGAGTATTTTCCTTCCGGAGCCCAGACGGCGGGAGTTCCACCGCAAGCAAGGGCCTGTCTCTTCGGGTCAGAAGAGGTTTTTTCGTGCCCCATGTGCAGCGGGCAAGGGGTCGTTGCCCGGCAAGCCGGCCACAGGGGCCGGGAAGCGTCCTTGGCAACGCAAGAAGGAAAAGACAGAGGATAAGCCCTCCTCTGCATGATGGGTTGCCCCCACCCGACCATCGGGACGTCTTCTGGGATTCACTGACAGGTGGACTGCCCGCATTTCCGATCGATGGGTGCAGGAAGTGGTGTCCTCCGGGTACAGGATAGAGTTCAGCACTCTACCCCCAGACAGGTTCTTCCCATCGAACTTGAGACTCCCTCAGGGGCATCGGGATGCCCTCTTAAGGGCTGTTCAGGCACTCTCCGACCAGGGGGTGATCGTGCCAGTACCTCAGTTGGAGAGGTTTCACTGTTTCTACTCTAACCTAATGGTGGCAGATGTTCCCTGGCGTCTTCCGCTGCGTGAAGATCTGTTGTCTCAGGGACCCATCTTGCACCCTACTTTACCCTCGCTGGCTTTCATGGCTTGGCTATTGAGTCCTAGGTGCTGAGGGATCGGGGTGTCGCTGAATCCGTGATCCCCACTATGCTGAAAGCACTCAACTGTACTTCGCGCAAGATTTATCATCGCACCTGGAAGGCTTATTTCTCCTACGTTCACTGACAGACGCAGCTTCTTCTTGACTTTGTGGGGTTTTATGTTCGTCTTACTAGGAGTTAACTAGGCAGGGAAAGAGTTCAGCTGGCCCCTCCCTTTGACCTCTCAGGAGACACTCCCCCCCAAAATTACATCCTTTCCTCCTGCCGGGGGTCCCCTCCCCGGTCGACTTGAGAAAGGGACGGATCAATTGAGGATCATTCTGCTTGTATTTTGGGGTGTTTCAGTTCTTCTTCGACGCAGACAGTCACTTGCATCCTCTTTATTCGGAAGGTCCACGCTACTATTTAGAACGCGCTTCATGTCAACTCACGAAAGTCGTATCACCCCTAGTGCCTAAGTCGCTGTGGGGCTAGGGAGTCGTGGATCCTGAGTTATCGGTTCGGTACTTTCGGTCGCTCCCATTTCATCCCACGT
>BLSH010381689.1:693002-713917 GCA_018402905.1 Glandirana rugosa | reverse complement strand
AGATCACCGTGGGTGTCTTTGCTCGGGGTCACTCCCCTCCTACACCCCCCTCCCCCGCACCGCACCCAGCGCTTCTAAGCCGCCATTTTGCCGTAGCCACGGCCATTTTGTGGGCTATTTTGGCCTCTAGTGTCGTATCGGCGGCCATTTTGCTGTAGTCGCGGCCTCTTGTGACCCCTCGGCGGCCATGTTTGATATGCCTGTGGATGAAAAGCGTGCGGACGCCGCCGCTTCTTCCTCTTTCACTCTGGACAGCGTGGATGGCACATGGCGGAGCAGGCTCCTGACTGGCGGCAGGCACTCCTACTGGGACGCAGCGCTTAAAGGGCAATCACTAACAGCAAGTATAGCTGGGCTCTCCCTGGGGTGCTGGTAGCGGTGGGTGCGATCATCCTGGGTATCTCCCGGTTGATCTGTGGGGCTGCATTGTGGGGGTGTCAGGGCCTTTTTGACCTGTCAGTGTCCGGTGGCACAATGGTGGCTGAGCCGGCGGGTCCTTCCAAGGAGGTGTCGGTTGAAGCGCAACCTGCGCTGGGGCCTGTAGTTCCCCTGGATCAGCTAAGATCCCTATTGGGGGAATTTTTTCCCCGGGAGGTGCCGTGCAGTGCTAAGGGGGTGTCTAAAATGCGTCCACCTCCTTCATCGGGGGGAGGACTCTGAACCGCAAGGGGATGGTGAGCGGGGGCCCCCGGACGACGAGGAAGACCAGGGGGCCTCAGTAGCGCGAGCGGCCACCCTGATCGCCAAAATACTTGCGTCCCTGCGACTGGACCAAGCCGGGGAGTCGCAGGAGTCTGCACATGTTTGTGGGTCTTTTAAGCCACATAGGTCCCCTGGGCTTATCCCTATGACCAATTCTTTGACCGGCTGGTCTATAAGGAATGGTAGCGTCCACAAAATTCCTTTGTTTTGCCAAAACGTTTCGCTGTACGCTATCCCTTTGAGGATAGTTTTGTGAGAAGTGGGCATCCCCCGCAGTGGACCCTCCGGTGGCTCGCCTGAATGGGGCAACGACCGCCCCCTTGGTGGGGTCTCCCTCTTTTAAGGATCCGGCCAATAGGAGGACGGAGTCGGTATCCAAGGCACTGTTCTTGTTGGCGGGGCCGGCCGTGGAACCGGCCCTGGTGGCGGCCAACACCTTACTGAGTGTGCGACTGTGTTGGACAATGGGTTGAGCTGCAGGAACTCGCTTGAGGCTTCACATCGAGGAGATCATCTGATGCAAGGTCTTCTGAACCTGTGTGACGCAGCTTTGGACCTGTTTCCCATGCTGTCTGAGATGTCTGTTTTCGCAGTCATTATTAGACGGGTGCTGTGGATACGCTGTTGGTCGGGTGACCACACGTCTCACAAGGGCCTCACGGATATCCCCGTTCAGGGTGTTCGGCTCTTTGGGGCACAATTGGATGAAACCATTAAAGATTTCACCGGAGGGAAGAGTACTTTCCTCCCGGAGCCCAGACGGCGGGAGTTCCGCCGTAAGCAGAGTCCTGCTTCTTCGGTCAGAAGTTTTTTCGTGCAGCAGGCAAGGGCCCAAGGCCCGGCAAGTCTGCCTCGGGATCCGGTAAATGGCCCTGGCAGCGCAAGAGCGAGAAGGGCGGAGGATAAGTCCTCCGCATGTTGGGTTGCCCTCACCCAATGCTCGGGTGGAGCGACTTCTTGGGTTCGCAGACAGGTGGACTGCCCGCATTTCCGACCGGGGGGTGCAGGATGGGGTGTCCTCCAGGTACTGGATAGAGTCCGGCACTCTACCCCCGGACAGGTTCTTCCCATCGAGCTTGAGGCTCCCTCAGGGGCGTCGGGAGGCTCTCCTAGACGCTGTTCGGACGCTCTCCGAACAAGGGATAATTGTGCCGGTACATCCGCTGGAAAGGTTCCGTGGCTTCTATTCAAATCTTTGTGGTACCCAAAAAGGGGTGGAGTCAGGCCATTTCTAGACTTAAAGCGTTGAACCACTTTGTGAAGGCGCGATAATTCAGGATGGAATCTGTCCGTTCGGTCGTGGCCGCCCTGCACCAAGGGGACTTCACGGCATCTCTGGTTATCAGGGACGCGTACCTCCATGTCTCCGGCACCAGCGCTTCCTGCGCTTTGTGGTGGGAGATCTACATTACCAATTTGTGGCACTTCTCTTCAGTCTGACTTCAGCTCCTCGGGTATTCACCAAGCTGGTGGCTCCGGTGATGGCGCTATTGAGGCAGAGAGGCATTGCTGTGGTAGCATACTTCGGCGATTTACTCCTGAGAGCAGAGTCTGCTTCGGCTCTGGAGGAGAAAGTGGCTATCACCATGGCCTCGTTGACAGGCTTCGGCTGGTTGATCAACCTGCAGAAGTCGACGTTGATCCCGTCCTGTTACCTGGAATATCTGGGTCTGATTCTGGACACGGAGCAGGCGAAGGTGTTCTCACCTCCGGCCAAGTTGCTGACACTGCAAGCAGCGGTGCAAACCCTGCTGTCATGCCAGTGGTTCTCCTTACGGTTCTGTATGCGGGTGTTGGGGCTCATGGTTTCAGCCTTCGAGGCGATACCTTATGCCCAGTGTCACACTTGGCTCCTACAGCGAGCGATTCTGTCACGGTGGGACAAGTCTCCGCTGTCCCTGGACCAGCTGATCAGATTGGATCATCAGGCCAGAGGATCGTTAGCCATGGTGGCTTCGGGCCCCGGCTCTGACGTTGGGGTAGTCTTTCCTCTCCCTGAATTGGTCGATAGTCACGACGGACGCCAGCCTATCGGGCTGGGGGGGTCCTGGGGCAGCTATCTGCTCAGGGCCGTTGGCCGGCGCAGGAATCCCGCCTACCGATCAATGTGCTGGAGTTTAGGGCGATCAGGCTCTGCCTCTCCCACTGGACGGTAAGGCTGCGCGGACTCCCGGTTCGGGTTCAGTCGGACAACGCCACGGTAGTGGCGTACGTGAACCATCAGGGCGGAACGAGGAGCTCGGTAGCGGCTGCGAAGCGGCTCTCATCCTGCGATGGGCAAAACTTTGCATGCCGGCAATCTTCGCCATGTACATTCCGGGCGTAGAGCATTGGCAGGCGGACTTTCTCAGTCGCCAGACACTGGATCAGGGGGAATGGTCCCTACATCCAGAGGTGTTCCGCCAGATTCGCCACATGTGGGGCACGCCAGACGTGGACCTCGTGGCGTCCAGGTTCAATCACAAGTTGCAGACCTTCGTGTGCAGAACAAGGGACCCGTTGGCGGCCGCCACGGATGCGTTGGCAGCGCCTTGGGGTTGGTATCAGCTCCTGTACGCCTTCCCTCCCATCAAGCTTCTACTGCACAGGTTAGAAGCGGAAGGGATTCCGACAATTCTGGTAGCTCCGGATTGGCCGCAGCGCCCTTGGTACACTGACGTGGTGTGAATGGT
Organism: Glandirana rugosa; assembly: GCA_018402905.1. Lineage (NCBI taxonomy): Eukaryota > Metazoa > Chordata > Amphibia > Anura > Ranidae > Glandirana > Glandirana rugosa. The sequence goes on along the minus strand of BLSH010381689.1, from coordinate 710,543 downwards.
GACAGATGTTCCCTGGCGTCTTCTGCTGCGAGATCTCAGGACCCATCCTGCACCCTGCTTTACCCTCGCTGGTTTTGATGGCTTGGCTATTGAGTCCCAGGTGTTGAGGGATAGGGGTGTCGCTGACTCCGTGATCCCTACCATGCTCAAAGCGCGCAAGTGTACTTCCTGCAAGATTTATCATCGCACCTGGAAGGCCTATATGCCTGGTGTGAGGCGGGGGGTTGGAACCCCCGCTCTTACGTTGTGTCCCGGGTCCTGGCTTTTTTCCAGCAGGGCCTGGATAACACATTGGCATTGAGTACTCTCAAGGGTCAGATTTCGGCTCTGGCGATTCTTTCAACGGCCTTTGGCCTCACATTCGTTGATACATACATTTGTACAGGGTGTACGCCATGTGGCTCCTCAGGTACGGTCACCTTTGGCGCCGTGGGAATTGAATTTGGTACTTTCTGTACTGCAGAAACCGCCATATGAGAAGATCAGGGATATTCCCTTACAATTGCTGTCGCAAAAACTGGCTTTCTTGGTGGCCATTACATCTGCTAGGCGGGTGTCTGAGTTGGCAGCATTGTCCTGCAAGTCTTCCTACTTGGTCCTTCATAGGGACAAGGCGGTCTTGCGACCTTCCTCTTCGTTTCTACCGAGGGTGGTCTCCTCTTTCCACATAAAATGAGGATATTGTTCTTGCTTAATCATGTCCGCATCCCAAGGAATTTGAATTACATTCTTTGGATGCTGTGAGGGCTTTGCGGGTGTACTTGGTGGCTACAGCTTCTTTTCGGAAGTCTGATGCGTTGTTTGTGTTGACGGTTGGTCCGTGCAAGGGATTGGTGGCCTTGTCGGCTGTTTCCCGTTGGTTCAGACAGACCATGACCCATGAGTGTACTGTTCGGGGCAAAGTCCCTCATTTTCCAGTCACGGCTCATTCCACCAGGGCAGTTAGCACTTCCTGGGCTTTCAAACACCAGGCTTCGGTGTCCCAGGTGTGCAAGGCGGCCACTTGGGCCTCTGTGCACACGTTTACTAAGTTTTTACAAAGTTGATATTTCAGCATCCGCGGATGCTGCTTTTGGCCATAAAGTTTTACAGGCAGTGGTGTAGGCGCGGCTGGCGCCTCCTGAGAGGATTCTGTTGGGTACAGTTGTTGTTGTTTACCCACCCCTCTTGACTGACACAGCTTTGGGACATCCCCACTTGTCTATGAAGGGCTGCGTCTGTCAGTGAACGTAAGAGAAAAAGGGATTTTATTAAAACTTACCGTAAAATCCTTTTCTCTGAGTTCACTGACAGACGCAGCTCCCACCCCTCTGTGTTGCGTTTGTACGGCTTGTTACGAACTGATATGCTATGCATAGTAGGGGGGTTATATGTGAGAGAGAGGACGGCCCCCTGGGAGGGACCAGCTTGCTTTCTTTCTATTTGCCTAGTCAACTCCTGGTAGGATGTGCATATAACCCCACTTGTCTATGAAGGGCTGCGTCTGTCAGTGAACTCAGAGAAAAGGATTTTACGGAAAGTTTTAATAAAATCCTTTTTTTTTTTTTTTTTTTTTTTTTTAAGACAGCAGCTACAAATACTGTAGCTGCTGACATTTGCCTGTCCAGGGAACCCACAATGTCTGACCCCCGAGGCAGATTCGTCCACTGGCTCGGTGTTTAGGCGCCGCCATTGCAAATAAGTGAAACCGGCAGTGGGGCCTTCAGGCTTCACAGCCGGTTTCCTACTGCGCATGCGCCAGTCACGCAGCGTTTCCTGAATGGCTACCTTGTCTTTTGGGACACACAAGGGTCCCAGAAGGCAGCGAGGAAATGGATGGAAGCGGGCTTGCAGCAGAAGAAGAAATTATGGCTGGGTCAGACGTACACCTTTGTACTTCTTAAAAGGTAAGAGAGAATATATATATATATATCCAAAAACGAGGGATGGTCTTTAGTTTAAGGCCTTCTTGTAAAATTGGGTGCTTTAAAAGAGAAGTAAAGGTTTTTGGGTTTTTTTTTTTTAGGCATCATGCTTACCTTGGTGGATGCAGCATTGGACCCCTTGGCGTCTCTGCACTGAGAACCGAGCAATCAAACAATGCCGATCGCTTGGTTTTCAGCGCTCCCCAAGCAGAAAGCTATAGTCACAGCTCTCTGCTTCCTGCTCACTCATTTTAGGTCTAGGCTGTTGAGGGGGCGGCGACCGGCTCAACCTCTCAGCGGCTCACTGAGAGGCTGAGCCGGGTGTCATTCCAGGCACCTAGCGGATCCAGACTTTGTTGTGATGATGCGGTGCCTGGACTGTGATGTCAGCAGAAAGCGGACTTTGGCCCGCTCTCTGCTGAAAATGGGTCACAGGAATGCAAATCAATTTGTGATCCATAGGAGAAGCCCAGCCAAAAGAGCATTGGCTGGACTTCTCCTTTTAAAGACAGCCTTTTTCTGATAAGTGTTGCTTTCAAGTTAAAATCGTTATTTTCTGCTAAAAACTTGGGACCCCAGAACGTATATATTTTTTTAGCAGAGACCCTAGAAAATAAAATGACGGTCATTGCAATATTTTATGTCCTACTGTATTTGCGCAGCGGTCTTTCAAACACAATTTATATATTTTTTTTTTTTTTTTAGAAAAAATACACTTTGATAAAAAAAAAAAATAGCCCAAGTTTTTTGTATAATGTGAAAGATGTTACGCCACGAGAATCAAGATCTTTATTCTGAGCAAAAAAAAAAAATCGTGATACTAATTTTTTTCTAGAATCATACAGCTCTACCACAAATGCAAGCATTGATTCTTGCTTAGCACCTCTGTATAGTGGATATGCCTTAAGACTCCTTACTATACAATTACGTGAAAACTGCCTTTTTATTAAGTGATATTGCATGAAAACTGCCCTTTTCTTAAGTGGTTTAATCTGCATAAATTCAGTTTTCTGAATGTTGTAAGTAAATACACATTGCTTATTTACATCAATAGTTCTGCATGACCAAATCAGTTTATAAATGCATATTTGTAATGCATATTCTTTTTGTTTTGTAATGTAAACATCTGAATAAGGCCTTGCAGATTCTCCTTCTGCGTGTTTGTCTGTCTAGTTAAAATAGTGCACTCTCTGATTTCGATTTTCACAGCTATTATCAGAGGTGTTTAAGTTGGCCATAGATGTCTTGAAATGCTCTTGGTTACTCTGCAAGCACCACCTGGCTCAAACTCACTTTAGAAACAAATGCAATCACTGTTCAGGTATTAGTTGGCAGTGGATATTCCTCTATCCGCCATGTTCAGTCTGGATGAAGGAATTTATTAATTTCTCCATTTTGGCATGTGGGGCTGAACAAGAGAGATGGAGCCATGCATGGCTAGTTTTACTGTACCCATCTGCACTATAGGACACAGTATGGTATGTGCACCCTAAAAGTATACTTCAATTTGTCACACACAGGTCATTGACCTCAGAAAAAAAAGTGCTGTGTGGCTGCAGATTTTTTTTTTTTCACAGTATTTCTTTGCTTGCTTTTTTTTTTTTTTTTTTTTTAATCAAATAATAAATTGACTATTTTTGCACATTTTTTTCCCCTAAGTATAATGTACAATTGCTACTGCAATTGACGCACATGCCAAGTCCTATTAAATATTATTTATTTCCCATAATGTGTTTCTAAAATCCATACTGGGTCCTCAAGGGGCCAACAAAGCTGATGGCATACAAGCTTTTTTGTATTTAATTATTGTAATAATATTTAAATGTTGTGCTATTGATTGCAATATATTCTTTTTATGAAATGTTTCTACACAAGACATTTTGCAATGAAAATATTTATTTTCCTACAGTTATGAAACAACTGTAGGCATTGGCAACTTCCTTGTTTAGAGTCTATCAAACTTGCATTGTAGTCTGTTTCCCTTTTACTGAGATTTTCCTCACAACCTGTCAGGACTACAAGTGATGGAACGGCTCTTAAATGGAGACATAGACAAAAAAAAAAAAACATTTCTCTGAGTTCACTGACAGACGCAGCCCTTCATTTACAAGTGGGGTTATATGCACATCCTACTAGGAGTTGACTAGGCAAATAGAAAGAAAGCAAGCTGGCCCCTCCCAGGGGGCCATCCTCTCTCCCATATAACCCCCCTGCTCTGCTTAGCATATCAGTTTTATTACGCCTAGTGCCAGGAGTTAGAGCTGGCTCCCTTATGGGACCTGCGGTTCACCTTTTTTGCTATCGCTTTTTTATTTTTTTTTCAAGCTATCTGATGAAGACTGCTATCAAGAAGCCGGCTAGGGCATAGAGGATAGCTAGAATCCTGCACTTTTCCCTGCGCGGCCGACCGGTGCGAGCTAGTCCTAGCCTTGGCGGGGCCCGCCGCATCGTGCCCGTTCCGTGCGGGCAGGCAGTGGGTGACCCCCACTCGCGCCCGGTGACCGGACCTGGTTCCTGTCCAGGGGCCTACGGCCTGCAGCATCCCTCTCTGGTATGGGAGGAAGGTCTGCAACCGGGTGGCTACCCGCTACGCCCATCGGACTGGTGAGTGACCCTCTCTCTCCCCCCTAGGGGCGCGGAGGGGGGGTGGGCGATTTGGCCGACCGGTGGAGGGTGTTCGCTGGACTAGTGCCCCCCCGGGTGTCCTCGTCCCCGCACCGCACCCAGCGCGTTCGAACCGCCATGCGGCGATCCATTTTGCTGTAGCCATTTTGCTGAGGGTTTCCCTCTAGTGCTGAGCAGCGGCCATTTTGCCATAGTCGTGGCCTGTTTTACAGGCTTTGGCCTCTTGTGAACGTTTTTGGCGGCCAAATTGGATGTCCCTGGAGAGTAAAAAACGTGTTGCTGCCGTTTTTTGCTTCCTTTTTCACTTGTGACAGCGTGGTTGACTACAGGCGATGCAGGCTTCTTGACTGGCGGTCCTTAGGCACTCCTGCTGGGAGCAGCGCTTGTGAGGTACAAACAGCAAGTATAGCTGGGCTCTCCCTGGGGTGCTGGTAGCAATGGGTGCAGTCCTCCTGGGGTCTCCCTGGCGATCTGTGGGGTGATGGTGGGGCTGCATTGTGGGGGTGTCAGGTAATTTTTTTATTTTGACTGTCAGTTCCGGTGGTGTGATGGCAGATGACCCTGCGGGTCCTTCTGAGGAGGAGTCAGCGGCAGAGCAACCTGCGCTGGGGACCCTGGACCAGCTGAGAGCAGTTTTTGGGGAATTTCTCCCCCCGGGTGGGGCAGAGCAGGGCTCTTGGGGCCCCTAAAAAGCAGCGTCCTCCCCCATTTTCCTCAGGGGAAGAGTCCGAACTGGAAATGGCTTCGGGGGTCACGGGGACCCCCGTGGAACTCTGAGGGCGAGCTAGATCCCTCGGACGGCGAAGAGGACCGTGGGGGCCTCGGTTGCGCGCAAAAAGGCGCTGGTGGCTGCACTGATTACTAATATCCGTGCGTCCTTGCGACTGGACCAAGCAGGGGAGTTGCAGGAGTATGCATATGTTTGCGGGTCTGCTAGGCCACCCAGGTCACTTAAGGCTTATCCTTCTGATCAATTTTTTGACCACCTGGTCTATCAGGAATTGCAGCGTCCGCAGATTTCCTTTGCCCTACCTAAACGCTTCGCTATACGCTATCCCTTTGAGGATAGTTTTGTGAAGAAGTGGGCATCCCCCGCAGTGGACCCTCCGGTGGCTTGCCTGAACAAGGCAATGACCATTCCTTTGGAAGGGTCTCCCTCGTTTAAGGACCCAGCCAATAGGCGGACGGAGGCGGTGTCTAAGGCACTTTTTCTGTTGGTAGGCTCAGCCATGCGGCCGGCCCTGGCATCTGCCATGGCGGCGCAATCTGTCTGAGTGTACGATGGAGCTGCAGAATGATTTGGAATGTGGCAGGATGCTTAAGGCGTCGCAGAGAGCAGACCATTTGTTTCAGGGTATTCGGTACCGGTGTGACGCAGCTCTGGACCTGCTTCCCATGTTGTCAAAAATGTCTGTTTTTGCAGTCGTTATCAGACGAGTACTCTGGTTACATTCGTGGTCGGGTGACCACGCGTCTAAGAAGGGTCTTGCGGATCTTCCCTTTCAGGGTGGTCGTCTCTTTGGCGCACAGTTGGATGAAATCATCAAGGATTTCACTGGAGAGAAGAGTACTTTTCTTCCGGAGCCCAGGCGGCGGGATTTCTGCCGCAAGCAGGGTCCTGCCTCTGCGGGTCAGAGGAGTTTTTTTTTTCGTGCCCCTGGCGCAGCGGGCAGGGGGTCGAGGCCCTGCATGCCTGCCGCAGGGGCTGGTTAAACGACCCTGGCAACGCAAGAACGGAAAGACAGGAGAAGTTCTCCGCTGCATGATGGGTTGCCTCCACCCGAACTTCGGGTGGGGGACGTCTTCTGGGGTTAGCAGACAGGTGGACTTGCCCGCATTTCCGACCGGTGTGTGCAGGAAGTGGTGTCCTCCGGGTACAGGATAGAGTTCAGCACTCTACCCCCAGACAGGTTCTTCCCATCGAACTTGAGACTCCCTCAGGGGTGTCGGGAGGCCCTCCTAAGGGCTGTTCAGGCACTCTCCGACCAGGGTGTGATCGTGCCAGTACCTCAGTTGGAAAGGTTTCGCGGTTTCTACTCAAACCTATTCGTGATCCCCAAAAAAGGGGAGGGGGTCAGGCCAGTTCTGGACCTAAAGGCGCTAAACCACTTTGTGAAAGCGCGAAAATTCAGGATGGAATCTGTCTGCTCGGTCGTGGCCGCCCTGCACCAAGGGGACTTCATGGTGTCCCTGGATATCAGGGACGCGTACCTCCACGTTCCCATTTGTCTCTGGCACCAGCACTTTCTGCGCTTTGCGGTGGGAGATCTTCATTACCAATTTGTGGCACTCCCTTTCGGCCTGGCCTCGGCTCCTCGGGTGTTCACCAAGCTGGTGGCCCCGCTGCTGGCGCTACTGAGGCAGAGAGGCATTGCGGTGGTAGCATACCTAGACGATCTGCTTCGGCTCTGGAGGAGAACGTGGCTATCACCATGACCTAGTTAAAGAACTTTGGCTGGCTGATCAATCTGCGGAAGTTGACTGTGACACCGTCCTGTCGTCTGGAATACCTGGGTCTGATTCTGGACACGGAGCAGGCGAAGGTATTCTTACCTCCAGCCAAGTTACTGACACTGCAAGCAGCGGTGCGAACCCTGCTGTCCCGCCTGTAGCCCTCCTTACGGTTTTGTATGCGGGTGTTGGGGCTTATGGTTTCAGCCTTCGAGGCGGTACCTTACGCCCAGAGTCACACTCGGCTCCTTCAGTGGGCGATTCTGTCTCGGTGGGACAAGTCTCCACTGTCCCTAGACCAGCTGATCAGATTGGATCCTCAGGCCAGAGGGTTGTTGACCTGGTGGCTTCCGGCCCCAGCTCTGACGTTGGGGAAGTCATTGGGGGGGGGGGGGTCCTGGGGCAGCTATCTGCTCAGGGCCGTTGGTCAGCGCAGGAATCTCACCTTCCGATCAATGTGCTGGAGCTGAGGGCGATCAGGCTCTGCCTTTCCCACTGGACGGTAAGGTTGCGTGGCCTCCCGGTTCACGTTCAGTCGGACAATGCTACGGCTGTGGTGTATGTGAACCATCGGGGGCACGAGGAGCGCGGAAGCGGCTCTAATTCTGCGATGGGCAGAACTTCATGTGCCGCGATCTCCGCCATTTACATTCCGGGCGTAGAGAATTGGCAGGTGGATTTTCTCAGTCGCCAGACGCTGGATCGGGGGATTGGTCCCTGCATCCAGAAGTGTTCCGCCACAAGTGGGGCACGCCAGATGTGGACCTCATGGCGTCTCTGTTCAATCACAAAGTGAAAACTTTTGTGTGCAGGACGAGAGACCCGCTGACGGACGCGCTGGTAGCGCCTTGGGGTCGGTATCGGCTCCTGTACGCTTATCGTCCCATCAAGCTTCTACCGCGGCTACTGCGGAGGGGATTCCGACAGTCCTGGTGGCTCTGGATTGGCCTTGGCATCCTTGGTACGCCGACGCGGTGCGAATGGTGGAAGATGTTCCCTGGCACCTTTCGCTGCGCGAAGATCTGTTGTCTCAGGGACCCATCTTGCACCCTGCTTTACCCTCGCTGGCTTTGACGGCTTGGCTGTTGAGTCCCAGGTGTTGAGGAATAGGGGTGTCGCTGACTCCGTGATCCCTACCATGCTGAAAGCGCTCAAATGTACTTCACGCAAGATTTATCATCACACCTGGAAGGCTTATATTGCCTGGTGTGAGGCGGGGGGTTGGAACCCTCGCTCTTACGTGGTGTCCAGGGTTCTGACTTTTTTGCAGCAGGGCCTGGATAAAAAGTTGGCATTGAGTACTCAAGGGTCAGATTTTGGCTCTGGCGATTCTCTTTCAGCCGGCTCTGGCGTCACATTCGTTGATTCGTACGTTTGTACAGGGTGTGCATCATGTGGCTCCTCAGGTGCGGTCGCCTATGGCACCGTGGGATTTGAATTTCGTATTTTCTGTGCTGCAGAAACCACCATATGAGGAGATCAGGGATATTCCCTTACAATTGCTGTCGCAGAAAGTGGCTTTCTTGGTGGCCATCACATCCGCTAGGCGGGTATCTGAGTTGGCAGCGTTGTCCTGCAAGTCTCCTTACCTGGTCCTTCACAAGGACAAGGCGGTCTTGCGCCCCTTCTCCTTCGTTTCTACCGAAGGTGGTCTTTTCTTTTCACATTAATGAAGATCTTGTTCTTCCTTAGTTATGTTCGCATCCCAAGGAACTTGAGTTACATTCAATGGATGTCGTGAGGGCTTTGCGGGTGTATTTGGCGGCTACAGACTCCTTTCGGAAGGCTGACGCGTTTTGTACTGACGGATGGTCCGCGCAAAGGATTGGCAGCCTCGCCGGCAACTGTTTCCCGTTTGATCAGACAGACTGTGACCCATGGGTATACTGTTCGGGGCAAGGTACCCCCTTTTCCAGTCACGGCTCATTCCACCAGGGCTGTTAGCACTTCCTGGGCTTTCAGACATCAGGCTTCAGTGTCACAGGTGTGCATGGCGGCTACTTGGGCCATGGTGCCCACATTTACTAAGTTTTATAAAGTTGATGTGTCAGCATCTTCGGATGCTGCTTTTGGCCGTAAGGTTTTACAGGTGGCAGTGTAGGCGCGACTGGCGCCTCCTGAGAGGATTCTGTTGGGTACAGTTGTTGTTTACCCACCCCTCTTGACTGACACCGCTTTGGGACATCCTCACTTGTCAATGAAGGGCTGCGTCTGTCAGTGAACGTAAGAGAAAAAGGGATTTTATTAAAACTTACCGTAAAATCTTTTTCTCTTAGTTCAGTGACAGACATAGCACCCGCCCCTCTGTGGTGCATTTATACGGCTTGTTACGAACTGATATGCTAAGCAGAGCAGGGGGGTTATATGGGAGAGAGAGGCTGCCCCCCTGGGAGGGGCCAGCTTGCTTTCTTTCTATTTGCCTAGTCAACTCCTAGTAGGATGTGCATATAACCTCACTTGTCAATGAAGGGCTGCGTCTGTCAGTGAACGTAAGAGAAAAAGGGATTTTATTAAAACTTACCGTAAAATCTTTTTCTCTTAGTTCAGTGACAGACATAGCACCCGCCCCTCTGTGGTGCATTTATACGGCTTGTTACGAACTGATATGCTAAGCAGAGCAGGGGGGTTATATGGGAGAGAGAGGCTGCCCCCCTGGGAGGGGCCAGCTTGCTTTCTTTCTATTTGCCTAGTCAACTCCTAGTAGGATGTGCATATAACCTCACTTGTCAATGAAGGGCTGCGTCTGTCAGTGAACGTAAGAGAAAAAGGGATTTTATTAAAACTTACCGTAAAATCTTTTTCTCTTAGTTCAGTGACAGACATAGCACCCGCCCCTCTGTGGTGCATTTATACGGCTTGTTACGAACTGATATGCTAAGCAGAGCAGGGGGGTTATATGGGAGAGAGAGGCTGCCCCCCTGGGAGGGGCCACCTTGCTTTCTTTCTATTTGCCTAGTCAACTCCTAGTAGGATGTGCATATAACCTCACTTGTCAATGAAGGGCTGCGTCTGTCAGTGAACTCAGAGAAAACGATTTTACTGTAAGTTTTATTAAAATCCATTTTTTAAACACTGGAGTATCAACCTGTATTACCTGGCCATTTTCAAGTGCTGACATTTTCTCAATTTATTTGGTCTTGCAACACTGTATGAAAATCATTTCTCTATTGTTCATTGAAGGATAGTTTAATCAATCATAAATAGGTTAGATGCTGCCACCTACAGGCGCAGGACGGTAGGAAAAGGCTAAAAACGCAACTACAGCACAAGTATCAGTGTTTGACCATTCTTCCAGAAGCGCATTTGTGAGGTCAGGCACTAATGTTTGATAAGGCCTGGCTTGCATTCTCTGCTCTAATTCATCTCAAAGGTATTCTATGAGGTCAGTATTCTGTGCTGGTTAGTAAAGTTCCTCTACTCCAAACGCGCTCATCCATGTCTTATGGACCTTGCTTTGTGTATTGGAGTGCAGTCATGTTGGAACAGGAGGGGCCATCACCAAAACTGTTCCCACAAAGTTGGGAGAATGAAATTGTCCAAAATGTCTTGGTATGCTGGCGCCTTAACCACTTCAGCCCCGGAAGGATTTCCCACGTTAGGACCAGAGCACTATCTTTTACGTTCATTGACAGACGTAGCCTCTATTCATGACACGTGGGGTTATGCACCTTTTACTAGGAGTAGACTAGGCAGAACGAAAGTTCAGAAAGCAAAGCTGGCCCCTGCCAGGGGGCTGCCCTCACTCAGCACATCAGCCCTGCATAGCATCTCAGTTTTCTTCTGCCTAGTGCAAGGAGTTAGACCTGGTTCCCTGCTGGGAACTGCGGTTCCCCTATTTTTTTTTGTCTTTTTCTTTCTTTTGCGCAAGCCTTCTGATGAAGACTGCAATCAAGTAGTCGGCTGGGGACCATGCGGATATTCATTGTCCTGCCATCTCCCCAGCACGTTCATTGTCCTGCCATCTCCCCAGCGCGGCCGACAGGATGCGAGCCACCCTTAGCTATGGTGGGGTCTGCCGCATCGTGCCCCTTCCGTGTGAGTGGCCGGTGGGTTAAACGCCCCACCTGCGTACCCAGTGTCCGGGCTGTGGCCTGCTCCAGGGGTCACTTGGCCTGCAGCATACCAACCCACCTGGGGGGGGGAAGGTCTGCACCGGGTGGCTACCCGTTACGCCCGTTTGGATGGGTGAGTGACACCCCCCTCCCCCCTGGTGGCGGAGGGGGGCGACTAGCGGTGCCCGTTTCGGTTGGGGGGGGTACACTGGTCCCTAGTCGTGCCTTCTCTCACGCCTGTTCTCAGCTGTGGGCCGCTCCCGTCTGCCACCATTTTTGGCGGTGTCGGCCGCCATTTTCCCGGAGTCTCGGTCGCCGCTATTTTGCAAGAGCTTTGGCCTCTTGTGTCTGCTGGTGGCTATTTTTGGTTGGTCTCCCTGTATGGGAGTTTCCCATGTGCTTTTGGCACCATTCCTTCTCCCGGGACCGCAGCGGCAGATACCCACCTGCGGTGGCATTGGCAGACAGGGTGGCCTCTTTCAAGCGCACAGAGGCACAGGGTGTTCCGCAAGTATAGCTGGCTTCTCTCCCTGGGGCGTGGTGCTGGGTCCCACTGGGCAGTCCTGAGGCTTTGCAAGGGGTGGCTTCGTGGGGGCGTATGGCTGGTAGGCCTTATAAGTGTCCCGGCGGTGGCGCAATGGCGGCTGAACCGGCAGTTGCTTCTCCGGAGGGGTCCGCGGAGGCACAGGCCACGCTGGGACCTCTGGCTCCCCATGGATCAGTTAACCTCAATCTTGGAAGAGTTTTTCGCCCGGGGGGAAGCGGACCGGAGTAGGGGGGCCCCAAAAAGCGTCCACCTCCCCCGCAATCTTCTGAGGAGGACTCGGAGCCGGAAGGGGGCTCCAGGGTCACTGGGACCCCCAGGGAGCTGGAGCCTTCGGAATGGGAGGAGGACCAGGGGGCCTTGGTAGCGCACGAAAGGGCGCTGGTGGGCGCCTTGGTCACGGCCGTCCGTAATTCACTACATCTGGATCAGGCTGGGGAGTTACAGGCGTTTGACTATACGTTTGGGTCCCAGAAACCCTCCTGTACTCCAAATGTGTTTCCCTACCTCCAGTATTTTGACCAGTATGTGTATAAGGAATGGCAACGTCTGCTAAATTCCTTTACCCTGGCAAAACGTTTTTCTGTGCGCTATCCCTTTGAGGACAGCATTTTACAGAAATGCCTGAATAAGGCGACAACTATTCCCTTGGAGGGGTCCCCCTCTTTTAGGGACCCGGCCGATAGGCGGGCGGAAGCCGTGTCCAAGGCACTCTGGTGGCGGGGGCAGCCATGCGGCCGGCCTTGGTGTTGGTCATGGTAGCTCAGTCAGTCACGGAGTGTGCGATGGAGTGGAGTGAGGCTCGGGGCGGCGTAGATTCACCTGAATCCGTGCAGCGGGCTGACCACCTGGTGCAGGGGCTTTATTACCTCTGTGACGCAGCTCTGGACTTGGTGCCAACGTTGTCGAAATTGTGTTTTTGCAATCATCATTAGGTGCCTGCTGTGACTGCGATGCTGGTCGGGTGACCACACGTCCAGGAAGGGCCTCACGGATCTGCTTTTTCAGGGTGGTCAGCTCTTTGGGCCCCAATTGGATGAAATCATTAAGTATTTCACTGTGGGGAAGAGTATGTTTCTTCCGGAACCCAAGCGGCGTAACCAACGCCGCAAGCAGGGGCCGCAGCCCTCTGTGCAGAAGCGGGTTTTTTGTGCGCCCAGGCAGGAGCTCCCGGCCCGGCAAGTCTGCCTCTGGCTCCGGTAAGCGTCCCTGGTAGCGCAAGCCCGAGAAGTTGGAGGAAAAGTCCTCCTCCGCATGATGGGTTGCCCCCGCCCGTCTCTCGGGTGGGGGGCCGACTTCTGGGGTTCGCGGACCGGTGGGCCGCTCACATCTCCGACTGGTGGGTGCGGGAGGTGGTGTCCTCCGGGTACAATATAGAGTTCAGCACTTGGCCCCCGGACAGGTTATTCCTGTCCAATTTAAGACTCCCTCCGCATGTTCTGCTAGGGGCTGTCCGAACAGGGGGTAAGTGTGCCAGTCCCTCCAGCGGAGAGATTCCGCGGCTTCTACTCGAACCTCTTTGTGGTGCCAAAGAGGGGGTCAGGCCGGTTCTGGACTTAAAAGCGCTCAATCACTTTGTGAAGGCGTGCAAATTCAGGATGGAGTCAGTCCGTTCAGTCGTGGCTGCCCGACACCAGGGGGATTGGCTCGTGTCCCTGGACATCAGGGACACATATCTTCATGTTCCCATTTGTGTCAGGCACCTGCGCTTTGCTGTAGGGGACCTGCATTACCAGTTTGTGGCTCTCCCCTTCGGCCTAGCCTCGGCTCCGTGGGTCTTCACCAAGCTGCTGGCTCTGCTGAGACAGAGAGGCATTGCGGTGGTAGCTTACCTGGACAACCTCCTCCTACGAGAGTCAGCTCCAGCTCTGGAGGACAATGTTGCTATCACCCTGTCCTCACTGAGGGACTTTGGTTGGTTAATCAATCTGCAGAAGTCGACATTGACCCCGTCCTGTCGTCTGGAATATCTGTGTCTGACTTTGGACATGGTGCAGGAGAAGGTATTCCTACCTCCGGATAAGTTGCTGACGCTGCAAGCAGCGGTGCGAACTCTGTTGTCACGACAGTGGTCCTCCTTACGTTTCTGCATGCGGGTGTTGGGGCTCTTGGTCTTGACTTTCGAGGCAATACCGTACGCCCAGAGTCACACCCGGCTCCTGCAGCGAGCGATACTGGTGCAGTGGGACAAGTCCCCCTCGTCCCTGGATCAACTGGTCCGGCTGGATCATCAGACCAGGGGGTCGTTGACCTGGTGGCTTCGGGCCCCGGCAATGACTGTGGGGAAGTCTTTCTTCTGCTGGAATGGTCGATAGTCACGATGGATGCCAGCCTCTTGGGCTGAGGAGGAGTCCTGGGGCACCTGTCGGCTCAGGGCCGTTGGTCGGCGCAGGAGTCTCGTCTTCCGATCAATGTGTTGGAGCTGAGGGCGATCAGGCTCTGTCTCTCCCGCTGGTCGGCAAGGCTGCGCGGCCTCCCGGTTCGGGTTCAGTCGGCCACTGCGGTGGCGTACCTGAACCATCAAGGTGGAACAAGAAGCTCGGCGGCAGAGGCAGCCCACATTCTGACGTGGGCAGAACTTCATGCGGCAGCAATCTCTGCCATCTACATTCCGGGCGTAGAAAATTGGAAGGCGGACTTCCTCAGTCGCCAAAAGCTGGACCAGGGAGAATGGTCCCTGCATCCAGAGGTGTTTCACCAGATTTGCAAAAGGTGGGGCACGCCAGATGTGGATCTCCTGGCGTCCAGATTCAATCACAAGGTGAAGACCTTTGTGTGTGTGTGCAGGTCAAGGGACCCGTTGGCAGCGGCCACAAATGCCCTGGTAGCCCAATGGTCCCGGTACAGGCTTCTGTACGCTTTTCCTCCTCTCAAGCTTCTACCGCGGTTATTGCGCAGGATAGTAGTGGAGGGAATCCCGGCAATCCTAGTGGCTCCAGATTGGCCTCGGCGCCCTTGGTACGCCGACGTGGTGAGGATGGTAACAGACGTTCCCTGGCGACTCCCGCTTCGCGAGGATTTACTGTCGCAGGGTCCCATTTTGCACCCTGCTTTACCCTCGCTGGCTTTGATGGCATGGCTATTGAGTCCCAGGTACTGAGGGACAGGGGGGTCTCTGAGTCATTGATCCCCACCATGCTTAAGGCGCGCAAGTGTACTTCACACAAGATCTATCATCGCACCTGGAAAGCCTATATTGCCTGGTGGGGGGGGGGGGGTTGTAACCCCCGTTCCTTTGCAGTTGCTCGGGTGCTGGCCTTTCTTCAACAGGGCTTGGACCAAAAGTTGGCTTTGTGCACCCTCAAGGGCCAGATTTCCGCTCTGGCGATTCTGTTTCAGCATCCTTTGGCGACGCATTCTTTGATCCGTACATTTGTACAGGGTGTACGTCATGTGGCTCCTCGGGTACGGTCGCCCCTGGCACCGTGGTATCTGAACTTGGTACTTTCTGTGCTGCAGAAACCGCCATATGAGCATATCAGGGATATTCCCCCTACAATTGGTGTCTCAGAAGGTCGCCTTCTTGGTGGCTATTACATCCCCTCGGCCGGAGTCTGAATTGGCAGCTTTGTCATGTAGGTCGCCTTATTTGGTCCTACACAAGGATAAGGCGGCGTTGCGTCCGTCTCCTTTGTTCCTACCGAAGGTGGTTTCTTCTTTTCACATTGAGGACATTGTCCTCCCTTCGTTGTGTCTGCGCCTGTCTCATCCTAAGGAGATTGCTCTGCATTCCTTGGATGTGGTGAGGGCCTTGCGGGTGTATTTGGCAGCCACGGCTCCTTTTCGGACGTCGGATGTGCTGTATGTGCTGGTGGAAGGGCTGCGCAAAGGGTTGGCGGCTTCGTCGGCCACTGTTTCACGTTGGATCAGGCAGACCGTGACCCATGCGTATACTGTTCGGGGCCAAGTGCCCCATTTTCCAGTCACAGCTCATTCCACCAGGGCGATTAGCACTTCCTGGGCGTTTAGACACCAAGCGTCGGTGTCTCAGGTGTGCAAGGCGGCTACTTGGGCCTCGGTGCACACTTTTGTTAAGTTTTACAAAGTTGATGTGTCGGCATCTGCGGATGCTGCTTTTGGCCGCAAGGTTTTGCAGGCGGCAGTGTAGGCGTGGCTGGCGCCTCCCGAGATCTTTCTGTTGGGTACAGTTGTTATTGCTTACCCACCCCTCTTGTTTGACACTGCTTTGGGACGTCCCCATGTGTCATGAATAGAGTCTGTGTCTGTCAATGAACGTAAGAGAAAATATGATTTTATTAAGAACTTACCGTAAAATCCTTTTTCTCTGAGTTCATTGACAGACGCAACACCCACCCCTCTCTGTTGCGTTTGTACGGCTTCTTACGAACTGAGATACTCAGCACATAACCCCTCAGCCCTGCATAGCATCTCCGTTCGTAACAAGCCGTACAAACGCTACACAGAGGAGTGGGTGCTGCGTCTGTCAATGAACTCAGAGAAAAAGGATTTTACTGTAAGTTCTTAATAAAATCATTTTCTCTTACGTTCATTGACAGACGCAGCCCCTATTCATGACAAAGTTCAGAAAGCAAAGCTGGCCCCTCCCAGGGGGCCGTCCTCACTCAGCACATAACTCCTCAGCCCTGCATAGCGAGGACGGCCCCCTGGGAGGGGCCAGCTTTGCTTTCTGAACATTCGTTCTCCCTAGTCTACTCCTAGTAAAAGGTGCATAACCCCACGTGTCATGAATAGAGGCTGCGTCTGTCAATGAACTCAGAGAAAAGGATTTTACGGTAAGTTCTTAATAAAATCCTATTTTTTGCGATTCGGCACTGCGTCGCTTTAACTGACAATTGCGCGGTCATGCGACATTGTACCCAAACGAAATTTGCATCCTTTTTTTTCCCCCCACAAATGGAGCTTTCTCTTGGTGGTATTTGATCACCTCTGCGTCATTTCTGATCGCCGCTATAAACAAAAAAGTGTCAATTTTGCAAAAAAAAAAGTTTTTCTTTTTGCTAAAATACAAATCCAAAAAAAAAAATATAAAGAAACATTTTTTTTATCAGTTTTGGCAGATTTATATTCATATTTTTGGTAAAAAAAAAAATCGCACTCGGATTTTGATTGCTTTGCGCAAACGTGGCTGTGTTTACGGATGATAATTTCTGGGGTTTTTATTTTTTTGGTTATTTACTAGTAATGTCGGCGATCTGCGATTTTTAGTGGTACTGCGATATTGCAGCAGACGCGTCGGACCGTTTTGACACTTTTGGGACCAATGACATTTATACAGCGATCAGAAATTTAAATATCCACTGATTACTGTATAAATGTCATTGGCAGTGAAGGGGTTAACCTGCAGGAAGGGGGGGGGGGAAATCTAGGGGTTAACTGTGTTCCCTAGGCGTGTTCTAACTGGGCTGTTATGGGCATAAGAGATCTAACTGATCCCAGTGACAGGGATCAGTAGATCTCCTATGTCCCCACGGACAGAGCGGGGAGCTGTCGTGTTTACATCGGCGGTTCTCCGTTCTTTTGCTGTGGCCGCTCATCGTTGCTTGCTGGTGAACATTGGGTTCCGAGCTGCAGGCACACTCCTCCAGAGTATGGTGGTGCCCCCTAGCGGCCATTCCGCAAATCGCTGTTTATTTACGGCGATTTGCGGGACCCATCCAAACTGCCGCAGTAAATATACTGTGCGCGGTGTGGAAGCGGTTAAAGTGTTGCTTAACCCAAGACCCTGCATTCACTATATCTGGTCTCCCACAGAACATGGGAATGCAATAGTTTTAATAACTTTAACCACTTGCCGACCGCCGATCGGCATCTGACGGCGGCAAAGTGGCTCGTTCCCGCAAATCGCCGTCATACAACGGCGGCTGCGGGAACGTGTATAGTGAGCGCGCGCGGTGTCGTTTTCTTGCCTCTTGGCGGCTACATTTGTGCTGTCGAGGGGCGAGACAGGCACCCCTGTATCCTCTAGATGACTAGGGACAGTGAC
>BLSH010381689.1:659600-685847 GCA_018402905.1 Glandirana rugosa | reverse complement strand
CCTGCAGGGGGCGCGCTAAGGGTTAACTGTGTTCCCTGGGCGTGTTCTTACTGTATGGGGGACTGCCTATCTGGGGAAGGGAAGTTATCACAGCCTTCACGTAAAGGAAGGCTGTGATCACAGCCCTTCCCCCTCACACAGAGCGGAGGTCCGTGTTTACATACACGGACCTCCGCTCATTCGCTCCGGGGGGGGCATCGCGGGTGGCCGGCGGCAATCGAAGCCGCCGCACCCGCTCCCTGGCCCCCCCTGGACACAGTGAGCGCGTGGGCGCGCCTCCGGCGGCGCGCGCGCGCTCACTATACACGTTCCCGCAGCCGCCGTCGTATGACGGCGATTTGCGGGAACGAGCCACTTTGCCGCCGTCAGATGCCGATCGGCGGTTGGCAAGTGGTTAAGAGTCCACTTCACTAAGGGGCCAAGCCCAACCCCTGAAAAACAACCCCACACCATAATCTCCCCTCCACTAAATGATTTGGACTGGTGCACAAAGCAAGGTTTATAAAGACATAAATGAGGGAGTTAGGGGAATTTGACTGGCCTGCACAGAGTCCTGACCTAAACCTGATAGAACACCTTTGGGATGAATTAGAGTGGAGACTGTGAGCCAGGCCCTCTCATCCAACATCAGGGCCTGATCTCACAAATGTGCTTCTGGAAGAATGCTCAAACATTCCCATAGACACTCCTAAACCCTGTGCACAGCCTTCCAAAAAGAGTTGAAACTGTTATAGCAGCAAAGGGTGGGCCAACTCAATATTGAACCCTACGGACTAAGACTGCCATTAAAGTTCATGTGCGTGTGAAGGCAGGCCTCCCAATACTTCTGGCCAGGAAGCTGTTATCAGTTGGTAAATTATCACCACAGATGCCAGCCTCCTTGGTTGACGCATGATGAATCACTTCTTGGGTCAGGGCTTATGGTCCCCTGGAAGAGATCAGTATTCTCAATTACATCCTGGACTTTGGGGTAGTCCACCTCTCCTGTTGGATTACTCTGCTTGAAAGTTGCCTGACCAAACTGCAATTGACCAATGTCACAGCTGTGGCCAACATCAATCTCCAGGCTGCACCATGAATTTGGAAACGATCTTGGAGGAGTCTCCGTTTCTCACTTGGGAGGAAATTCACGTTTGAACCCTGTTTGGCAGCTTCATCTGGGATTGGACAACTGGCAAGTGGACTATCTTAGCCCTTACGGTCTGGATCAGTGGGATGGGTTCTACCCCCACTTTGTTTCTCCTGACTGTCAGCATTGGGGCTCTGCATCTGGGCACACTTAGAAGGTCTCTAGGTTTGTAGCCAAGTCTGACCCCCAGAAGGTTGGAGCAGGAGGGAAATCTGTTCCTTTATGGTGGTTCCGGATTGGCCATATGGGCTTGTTTTGCATCTGTTCTCTCGGTCTGATCTTTTCCTGCTTTGGCTGTTTAAAGCCTGGTGCTGCAGGACAGGGGCCTATCCTCAGGTGTTATTTTCAATTGCTGAAGCTTGGAAGTCTATTTCTCCCTCCTATTTTTTTCACACTTGGTAGGACTACTTTGCTACTGAGTCCTTGCAAGCTTTCGTTTGCCTGCATTCTGGCCTGCCTTCTAGGTGTGTGGACTATCGTTTGGCCCTTAGTACTTTTATGAGCCAGGGTTCTGCTTGGCTGTTCTTACCCCTGATTCATACCTTTTTATCCAGGGGGTCACTTGGGTGGTTCCTCCTTCTAGGCCCTTCTCACCTTGGGCCCTGAGTCTTAGCAGCCCCATGTTCAACTCTGAGATATTCCTCTATCGCAAATTTGTGGGTCACCCCCTTATTTTATGGCTTTCTGGCACTGCTCTATGATATCTAATCTGATAATTAAGCTGTGCCCTTGAACGAATGATAAAGAATATGGGATTTTTGTACTCCTGTAAAATCCTTTTCATTGAAGGATACAACAACATTTTGTGTTGTACTGCAGCTGCGGTGTGGGGGTTAACCTCTACCAGAAGGCTGCCCCTTAAAGGGGCTGTAAACCCTCACGGTTATTGGGTGAAAAACCTTTTGTTGTGCAGCTGCCCCCAGAGCCCCCTTTTACTTACCTGAGCCCGATCGTTCCAGGGAGGAGCACACCAGCTCCAGCCAGTGTCTCTGGTCCTCAGTTGATAGATTGATAGCAGGATCCATTGGCTCCTGCTGCTGTCAATCAATTCCAATGATGTGAGACCAGGGGGCGGGGCCGAGTCCTGCTGTCTGTCAATGGATGCAGCAGCAAGACACGGGCGCGCACCAGCATGAGTGCCCCCAGGGAAAGAGCTTCTGTGTGGGGGCACCTGATGTGGGGAGGAGCCTGGGGGACCCCTGAAGAGGAGGATCGGACCATTCTGTGCAAAACCCTTGCACCGAGGAGGTAAGTATGACACGCTTGTTAGTTAAAAAAAAGAAAACGCTTTACAACCACTTTAGGCAGCTTCAGTAGGTGATGTCATCAAACCCTTCACAAAAACACTTTTTTGACAGCTTTCTTTTGGTGGTGTGTGTACATATAGGAAGGAAGATTGAAAGCAAGCCTGTTTTCCTTAGTTTCTGTTAGAATGGAATACAAGTTCTGCGTTAATAATTATGCTACGAAAATTTGTGTGTGCTGTAAATTGCCTCCAGCATTGCTCCTAATTCTTTTTGCTGGAGGCTGCCATTTTTCTGAAGCCCAGAGCCCTTGAACAGCAATAAATCATAAAGTGGAACTAAACCCATCGATTTAACAGTTCCAAAAATACAGTTACATGCCTGGAACGCTGGGATTGCTAACTGTCACATTTGCTTGTCTTCAACCAAACGGTCACACCATCAAATGGCTGGTGTCATAACTGATCACATGTGCAGCACCATGGTAGTTCAAATAAATCAGAGGTAGCTTCCTTGGCTGTAAAGGATAGGAGGGTTTAATTCTGCTTAAAGCCGCCACCCCTTTAAAAATTAAAAGTCAGCAGCTACATATACAGTATGTCTCCCACTGCCCTCCGGTGCTTCTACCGGCTAGCTTGTACGATTGGTGAGCCTGAGAGAGCTGACCGAGGACCAGATGGTCCCCAGTCATCTCTTTGACCTTCGGAGGCCAGGCATAACGATGTAAACACTGCCTTGTTTTTAGCTGGAAAGGCAGAGATTTGTTGTTGTTTTTTTTTTTCCAGCCTAGAGGAGAGATGTGGGGTCTTATGGATCTGAGATCTCTCTGTAAAGAGGCCCTGTCATGCCCATTTCCTATTACAAGGGATGTTTGCATTCCTTATAATATGAATAAAAGTGATCAATAAAAAATGTAACCAGTTCAGATCCGCGCTATAGCTGAAAGACGGCTACAGCGTGGATCTGAATTGCCCGGTGGATGCCCGCCCTTGTGCAAGCTCCCCACGCGCACTCGCAGCCTGCGACGGCGCACTCTTGCGGACGCTGCACACTGCGTAGGCGTGCCTGTGGGTCGGGCGGACTCGATGTCCGCCTGAGACCCGCCGATCACCTGTAACAGCTGCAGAACGGGGAATCGCCGATGTAAACACGGCGGTTCTCTGTTCTGTTAAGGGGGACATAGCAGATCTACTGATCCCTGATCAGTTAGATCTGTTATGTCCCGGCCAGCCCCGCCCCCCACAGTTAGAACACATACAGGGAAAATAGTTAACCCCTTCACTGGCCCCTGCAGGTTAACCCCTTCACTGCCAATGACATTTACACAGTAATCAATGCACATTTTAATTTCTGATCGCTGTATAAATGTCATTGGTCCCAAAAAAAGTGTTAAAAATGTCCGACATGTCCACCCCAATATCGCAGTCCCGATAAAAATCGCCGCCATTACTAGTAAAAAAAAAAAAATAGTAAAAATGCCATAAATCAATTCCCGTAGTTTGTAGTGTTGTGTGCGATAACTTTTGCGCAAACCAATCAATTTACGCTGATTGCAATTTTTTTGTTTACCAATAATATGTAGAAGAATATATATCGACCTAAACTGATGAATAATTTTCTTTTATATATTTATTTGGATATTTATTATAGCAAAAAAGTAAAAAATATTGTTCTTTTTTCAAAATCTTCGCTCTTTGTTTATAGCGGAAAAAATAAAAACCGCAGAGGTGTACCCACTTATGTGAGGTATTGCCATGAACGTTAGAGCGAGAGCAATAATTCTTGCCAAGACCTCTTTAACTGTAAGCAGGTAACCTGTAAAAAAATTTAAAACATCGCTTATGGAGATTTTTAAGTACCGAAGTTTTAAGAATTGCAGTATATATAATGTTTGGGGGTTTTGAGTAATTTTCTAGCAAAAAAATGATTTTTACATGGAGAGGAGTGCCAGAAATTGGCTTGGGCCAATAAAATTGTCCTTTTTTTCCCCACAAATAGAGCTTTATTTTGGTGGTATTTGATCACCTCTGCGGTTTTATTTTTTTGCTATAGAAACAAAAAACAATATTTCTTTCTTTCTCTCTGCGACATTGCGGTGGATAAATTGGACACTAAATGACACTTTTGGGGACCAGTGACACCAATACAGCGATCAGTGCTAAAAAAATGCACTGGCACTGTACTAATGACACTGGCAGGGAAGGTGCGGTCTCACCAGTGCATCTTATCAGTGCCCGTTAGTGCGGTCTCACCAGTGCAGCTTATCAGCGCTCATTAGTGCAGTCTCACCAGTGCAGCTTATCAGTGCTCATTAGTGCGGTCTTACCAGTGCAGCTTATCAGTGCTCATTAGTGCGGTCTCACCAGTGCAGCTTATCAGTGCTCATTAGTGTGGTCTTACCAGTGCAGCTTATCAGTGTCCATCAGTGCGGTCTCACCAGTGCAGCTTATCAGTGCCCATCAGTTCGGTTTTATCAGTGCGGTCTCACCAGTGGCCACCAGTGCAGCTTATCAGTGTGGTCTCACTAGGGCAGCTTATCTATGTCCAGCAATGCGGTCTCACCAGTGCTTATCAGTGCCCATCAGTACGGTCTCACCAGTGCAGCTTATCACTGCGGTCTCACCAGGGCAGCTTATTAGTGCAGTCTCAGCAGTGCAGCTTATCAGTGCAATCTCACCAGTGCAGCTTATCAGTGTCTATCAGTGCGGTCTCACCAGTGCCCACCAGTGCAGCTTATTAGTGCCCATCAGTTCGGTCTCACCAGTGCAGCTTATCAGTGCAGGGTTACCAGAGATCATCCACATGATAGAGCGGAGATCTGGGCTGCTCGCCGTAACCTCCCACCTCCCTGACCATCATACTGTTCCAATGCCAGTACGGGAGGCGTGATGTTACGGCGATGGGCATGTTGCATACAACACCTGTCGGCCTGAGATCTCGTTTCTGTAATGTGGATGATCTCTGGTATCTATCCCTGCTCTGCACTGGAGAGAGATGCTGGCGGGGAGGGGGGTGTGGAGTGGGGGCGAGGCTGGCAGGGAGGAGGACACCACCTTCATGGGCGGCACAGACCGGGGGCTGTGAGACCCCCTCCTCCCACTACAGAGAATTACTAGTGGGAAGTGACAAGACCGCTGGCTGGGGGAACTGGAGGAATAGCAGCCAGCAGGCTTACAAACAGGATATCACAGGGCAATAACGTTTTTTCAGCAAGATCAGCAGGCTATTGCTGATAAACTACAGAGCTCAGAAGAAGATGACATAGTTGGTGAAGGTAAGAGATCAGCAACAAGGACATGGAAAAACATTTTTTCCCAGAGTTCTGCTTTAAGGGGTTAGCTAAAGGGTTGCAAGACATTAATTGCTTATGAATACTGTGTACGTTTTTATTTTTACTATAAAAATTGTTTATGGAGCTGCCAAGAGAGTAATGAAGGGGAATACCGTAGGCGTAAAGTATCACTTGAGTGAAAGCCCTGAGTCTGCTGGGCTTCTGACATCACATCGAAGATGGTGGTGCCCAGCAAGAGTCTTGGGGCCTTTGGATGCCTACATATGAGAGGCTTTTAGAGGAAAATAACGTGTAAAATATGGTAAATGCACATATAATCATATGGAAAGATTTTTGTTTACGTTTAAAGAAAGTTTCTGCCTCTTACGACATACTTTGGACTGTCTACTTTACAAAAAGGTGTCATTTTGGGCATATTTGTACTGTCCTGGCATTTTAGGGAATCAAGAAGTGAGATAAGCAGTCAGTACATCTGGACTGATCAATTTTCAGATATACAGTGCATCTGGAAAGTATTCACAACGCTTCACTTTTTCCACATTTTGTTAAGTTACAGCCTTATTCCAAAATGGATTAAATGACAATGTGAAAGAAGTTTATTTGAAATATTTGCAAATTTATTAAGTGCCGGTTCACACTACTGCGTGGTGCAAGATCGCATGTGATTCGCACTGCAATGCAAATCACATGCGATGTCCATGCAATGCGATTTCAGCCATACGAATAGTATGGCTGAATTTGCATCGCATTCAGACCAAACTCGCACAGGACCCTTTTTTGGTCTGCACCAGAATCGGATCGCATGGGTGTTCACACCCATGCGATCCAATTCATGTCTGAACTGAAGTGCGATATGCGAGCTGAAATGTGGGTGTCATTAACATTGTATTAACACTCCCAGCAGTTCGCATATGGCAGTGTGAACTGCCATGCGAGTCAGGTGCGATGCGGAAACCTGTAGTGGATTCGCAGAGTTCCCGCATTGAACTAATGGGAACCGGCACTGAAAAATGCAAAAAAAATCCCATGTACATAAGTATTCCCAGCCTTTGCCATTGCACTCAAAATTGAGCTCAGGTGTATCCTGTTTCCACTGATCATCCTTGAGTTGTTTCTACAACTTTATTGGAGTCCACCTATGCTAAAATCAGTTGATTGGACATGATTTGGAAAGGCACACACCTGTCTATATAAAGTTCCTCAGTTAACAGTGCATGTTAGAATACAAACCAAGCCACGAAGTCCGAGGAATCGTCTGTAGACCTCTGAGACAGGTTCATATCGAGGCACAGATCTGGGGAAGAGTACAGAAAAATTTCTGAAGCATTGAAGGTCCCAGTGAGCACAGTGGCATTCATCATCCATAAATGGAAGAAGTTTGGAACCACCAGGACGTTTCCTAGAGCGGGCCACCTGGCCATACTGAGCAGGGGGGGGGGGCAGGGGGGTGACCAAGAACCTGATGGAGAGAGGTAAACCTTCCAGAAGAACAACCACCTCTGCAGCACTCCACCATTCAGGCCTGTATGGTTGAGTGGCCAGACGGAAGTCACTCCTCAGTAAAAGGCACATAGCAGCCCATCTGGAGTTTGCCAAAAGGCACCTGAAGGACTCTCAGGCCATGAGAAACAAAATTTTCTCGTCTGATGAAACAAAGATTGAACTTTTTGGCCTGAATGGCAAGCGTTATGTCTGGAGGAAAGCAGGCACCGCTCATCACCTGGCCAATACCATCCCTGCAGTGAAGCATGGTGGTGGCAGCATGCTGTGGGGATGTTTTTCAGTGGCAGGAACTGGAAGACTAGTCAGGATCGAGGGAAATATGAATGCATCAATGTACAGAGACGTCCTTGATGAAAACCTGCTCCAGAGCACTCTGGACCTCAGACTGGGGTGAAGGGTCATCTTCCAATAGGACAATGACCCTAATTTTTGTAAAGCACTGCGCAAACTGCTGGCGCTATATAAATCCTGTATAATAATAATAAGCACACAGCCAAGATAAAGGGGTGGCTGCAGGACAACTCTCTGAATGTCCTTGAGTGGCCCAGCCAGAGCCCAGACTTGAACCAGATTGAACATCTCTGGAGAAAAATAAGTGTGCCAAGCTTGTAGTATCATACAAAAAGACTTGAGGCTGTTATTGGTGCCAATGGTGCTTCAACAAAGTATTGAGCAAAGGCTGTTCATAGTTATGTATGTGATTTTTTTCATTTTTTATTTTTAATAAATTTGCAAAGATTTCAAACAAACTTCTTTCATGTTGTCATTATGGGGTATTGTTTGTAGAATTTTAAGGGAAATAATGTAACATAAGAAAATGTGGAAAAAGTGAAGCGCTCTGAATATTTTCCGGATGCACTGTATAGTGTGTGTGTGTGTGTGTGTGTGTGTGTGTATATATGTATGTATGTGTGTATGTATATATATATATATATATATACATACACACACACACCGGCTATTTTATTAGGTACACCTGTTTAGCAATTTGCGTTACCAAGCAATTAATCAGCCAATCACTTGGCAGCAACTCAATGTATTTAGGCACACTTTGGGCCCCTTAGTACCAACTGAGCATGGTTTAAACACCACGGCCTACCTGAGTATTGTTGCTGACCATGTCCATCCCTTTATGACTACAGTGTTCTCATCTTCTGATGGCTTTGTCCAGCAGCATAATGCACTATATCACAAAGCTCCAATCATCTCACCAATGATTTCTTGAACATGACAATGAGGTCACTGTACTCCAATGGCCGCTTTCTCTGCTTTGAAGGGGGGAAGACATACCATCTGGTGACTCGTTGGTCTATGCAAGAGATGCATCTACCTGGCTGAGACAGGCTGATTTTCTGACAAGATGCACCTCACTGTCCTTAGGCCTCCTATCCGTGCATTACACTGTATATTATATACCCTAGACATCTGTCCTTAGGGATACTTGGTTGCCCCTCTTTTGCTATGCAGATATCTGGCTGACTTTGATATTAATATATATTGTTTATCAATAGTCCTAGCTGGACAGATTTATATTAAGGGGTTCCTCTTCTTTTTTGGAGCTCCCCCTTATTTGCTTTAACAAAATTGACCATACATAATCTATACCCCTGCGGTGCCAATCTCCCATGGGCTGGCAGGCTACAGTTTGGACCGACTCTTCCTCTCTTATCACATTTCATGAACTTTTCCCTTGTTCCCCTTGTCTTCTACTGCACTACATCCAAGAGGTCCTGAAGAAGCGGGACAACCGTGAAAACATGTAGACTCCCACTGAGGATTAGTGCATTGATTAATGTGATGTATTTTTAAGCAGCTGTGTTGGTGCTGCATCTCTCTGATATTTTAAACTATAAAATAAAATTGTGTTTTTTTAATATATAAAACTCTTTGGCTTGTTCCTATTTGAGTGTATATAGAAGTGTATTTAACCACTTCAGCCCCGGAAAGATTTCCCAGTTTAGGACCAGAGCACTTTTTGCGATTCGGCACTGCGTCGCTTTAACTGACAATTGCGTGGTCATGCAACGTTGTACCCAAACTAAATTTGCGTCCTTTTTTTCCCACAAATAGAGCTTTTTCACACTTTTTTGGGACCATTGGCATTTATACAGCGATCAGTGCTATGAAAATGCATTGATTACTGTATAAATATAAATATAAAAAATGGCCGCGCTATCCTTTTTTTTTTTAATTATCGTGCTCAATCTGAAAAAGTAAATCAATAACACAGCTGCAATATACCAGGTATGAATTCACCACCTTCAATCCAATCAAAATATATAAATATAATGCGCTAGTGCCTAAAACAAAAATGTGAAGTATAGAAATAAGGTTTTCACCAATTTCATCTAAACTCAAATTAATCCCATATATATAAGCTCTCAACAGATAGGTGAATGGGTATCACTCCCTCCAACAGACCAAATCCAGTCAATATCAACACAAATCTTCAGTCCTGAAACAGTTCAGTAAAGGGATGCCAATGTGATAGAAAGACATGATCCTCCTTCTGCTTATGTGCATAAATACAGAGTCAACCATCCACCGTAACACCAATCTTATGTGACAGTCCACCTACAATGCAGATGTGCCCTTACCAGAGCCCCTGGACCCCCTATCACGAGGGGTCAGGGATCGCTTGCGTGGATATCTGGCTCCCACTAAGCCCTCCGGGTAGGTGTTCTCCAGCCAAAACCTCTCAGAGTTATCGCCAGGTATGTTCGTGTTAGATGGAGATAAAGGCCACAATAGTGTAATACAGTTTTAAAGCCACTAATTTATTTAAAAATATTGCACTTACATGGTCCAAACAATATCTGCACAGTAGAACATCAAAATCGCCTCATATGATCCGCGGTGAGTCTGAGACAGCACTTCCGCCCTACTGGTTTTGTCAAAACTGACTTCTTCCGGGGCATGAGGGCTGTCTCCAATCACCGCAGCTAAATAATACTCCCAACCCTTGTTTCAACCAATCCCTGTGCGAGTTCCCGGCAGCCCAAGCCAAGCTTCACTTTCAATCTGACCTCCAAACATCCTCGTCTGGATGTGCGTCATCACGCCCGCCCATCCGATCGTGTCTAGCATGGAGCGCCTACTATTTGCACTCCACATGTGGCCGGCCAAGCCTCGATCTGAAATCGGCCTGGGCATCGTCAAATGAGAATGTATGTCCCTACGTTTGGGCCCGAACATGCGCCACAGTGGAGCATCTTAATCTGCGTTCCAGGCTTGGTTAGATATGCGTTCCACTAAGGTGTTTACTGGGACTCGGAGTGAGCCCTCCCCTTAACCTCCCTGGCGGTAATCCCGAGTGTGGCTCGGGGTGGAATTTCAGTTCCATTAGCGGTAACCCCGAGCCACACTCGGGATTGCATCGCTGGATCCAAGGCAGCTTTACTTACCTTGTCCCCTGGATCCAGCGATGTCCCCCGCCGTGTCTGCGGGCTGTGTCCGCCGCCCGATGCCTCTGTGTGCCGGGTTCCGTTCCCTGCAAGTTTCGCGTCGCACGGGGCGGAGACCGACGGCAAATTCAAAAAGTGAAACACAGCATACATACAGTACACTGTAATCTGTAAGATTACATAACTGTATGAAATCATTTCACATCCCCTTTGTCCCTAATGGTTTGCCCAGTGCCCTGCCTGCACTTTTATATTATATATGCCATTCTTTCTGCTTGGAAACTTGAGAATGTCCATGGCAACCAAAAACTGTCCCTTTACGTCAAAAGCGTTTTTTGATCAGCTAGAAAACAGCGATAGTAAATAAGAACCATTTGCAGAATTGAGTGATACTGATTTTTGGGGAAATTCATCATCAGACACTGAAAGTGATGACAGCGACAATTCTGCAACTGAGCAAATTTCAGTGTTTTTGGTTTGATTACATTATTGAATATATTTTATTACTATTACGTTGTTATTTTTGATAATTATTTTTAGTTATTTATTATATTATAATTTATGATTTCATGTTTCAAACTTTATCATACCCGGGATGTCTACTAGACTCTTGTTTGGACAGATTTAAGTGAGTTATTCCTAAGAATTACAGGCCTACAATATAAAACGCCAAATTTCCATGCAAAATAATGGTACCGCTTTCAGCACCAAAAATCTGAAATAATCATACCGCCAGGGAGGTTAAAGTCGCAGCCGGAATGTTGGGCAACTCTATAGGCAATAGCACCATATATTGCACTCAAATTGGACAAGTCATATGTCGTGAGGAAAGGCACAGGGCCACCTAAAGCTCCACAACAGGATGGATGCATTCAGATTGCAAAAATACATTAACTGTATGAACCACCTCTGGGGGAAAAAAAATAAAAGCATTGGTAAAAATACCATGCTAGGATGAACAATTACTCCATGGCACAGTATCCATATCTTTAATGCAATTCCTGAGAGGGTAGTGTATAAACAAGTAAAACATATATCTAACAATTATCAATAAAACAGTTCACATCCAGATCTATATTGAGCCCGAAGGGCGCATAACTTTTAAGGAGAAAAATCAATTTTGATTCCATCTTAGAAAGTTCCCTAACTTTTAAGCTACCCCTCCAATGTGACTGAAAGCAAGCTATGCCAATCAATAAAGTACCAGCGGGATCCCTAGCATGTACTCTATCATAGTGCCTAGATACACTATGGTTCTTAAACCCTCTTCGAATGTTGGCCAGATGTTCGTTGAGTCTAACATGCAGTGCCCTCGTGGTCCTGCCCACATATTGCAAGCTACAAGGGCACTGCAGTAGATAAACTACGTGTGTGGTCCTACAGGTAATAAAGGAATCAATTTTAAATAATCTGGCCGTAACAGTAGAGGAGAATTCTAAGGCCTTCCTCTCGTGACAATAATTAATGCTACAGGCCTGGCATTTTCCACATTTGAAAAATCCTTTCAAGTTGTGGAAAAAAGGTACATTCAAGGGAGGATCAATCACGTTGGGCACTAATGTATTTTTCAGGGATACCACCCCCTATAGGTAATCTGGGGGCGTGGAGGCAAAATCGACCTTAAGACCCCATCATTTTGTAAAATGTGCCAATGTCGACTGAAAATCTGTTTAATGGCCCTATGTTGAGTGGAAAAGGATGTAATGAAAGCAAAGTCTCGAATTTGTGTTGTCTGGGGGTCGGTATGACGTCCTCCGCTTGTGAGTTATGTATTTCTATCAGTACTCCTCACCACTTGTGCTATACTCCGTAAGTAGGTACTCTCGTATCCCTTCTTGACAAACCGATCTATCAATACTCCTGCTTGTATATCGTATTCTCTCAAGTTAGTACAATTCCTTCTGATACTAAGCAATTGGCTCTTAGGCTCCTTCTAACCATGGGCTATGATGACAACTGTCTCTTGAAATGAAGGAGTTCCTGTCCATGGCTTTAAAGTAAGTAGATGTTACCATCTTTTCTCCCTCCATCCTAATGTTTAAATTCAGGAAGTGTACTTCAGTTTGGCTAGTCTCAAAGTTCAACTTGATGTCCCTGTTGTTTTGATTTAGATAGTCTACAAACTCCAATAAAGACAATTGGTCGCCTTTCCACAGGAGGAGAACGTCATCAATATATCCGACCCAGAAGACCAACTCTGGTCTTCTCTGGGAATCGATGACGTCCTCCTCCCACTTGGCCATAAATAAATTAGCCAGGCTGGGGGCATATTTGGCCCCCATAGCAACCCCCCTGTTTTGTAAAAAATAGTTGCCCCCAAACCAAAAGTGGTTATGTGTGGCAGCGAACTTCAGCAATTCCAGTATAAAATACTTCTGGATCGCAACAAGTTCGCTATCCCGTTCTAAGAAATATTGTACTGCTTGGAAACCCAGCTCATGGGGAATAATAGTGTAAAGGGACGTCACATCCCCAGTAGCCAGCCACCAGCCATCTTCAACAGGACAGTTCTCTACTAGATTAATAACTGACAAGCTATCCCTCACGTAAGATGGCATTTGTACCACCAAGGGTTGCAAGAAATGGTCAATATATTTGCCCACCCGAGACGTCACTGAGTCGATCCCACTGACTATTGGACGCCCCGGGGGGCAAATAGGATTCTTATGAACTTTTGGTAAGTAGTAAATTATGGGTGTTTTTGGGGCCACTGGAACGAGGCAGGTTACCTCTTTTTTATTAATGATCCCCTGTTTATGTGCTCTGGAGACTATTTTCTCTAATTCCTTCTTGTACTGGTTCACCAGATTTCTCCTAAGTGGTGTATAAGTCTCCCTGTCTCCTAAGATATTGTTCATCTCCTTTAAATAGGCATCCTTGTAGAGGATTACGATCCCTCCCCCCCCCCCCTTATCTACGGGTCTTATAACCAAATCCTTTCTCTCACATAAATCCTGTAAGCCTTTTTCCAGGTGGTAGGGCATCTTGTTATTCTTAGTTGGCACCTTATCTAAATCCCTTAATACCACTTCCTTAAACACCCTTAGGGAGGAGGGTAATCCCCCTGGGGGGTTGAAGAGTGAGGCATTGGCCAAGTTCGAGGGTTGTATTTCCGTGTGTCTACTCATTTGATTGGCAATTGGATTAGAAAGTGTCTTTTAATACTAACCTTCCTAATAAATTTATGAATATCCATGAAGGTTTGGAATTTGCTCAATCCCTTCGGTGGAGCAAACTTCAATCCCTTATCGAGTAGCCTCTTTTCATTGTCAGTGAGGGTCTGTGTACTCAAGTTATATAATCATTCCCCTATTACTGTATAAATGCCATTGGCAGTGAATGGGTTAACCTGGAGGGGGCGAGCTAAGGGTTAACTGTGTTCCCTCAGTGTGTTCTAACTGTATGGGGGCTGGGCTGGCAGGGGGAGGGGAGTGATCATGGCTCCCATATACAGGAAGCCTGTGATCACAGCCCTTCCCCCTCTGTCAGAATGGAGATTCATGTTTACTTACACGGACCTCTGTTCTCTAACTGCGGGGGGGCCATGACGGGTAGCCGGCGGAGATCGAGTCCGCCCTACCCGCTCCCTGGCTCCCCCGGAACACAGTGAGCGCGCCTCCGGTGGCGCGCGCACACTCACAATACTCATCATCGCATCTGCCGTCAGGCGACGCCGTTTTGCGATAACGAACTATGTTGCCGCCGTCAAGCCACGGCAAGCGGTCGGCGACTGGTTAAAGTGTTGCTAAACCCAGCAATATAAAAACAATTCATCCATCCACCCCCCCCCCCCCTCCACACACGCACACAACTTCTAAATCTTTAAATCTTTTTATATAAAAATACTGCTGCTATATACCTTTTTTCATCTGTATATTGTAGTCAGGATGGACCAAAATCTCTGAGGAATGTTTCCAGCATCTTGTTGAATCTATGCCACAAAGAATTAAGGCAGTTCTGAAGGCAAAAGGGGTCAAATCCGGTACGAGCAAGGTGTACCTAATAAAGTGGCCGGTGAGTGTGTATATCTATACAAGGGTTCTACAAAAATTTTCTGTACTTTTTTTTTTTTCACAGCCATCTTCACCACAGAATGACAACTCATACTACACTGCAAGGTCAGCCAGCTTCATCCCGCCCTCACCGTTTCCAAGGAAAATATAAAAGTGGGAAACCTTGTGAAGACCTATCGTGTACTGTATAAAGCTTTAGACCTTTACTAGGTACACCTTGCTAGCACTGAGTTGGGTTCAGAACTGCCTTAATTCTTCGTGGCTTCACAAAGATTCAACAAGGTGTTGGAAACATTCCTCAGAGATTTTGGTCCATATTGACATGATGGCATCACGCAGTCCACCACATCCCAAAGGGGCTCTATTGGATTGAGATCTGGTGACTGTGGAGGCCATTGGAGTACAGTGACCTCATTGTCATGTTCAAGAAACCAGTGGTGAGATGATTTGAGCTTTGTGACATGGTGCATTATCCTGCTGGAAGGAGCCATCAGAAGATGGGTACACTCACTGTAGTCATAAAGGGATGGACATGGTCAGCAACAATACTCAGGTAGACTGTGGCATTTAAAAGATGCTCAACTCTACCTGGTCTACCATTTGGGGTAGATGGGGTGTGACCTTCAACCAGAAGATTTAAATATCTCTGTAGCATGTTCTCTTGATTTGTTGATGTATGTTAAAGAATATCCCTTGTTTATTACGTTTATGGAGATATGTAAGACAGGAAAATTGAAACTATATAATATCCAATTGGTTAATTGCTTATTATAACTAATAAAAATTCAAAGTTAAAAAAAAAAAAAAAGATGCTCAATTGGTAATAAGGGGCCCAAAGTGTGCCAAGAAAATATCCCCAACACCATTACACCACCAGCCTGAACCATTGATAGAAGGCAGGATGGATCCATGCTTTCATGTTGTTTACGCCAAATTCCCACCCTACCATCTGAATGTTGCAGATGAAATTGAGACTCTTCAGACCAGCAATGTTTTTTAAATCTTCTATTGTCCAATTTTGGTGAGCCTGTGCAAATTGTAGCCTCAGTTTCCTGTTCTTAGCTGACAGGAGTAACGACCCTTGTGGTCTTCTGCTGCTGTAGCCGATCTGCTTTGAGGTTCAATGTGTTGTGCGTTCAGAGACGGTATTCTGCATACCTTGGTTGTAACGAGTGGTTGTGTAAGATCCCTTTCACACTTGTGCGATTCATGCTGCGATTTGGGACTGCAAAGTCCCATGACAAGTTGGTCCCCATTATTTCCAATGAGTACCGTTCATATCTGTACAACTTTCAAGTCGCAGCGACTTCAAAGTAATCCCTGCATTACTTTGGTCCAACTTGAGGTCCATAGTCTTCAAAGTGAGACCCTCAAAGTCTCATGCAAATCGCACCTGAATAATATAGATGCGATTTCGGTACTACTTCTGTACGACTTTGTAATATGTTTTCATTGTGGCAAAGTTGCAACAAAGTCAGACCAAAGTCTTGCTGATCCCAAAAAGCGGTAAAATCGTGTCCAAAAAAATGTTGGTAAATCGGGTCGCACAAGTGTGAAAGGGGCCTTACTGTTGCCTATCATCTCGAACCAGTCTTCCCATTCTCCTCTGACATCAACAAGGCATTTTCGTCCACACAACTTCTGCTTACTGGATATTTTCTCTTTTTCGAACCATTCTCTGTAAACTCTAAAAATGGTTGTGAGTGAAAATCTCAGTAGATCATCAGTTTTTGAAATACTCAGACCAGCCCCTCTGGCACCAACAACCATGCCACGTTCACACTTAAATCCCCTATCTATACACACTGTAACGTTATACGAGATGAGGTGATCTATGGACAATACGTGTCGTCTCGCAGGCGTTCATTTGCAGTGGACTAAGGTGTAATCCGGTCCAGGTTTTACCAGCCACCTTGGCAGGGTGGTTCTGGACAAGATTTAGTTTACCACTGTAGTACACCATCAGGTGGTTTCAATAATCAGGAGAGCAGAGTTTTGCTCTGGCCTGGGAACCATCAGCCTGAGAGAGCTGACATATGGATGTTTGCTTATGGACTGAGACAAAGGGTTTATACTGTCTATGTTTTGTGGGTGTCTAGGAGAAGCCCTGCACCGCTCAATTAGGAGAAACTGAAATGTTTAGTTAGTGTCTGGATGGCGAGGATTTATTTTCCGTTTTGTTTATTTGATTTCTTCATGCAACCTTTTAAATAAACCTGGCTACAAGCCAGATTTTAAACAAACCTGCCGTTTGGACTGCCTTTTTCCCGGGATTCCCACTGAGCTAACCCCCCACAGCACAATCATAGTTTGTAGACTCTATAACTTTCACACATTTATTTTTTTAGCTATTTTTTCACGTACATAGCAAAAAATAAACTCAGCAGTGATTAAATAAAGTTGAAAATTGGCCTGGGTAGTACGGGGGTAATGAAGACACATTATTGAAAATCGAACAGTTTTTCCAAAAAAGTCCTGCTTTTTCTGTTGGATTCTGGCTTCGCTTACAAACTTTTTTGGGACTATATTTTACTCCTAATTTTTTCTAATTATTGATTATTTATGATTCACATATATGAAATTAGTATTTTTTGAATGCACTGGTAAGAGGAAATATAATGAGTGGCTTATTCATTAATCTTTCACAATTTTATGATATTATCTAGTGATCATAAGTTATAGACACATAGGAAGCACTTTTTGTATTTTGGTCAGTGCCCTAAGGTCTCATAAGAACTATTCTGTATAGCACATGCTATTTTAGGCGCAGCGATCATTCATTTTCCCCTTTTTATTATATTTTTAAGTGGCACATCTTTTATGATTTCGGTTTATATAAAAAAAAAAAAACTGCCCAGAGACCAGTCGGTTTACTGTTTTTAAGTTCTCCACATTTGTGAAAGGCTCAGTGGTGGCCTGTCCATAGGGGACACATGGGCAACGCCCCCCCCCCAAGCTATTCACCAAAAAAAAGGTCACTTTAACCACTTAATGACCGCCCACCGTCATTTGACGGCGGCAGTCTGGCTCGATAACACAAAGCACCATCACCTGACAGCAGCTGCCAGAGCGAGGTTCGTGGGTGCGTGCTCTCACTGTGTAGCAGGGGAGCCAGTAGGGTGGACTCGATGTCTGCTGGCTACCCGCGAACCCTCCCCCACAGTGACAGAACGGGGGCCGCTAATGTAAACAAGTGGATCCCCATTCTGACAGGGGAGGAGTGTGAGTGTATGCTCCCTGTATATGGGAGCAGCGATCACTCTCCTCCCCCAGTCAGCCCAGCCCCCACACAGTTAGAAACACAAAGCAGGGAACACATTTAACCCCTTGATTGCCCCCTATTGTCAACCCCTTCCTTGCCAGTGACATTTACACAGTAATCAGTGCATTTTCATAGCACTGATCGCTGTATAAATGCCAATGGTCCCAAAAAAGTGTCCGACGCAATGTCGCAGAACCGCTAAAAATTGCAGATTGCCGCCATTACTAGTAAAAAATAAAGAAAAAAAAAAAACATAAATTAATTCTTATTGTCTGTAAACGTGTCAACTTTTGCGCAAACCAATCAATATACGCCTATTGTGATTTTTTTTTTTTTTTTACCAAAAATATTAGGAAGAATATATATCGGCCTAAACTGATGAATAAATTAGATTATTTTATTTTTTTGGATATGTATTTTAGCAAAAAGTAAGAAATATTGGCTTTTTTACAAAATTGTCACTCTTTGTTTATAGCACAAAAAATAAAAACCGCAGAGGTGATCAAATACCACCAGAAGAAAGCTCTATTTGTGGGGAAAAATAGGTGGTCAATTTTGTTTGGGTACGTCGTCACACGACCGTGCAATTGTCAGTTGAAGCGATGCAGTGCCGAATTGCAAAAAGTGCTCTGGTCATAAAGGGGGAAATCCTTCCGGAGCTGAAGTGGTTAAGAGGTGTCAGGGCACTGGACACACAATGATCTATGGGAAGCTTCTGAGCTGATTGCAAGCTGGGAAGCTGATTTGCCGTGTTTAGGGAGTGTTCAGGGCGCAAACGATGCGTCCCGAACACTCCCCACTCTCCAGTGATTTGTCTCTGGCTCCTGTGTGCTATTATTTTAATAGTGGGGACCGGAGGGCGGTGCTTTAAGCTGAACCGCGGCGTCACTTCCGGTTTCCCGGCCATTACTCACTATGTGGAACTGGGAAACACAGGATTCATGAGAACCACAGAGAACATTGCAACAAGCCAGCTCCAGCCTGACATACAAACTTACAGCTGAGAAGTTTGTGTTCGGACGATTCACATCCCTCACTATTGAGAGTGGTTCCACGCACTGTAAGTCAGCTATATGCCCATCTTTCATCCCTGACAGCGGTCACTGTTCACTCCACGGGCTCCTTCTCCCCTCCCCCATCTCCTCACTCACTGTGAGGCTACATAGCTATCGGCTGTGAAGATCGTAGCAGGAGATACACCAATATCCACCGGAGTCTCTTTCTCAACAGCAAAAATTCTGATCTCAATCCCACACTTGTGTTTCCATATATATCCCTGGATCTATTACCACACTGACTGGCATATTTACAAAAAAACAAGCCCCAGCTTAAATCCTGCCAAGAGTATTTTTTTTTATACCAAATTACCCTCATATCTGTACACAAGCGGGTGGCTTGTGAGTGGCACACCGAGACTTGTAGTTTCACAAATGACTGTGTGCCTCCAGGTTGCTTATCTCTGAATCTCCTGACTCACAAGGCATACTGAGACTTATAGTTCCATAAGTGACTGAGTGTCCCCAGCTTTCCCATCTCTGCATCCCCTGACTCAAATGTCCACAGAGCGATATACCCTGATCTGTGAGGCTGAGCTGTATACCCTAATCTGTGAGGCTGAGCTGTATACCCTAATCTGTGAGGCTGAGCTGTATACCCTAATCTGTGAGGCTGAGCTGTATACCCTAATCTTCGCGGCTGTGCTGTATACCCTAATCTTCGAGGCTGAGCTGTATACCCTAATCTTCGAGGCTGAGCTGTATACCCTAATCTTCGAGGCTGAGCTGTATACCCTAATCTGTGAGGCTGAGCTGTATACCCTAATCTTCGAGGCTGAGCTGTATACCCTAATCTGTGAGGCTGAGCTGTATACCCTAATCTGTGAGGCTGAGCTGTATACCCTAATCTGTGAGGCTGAGCTGTATACCCTAATCTTTGCGGCTGTGCTGTATACCCTAATCTTCGAGGCTGAGCTGTATACCCTAATCTGTGAGGCTGAGCTGTATACCCTAATCTTCGCGGCTGTGCTGTATACCCTAATCTTCGCGGCTGTGCTGTATACCCTAATCTTCGAGGCTGAGCTGTATACCCTAATCTTCGAGGCTGAGCTGTATACCCTAATCTTCGAGGCTGAGCTGTATACCCTAATCTGTGAGGCTGAGCTGTATACCCTAATCTGTGAGGCTGAGCTGTATACCCTAATCTGTGAGGCTGAGCTGTATACCCTAATCTTTGCGGCTGTGCTGTATACCCTAATCTTTGTGGCTGTGCTGTATACCCTAATCTTTGAGGCTGTGCTATATACCCTAATCTTTGAGGCTGAGCTGTATACCCTAATCTGTGAGGCTGAGCTGTATACCCTAATCTGTGAGGCTGAGCTGTATACCATAATCTTTGCGGCTGTGCTATATACCCTAATCTGTGAGGCTAAGCTGTATACTCCTAACACTATGGGTGGAA
Organism: Glandirana rugosa; assembly: GCA_018402905.1. Classification (NCBI taxonomy): domain Eukaryota; kingdom Metazoa; phylum Chordata; class Amphibia; order Anura; family Ranidae; genus Glandirana; species Glandirana rugosa. The sequence continues at coordinate 665,543 of BLSH010381689.1, read as the reverse complement.
GCAAGTGCAATACAGGGGACAGAGTGGGTGGATTCTATAATGGGTGGGGTGGGCCCCCCATCCTAAAACCTCACCAGCCGCCACTGAAAATGCTTTCTTTTATGTAAATTGACACCTACACAATTTTTGTACAAAATAAAAAGGCTCATTAAATCTAGGTTACAGTAAGATCAGTTTTTTCACAATTTGGTTTTCCTAATTAATAAATGAGCCAAAACACATCAGTTCAGTGTGGAGAGTAAATAAATACAATTAATCACAGGTTAAAAAAAATTGTAATGACTATTTAAAAATGCACTTTTTATGTAGATTTTATATCAATCAGATAATGCAAAAGGTTTCACAGGATTTAATTGAATGGCAGCTGTTTTTAAAGAACAAACTTGTTATCTTTCTTATGCTGCTAAAGTAAACTCCCTCCTGGACACCAAGTGACATTAGCTTCAGTGTGGTACCTTTAGTTAAAACTGAACTGCAGATAGACAAATAAAACCGATGGAAATACCTGAATTTGATCAGGTATCAGCCTTTTGTACAACAGCATTCACAGTGCAAAAGGAGTTTTACATTTGCCGACAAGGAGAGATGATATATAGATGACTCCCCAGTCTGCTGCCATTCATTCACTCACTGTCCAATCGCAGGCTGGGGGTAGGGAGGTGACCTAATTTTGATGCTTAACCACCGCCCACTGTATATATACGGCCGGGTGGGAGCTTCCCCGTTCTGACAGGACGTGTATACAAATCCTGCAGAACGGGAGCTCGCAGCGCGGCCATGCGGTGCGCTGCTGCTGGATCCTGTGATCATTATGATCACAGGATCCAGCTGAGCAGAGATCGGGATACGGGCGCAGTGACTGGCCCTCCCGATCATGTGACGGCTGTGTCCAATCACAGCCGTCACATTGTAAACAGAGACGAACGTCTCTGTGACAGTTCTCCCCCCGCCGAGCTCAGTGCGGGGGGGGGGGGGGAGCTGCAGCTATGTGACAGCTCTCTGCATGATGAGGATTTTACATAAGTGTCCCCATAAAACAGTCCCCAAAACATCTGTATGTCCCCAATCACATCTGTCACCATACACAAAACATCTGTCACAGTCCTCAAACATCTGTATGTCCCCGTCACATCTGTCACCATACACAAAACATCTGTATGTCCCCGTCACATCTGTCTGTCCGCCAACACCAAATAAACTCCAATTTGGGTTATTTTTACCAAAGAAATGTAGCAGTATTATTTTTGGTCAAAATTTATGAAGAGAAATTATTATTTGCAAAATTTTATAACAGAAACGAAGAAAAATGCATTGTTTTTGAAAATTTCTGTCTTTTTTAATTTATAGCGCAAAAAATAAAAAACCCAGGGGTGACTAAATACCACCAAAAGAAAGCTCTATTTGTGTGAAAAAAATGATAAAAATTTCATATGGGTACAACGTTGCACGACCGCGCAATTGTCATTCAAACTGTAACATCGCTGAAAGCTGAAAATTGGCCCGGGAAGGAAGGGGGTTTAAGTGCCCAGTATTGAAGAGGTTAAAGTAGAACTATGGGTAAACTTTTTTTTTTCATTTTGGATAGAGTAAGGGAGGGTTATAACCGCTGTCAGATTTTTTTTTTTTTTTTTTTCGCCATCTCTGTCCCATTGGGGAGATTTTTCTTCACTTCCTGTCCCATAGCCAAATAGGAAGTGAGAGGATATCTCAGCAAATTAAAAGGAAATTGTTGGGGGCCCCCAGCTCACCAGAACTAGTGTCCCCATTGGAAGATTTCCCATCTATTACTTTTCTGGGGACAACCAAAAATTGGGGTTTTCGTTTTACTTTCACTTTCAATGATAATAGTAAACAGGACAAATAGAGCGGATGAATCTCCTTAACAGGGGGCAGACACAGCAATAAAATATGACAGGGGCTCTAATCCCTCTCCACTTTGTCCAAAAATAAAAAATAAAAGCTTTGCCTTTAGTTATACTTTAACTGAATTAATAAAAAAAAAAGAAAGAAGGGCAAGAGTCTGGCTGTATTAACTGGAATGTAAATCTCAGAATAGATGGAGAGAAATATAAATCGTTTGGCAGTTAATACAGCTCAAATATATGTATGTTAATAGTGTATATTGCCTGGAGTCAAGATTCAACGGTGTCCCTCTGCTTAGCAAACAGTAGTGTGCTGAAAAGGGAAATGGATAGGAATATGACCATTTAACAGCTTATGCTTCCACTAGTATCTAGGAAAAAGCATACTTTAGAAAATGTAGGAAGAGTAAATGCTTTACAGTAAACTCCTACTGAGAGAAATCCTAGGGATGCTACTGCTGGCTTTTTGAAAATGCTAAGTGCATGGTAGTCTGACACTGATTTGACTAGCAATACTGCTCAAGCTGCTGATCCTAAAACCCAGACAGCTAGCATTCTCAAAAGGAGATCGGTAATGGCAGCCATCGTATCTCTCCAATTTTATTTCATTGTGCTTCTCTTTATTTGTACATAGCCAGAAGCACAATGGGGGGAGATTTACAAAAACTGGGGAGTGCAAAATCTGGTGCAGCTCTGCAGAGAAACCAATCAGCTTCCAGGTTTTATTGTCAAAGGTTAATAGAACAAGCTGAGGTTAGAAGCTGATTGGCTACCATGCACAGCTGCATCAGATTCAGAGTGTTTTAGCAAATCTCCCCTGGTGTGTCATATACAGTGTTACATTAACTCTATGATTAACAATTTGTTTCAGCTGAATATTGACTTGTAAGTCTTTATGTGCTTTTTCACACTCTCTGCTATTTCCTGTTCATTTTTAGTACGGGTATAATAGTCCGTAAACAATCCATCTGGGTTTAGCAAATATATGATGATTGTGTGATCAACAATGTAGTCATTATCCTCATCAGCAGGTCCAGCGCTGTAGTAAACGCGATATGCCTGTGCTGCTGCTTTTACTTGATCTGGGGTGCCAGTCAATCCCTTGAGTCGTGGGTGAAATTCACTAACATACTTTGCCAGTGCTTCCACATTGTCACGTTCTGGATCAACAGTAACGAAAACTGGCAAAACTGGGGGCACTGTGGGCTCTTTTTCAAGCAGAGACACAACAGAGCACAGTTTCTGCAGTTCATCTGGACAAATATCAGGACAATGGGTAAAACCAAAGTACATCAATACCCAGCTCCCTCGTAAGTCTTTTTTGGAGCATGGTCGCCCGTTGTGGTCTAGCAGATTGAAGTCTCCTTGTCCAACAGCTATGGTTTGAAGTTGCTTTATTCGATCTAGCTTCTTCTTCTCTTCTTTTTCCCATTGCAAATAGCGCCATGCTCCCACAGCAGCTCCGCCAATAGCAATGCTTATAAGCAACCTTGTGCGCAAGGTAAGAGGAGCCTTCTTTGTAGATCCTGATTGCTGAGGTTTTTGTAAACAAGGAGATGTAAATAATGATCTTGTAGGAGCAAAACGTTTTATAGATTTTCCATCAGAAAAAAATGTGACTAAGGTTGTACTTCTTTGCTTTATGAAGTGGCATGGTGGCCATCTGCAGAAATGTTGGATGCGGCTTAACATCCTAAAAAAAAAAAAAAAAAAAAAAAAAAAAAAAAAAAAAAAAATTTAAGAATTAGGAAAACTCAAATATACTAATGTTTTAAATCGGATTGCAGAAAGAGCTTTTAGCAAATTTTATGGATCTGCTGATTTCTAAATACTAAAGGCATTAAGCCCAGGTTCACGCTGTAGCGATGTGATAACCAGTGCAATTCCAACGTCGGTTCCCGCATCGCTCCTGCAGGCAGTTCACACTGCCTTCTGTGAACCGCTGCGGGTTAATGACAATGTTAATGACACCCCCAGATCGATTCACAGATCGCAGTGCGAACTGTGGATCTAAACAGGAATCAGATCGCATGGGTGAGAACACCCATGTGATCCCATTCCAGTGCGGGGGAAAAAAAAAAGTCCCTGCGCCTTTTTTTCTGCAAATCCAATGCGAGTTCAGCCGTACAACTGTATGGCTGAACTCGCATCGCACAGGCATCATATGTAATTGGCACCTGCGGTGCGGGTGCGAATCACATGCGATGTCTGAGTTTGCTATAGTGTGAACCTGGGCTTGATTCTGACTCTGGTAAACTTTTTCCCACACTGAGCCCACACTGCAAGGGTTAATCTTCTCTTTAGGTCTAGATGCCATTGAAAGGAAAATTTAGGCCTGATTCACACCTATACATTTTAAGTGCTTTTTGCATTTTGCAGATTTGCACTACAGTCCATTTTTTTTTTTTTTTTATAACTTATTTTTATTGAAAGTTTTGGTAACATACATAGAAGACATACATACACGTCCTTTGGGAGAGCCCATCCAAACAGGCCCCCCATGGACCAAACATGGTCCATACCACATCTGCTACCTAGACATAGGCACACTAACTAGCATACCAACAACCCGACCCCCCCCCCCCCCCCCCAACTCCACGCTCAGCACCCCTCCTCTCCAGGTCTTAGATTATTCGTAACATATTTTTGCCTTTTCCCTCAGCACACCATCTCTTAGTGAGCCATAGACATTTTATATCACACTGGTATCACTTGGGACATCTTACAACATACCGAGAGTCGCCCCCAGCAAATCCCACTCCCCTCCCCCTTAGGATTTCAACTAATCTCTCCTCCCAATCATTTAATCAACTGAGGATCTAGTATTGTACCAAGCTCTCCAGACCTTATCAAATTTTTTGGAGCATCCCCTTGCTTTGTAAGTTGCTTTATAGTAAGGTAGCATCGTGTTAACTATTTTTTTCCAATAACCCAGGCTAGGGGCTTCCTGCTTCTTCCAGTGAAGTAGTATTTCTTTTTTGCCATAAAACAGTAGGATGGTGAGGAGCGTTCTATGGGCTCTGGAGGGGACGACCTCTTCAACCATTCCCAACAGGCATGTCTTGACAGTTTTGGGAATTGGTACAAACAGAATTTCCTCTATAAAGGAGGTTACCTCCTCCCAAAAAAGCCGGATCCTTTCACATTCCCAGAATATATGCAGTGCCGCAGCCGGTGTCACAGAGCATCGCCAACAAGATGCCGATGCCCCCTGATATATAGCTGCCAACCTAGCTGGCGTGTAGTAGACTCGGTGGAGGAATTTGAACTGAATCAACTTGTCTCTGGCGGAAACTAAGTGTCCAAATGGCCTATCCCACAGTTCCTCCCAATCTTCACCCTGGAGATCAGGTATCTCCCCCTCCCATCTTGCTCTACACCTGACAACTGCCGCCGGGCTGCTCACAAACAGTTTCCTATACACCACAGATAATGTCTTAGGGAGTTCTTCCACTGCTAATGCATCCTCGAGAGCAGAAGGCAATGCCTCTACCCTCGTGTTCTTAAACTGGCTCTGGAAGGCATGCCTCAATTGTAGATAGCGGAAAAAATACGTGTTTGGGAGGTCATGTCTAGCCTTCAATTGGTCAAAAGTCAAAAGTTCACCATACATCGTTACATCTTTGAGTGTTTTAATCCCTTTAACCGCCCAGAGCATAGGGTCTTGAAAGGAGAGGAAGTGTGGAAGACTAGGATTAAGCCAGAGTGGGGCTGAGGGGGACATCCCGGTATAGGATGGGCAAGCGAGATTAAGTGCTTCTCCCCATGCTCTGATTGTTGCCTTCATAGATCCCGTGAGGGGAAGAGCCGAGCGAGTCCCACTACAGTCCATTTAACATGGTTTCCTATGGAACACGCTCTGTAGTGCAAATCTGCAAAATGCAAAAAGGACTTAAAATGCATAGGTGTGAGGCCTTACTTACCCGATCCTCCCTTCTTCCTGCCAGTCTTCATCTATATTAGGGTTTGCATTAATGAGCAAGCACATGCTTTTGACATCAGTTTTAGACATGTCAGAGTCTTTAGAATTTACTGCCATGCATTTGTTGTGCCTCCATGGCGGGGGGGGGGGGGGGGGGGG
>BLSH010381689.1:630405-640752 GCA_018402905.1 Glandirana rugosa | reverse complement strand
GACATAATACAATAGATGGTCATAGATTGAAGACATAATACAATAGATGGTCATAGATTGGAGACATACTGTAATACAAGAGATGATTAGAGGTTGTGTACCTGCTTCAAGAGACTGTTAGAGACTGTGAACATGCTATAGGAGTTTTTGGAGGATGGAGGCATGTTTTAAGAGGCAGTCATAGACTGGGGACATATTATATGAGGCTGCTAGAAATCACTGCTATAACTGGACAATAAGGAAACACAGATTAGTGTCTGCAGGGGCCCAAGAACCACCCAAAAAAATGCCCATGTGCCACATGCGGGGGTCAAGCCTGGACATACAACCACCTTCTGGGTTATCTTTTGACTTTTGGATTTATAAATATGATTTCTCTGCCTCTCTTATGAAGTTTTTGTAAATTCTATTTCTTTTTTTTACCAAAAAGATTTGGTACAAAAAACTTAAAGCCACAAAAGGTATCGCCATCAATATTTTACAACCAAATATCAAAACAAGTGTACTAAGATACAGTCAGGTCCATAAATATTGGGACATCGATGCAATTCTAATCTTTTTGGCTCTATACACCACCACAATGGATTTGAAATGAAACAAACAAGATGTGCTTTAACTGCAGACTTTCAGCTTTAATTTGAGGGTATTTACATCCAAATCAGGTGAACGGTGTAGGAATTACAACAGATTGTATATGTGCCTCCCACTTTTTAAGGGGACCAAAAGTAATGGGACAATTGGCTGCTTAGCTGTTCCATGGCCAGGTGTGTGTTATTCCCTCATTATCCCATTTACAAGGAGCAGATAAAAGGTCCAGAGTTCATTTCAAGTGTGCTATTTGCTTTTGGAATCTGTTGCTGTCAACTCTCAATATGAGATCCAAAGAGCTGTCACTATCAGTGAAGCAAGCCATCATTAGGCTGAAAAAATCAAAACAAACCCATCAGAGAGCTAGCAAAAACATTAGGTGTGGCCAAATCAACTGTTTGGAACATCCTTAAAAAGAAAGAACGCACCGGTGAGCTCAGCAACACCAAAAGACCCGGAAGACCACAGAAAACAACTGTGGTGGATGACCGAAGAATTTGTTCCCTGGTGAAGAAAACACCACCCTTCACAACAGTTGGCCAGATCAAGAACACTCTCCAGGAGGTAGGTGTATGTGTGTCAAAGGCAACAATCAAGAGAAGACTTCACCAGAGTGAATACAGAGGGTTCACCACAAGATGTAAACCATTGGTGAGCCTCAAAAACAGGAAGGTCAGATTAGAGTTTGCCAAACAACATCTAAAAAAGCCTTCACAGTTCTGGAACAACATCCTATGGACAGATGAGACCAAGATCAACTTGTACCAGAATGGTGGGAAGAGAAGAGTATGGAGAAGGAAAGGAACTGCTCATGATCCAAAGCATATGATATATAGAGACTTCTGCGCTACTATTCACCACAAGATGCAAAAAACTAAAACAATGGGATATCAACCTCCAATTCCTAAAATACTCCTTCTAGAGTGATGAGTGTCAAACAGTGAAAGTGAATGGACTAAATATGAAAGGTCACTCTGATCAATGAATATAAAACTATAAGTGCAGACTGCTGCAATACCTATATATATTACACAATAATAAACAGATGGTGGATCAGTAGGGTACTGAGCTGTCCATAAAGATGGTAAAGAAAAAACGTGAATAAGACCTCAATCAGTGAAAATAAATATAAATAGCAGAAAACACCATCAATGTGCTAATACAGGAATAAATACGCCTTTCAATACATAAAATATGGCATACAACTAATACGATAATATTTGCGAAATAATAAATCCCCTTCCGTCACGCCAGGGGTAATGTATAAAGCTATGTATTTCAAGCAGTGTAACAAAAATAAATAGAACAGTTCAACTTATAAGCACCAGGTGGTGCTAGTGATGCATAACGGTGCTCCAGTGAATCCACACAGTGCTGGACATAACTGTAATCAAGGAAAGTCTCAATCCCAGCTAACAAGTGTGTATAATGTGTCAAAGTGAACTAGCTAGTAAAGCTTCCACACGTGAGTAAACTCCCTGATGAAGTCACGTGTCCGTGACGTAACGCGTAGGACGTGGCCGGAGCTGACCGAATACCGGAAGTCGCGTGAGAGGCGGTAACGCCGTTGTTTTTATGCTCACACTTACTTTGTTAAATGTAAGCAGCTAATTTTAAAGTTTTAAATAAATATTTGTATGGAAGTTGCTGCACTATGGGAGTTCTTTCTTGTGTCCCTATATATGAGGCAACCTTCTCCTATGCATACTGATCATATTTGATGGTGACTTGGCAAACGAGTAAAGAGGAGAGTGGAGGAGGACGTGCAACAACGGGGCCAGTTGCTGTGGCTGTTTGATTGCATTTTAAGGTGTATTATACACCTTATTAAGGTGAGAGTTCTGTGAACACGGGTGTGATACACAGAGGAGTTCATCTGGAAGTTTACAGCTCTGCTGACCAGACTCACCCCCTTTAACACCGGTTTATTCACGTGTGTGGAAGCTTTACTAGCTAGTTCACTTTGACACATTATACACACTTGTTAGCTGGGATTGAGACTTTCATTGATTAGTTATGTCCAGCACTGTGTGGATTCACTGGAGCACCATTATGCATCACTAGCACCACCTGGTGCTTATAAGTTAAACTGTTCTATTTATTTTTGTTACGCTGCTTGAAATACATAGCTTTATAAATTACCCCTGGCAGGGGATTTATTATTTCGCAAATATTATCGTATTAGTTGTATGCCATATTTTATGTATTGAAAAGCGTATTTATTCCTGTATTAGCACATTGATGGTGTTTTCTGCTATTTATATTTATTTTCACTAATTGAGGTCTTATTCACGTTTTTTCTTTACCATCTTTATGGACAGCGCAGTACCCTACTGATCCATGATCCAAAGCATACCACCTCATCAGTGATGCATGGTGGTGGTAGTGTCATGGCGTGGGCATGTATGGCTGCCAATGGAACTGGTTCTCTTGTATTTATTAATGATGTGACTGCTGACAAAAGCAGCAGGATGAATTCTGAGGTGTTTCGGGCAATATTATCTGCTCATATTCAGCCAAATGCTTCAGAACTCATTGGACGGCGCTTCACAGAGCAGATGGACAATGACCCGAAGCATACTGCGAAAGCAACCAAAGAGGTTTTTAAGGGAAAGAAGTGGAATGCTATGCAATGGCCAAGTCAATCACCTGACCTGAATCCGATTGAGCATACGTTTCACTTGCTGAAGACAAAACTGAAGGGAAAATGCCCCAAGAACAAGCAGGAACTGAAGACATTTGCAGTAGAGGCCTGGCAGAGCATCACCAGGGATGAAACCCAGCGTCTGGTGATGTCTATGCATTCCAGACTTCAGGCTGTAATTGACTGCAAAGGATCTGCAACCAAGTATTAAAAAGTGAAAGCTTGATTTATGATTGTCAATCTGTCCCATTACTTTTGGTCCCTTAAAAAGTGTGAGGCACATATACAAACTGTTGTAATTCCTACACCGTTCACCTGATTTGGATGTAAATACCCTCAAATTAAAGCTGAAAGTCTGCAGTTAAAGCACATCTTGTTCGTTTTATTTCAAATGCATTGTGGTGGTGTATAGAGCCAAAAACATTAGAATTGTGTTGATGTCCCAATATTTATGGACCTGACTGTAACTTTGTCAAGATAGCATGACATTTTTTAAATAATAAGACTATAGTATTTTTCAATACAAAATGTGAATTAAATTGAAATGATATCTTCCCTATAATCACATATGTGTTGCAGCATGTATTTATAAGTGTTTGGCGATAGTAAGGTCTGGCAAACCCAAGCTGTATATATAGAGAGAATGAGGAAGTGGTGCTGAACATAAAACCACCCTCAATCTCCACAGAATTCAAACATCAGTAATAAGATGGCTAGATCAAAATCCCCTGTCTGTGCTAAGCAAGATGATACATTTGACAAAAAGCAGTCAAGTAAGACGGAAAGCAGAAGCATCATAAACCTCCACTAGCCTTGTGTCTTCAGATGACTTTGATGAGGTCCTCTCCTAAATGGTTAAGTCATATATAGTCTGGTGTGCAGTTTATGGAATATACATCTGAGAGACTGGGAAATTGATCTACAGCTGACCTCCACAGAGTTATCTATCACTCCTGCTGTAATGGCGTTACCTTTCTAAAAAGTGTTTACTGTAATGTAGAAAATCTGTAATTGATCCTCTTGAGTCTAACCTTCTAATTGGGATCAAAATATCCGCGCTGGACTGTGTTCTATTCCTTAGTAATTAGTCTAAATCAATACAGCTGCTACTAAAATGTCAACCATTTAACCATAATTTGTACCACGCTTATACGTCCATGATAACAGTAGCGCTGATACACTCTTATATAACAGTTCTGTTACTCAGTAACAAATAGAAATATAGGTGAATCCCCAAGTCCAAAAAATCCAAGCAAGTCTTCTTATCGATATCACCGCATGCAGTGGACACCACACACCTTCACCCGCTAGGGAATGCACTCTCATGCTCGGACAGCTCGCATATGTACTCAGGAATCCAATACCGTCGCCCACTGTACCCCTCTTTTATCCTCTTTATGAAGACCCAGGAATCCAATAAAGTCGCCCACATAACTCCTCTTTTATCCTCTTTACGAAGACCCGAATCTCCGACTTCCACAGGTGGTCCCCCATACACCATCCGATATGTCATTAAAAAGAAGTGAAGAAACACTCCACATCGTGCATTATCGTTACGATAACCACATTTTATTTCATATAGTAAAACAATAAAAACCCCTATGTTAGGGTACTCACAAAAGAAGCTTTAAAATCAGCAGTGGCCAAAGTGAAGTGCCAAAGAGCGGATGATGACAGGTCCGTGCCACTATCCTTTCCGACAGCCGATTCCCCCGACCAGCAGGATGAAACCTTCCGTCTCTGCTTCACATCTGAATAAGTTGCCGTGTGGATGTATCAGACGCGTTTGTGTCACAGTTGAAGTCCATTGACAAAACGCGGAGGATAAAAGAGGAGTACAGTGGGCGACGGTATTGGATTCTTGAGTACATACGCGAACTGGCCGAGCATGAGAGTGCGAGGCAATTATCTTTGGTGAGTGTATTCCCTAGCGGGTGAAGGTGTGTGGTGTCCACATATCGATAAGAACACTTGCTTGGATTTTTTGGACTTGGGGATTCACCTATATTTCTATTTGTTACTGAGTAACAGAGCTGTTATATAAGAGTGTATCAGCGCTACTGTTATCACAGACGTATAAGCATTTGAGTGGTACAAATTATGGTTGTAATGTAGAAAAGAATAACACTCAGACACCAAAAAAAAAACGTGACTATATTACACAGTCTAGAAAGTTAATAACATACATTAGACCTCCTGATACAAATGTAAATCACACATATTTATCATGTTGGATATCTAACAACTCCTAATTTCATTCTGATAAATGATATGCTGATTTTTGGAGTGTGAAGGCTTGCCCAATGGAAATATAGACTTACCCAGGATAGTTGTCATTAAGAGTTGATTCTCTGGGCAGTATAAAGCTCTCCAGAACACCTTCAATGCAATCCTCAGACCTTTTGATAGGTTGGGCTTAGCTCTGCAATACCTTTTATCCAGGGACAAGTAAAGATATCTGCACAAGCATCTGGGGCTCTCATTTTACCACTGGAACTACTAAGGATTGCTGAGAGTCGAGCCGTTGACCATTGCAACATCAGATTGGACTTAACCTGTATGTGACCAAAACTCTGCACTGCACCAAAAATCAGGTGGACTTTAAAAATGAAAAGATGAACTAACACCAAACAGCCTTGTCACCCTCGCAGTGCCCATGCAGCCAGTACAGCGGTCTGGGGATTTGATACAAGACATGGTAAATGGTCTGGCAGCTGTAATGTGCTTATGTGGCAGCATTGTCTTTTTGGTGACTGTAGGGTCTCGTAGTATGGCTATGATTCTGGTTCCGGTTCAATTACCTGTTCAGTTTCATTTCTATTTCCAAGTGGTTCAGCCACTCAGTAATTTCAGGAGATCTAGTTTTTTTTTGTTCTTTTCTGTTACCACACTTCAAAAATGTCCACCTTTTACTTGCTAAGTGTTTTGTATTTTATGCTTTTTAAATAAACATGAAAATGGCTAGCATCGGAAAAAAAGATGATTTAGTTTACATTCTGGCCTTTAAATCTTGTGCGAATTTAAGTAATATTGGAGGGTAAAACTATGCCAAAAATAAACAAGGAAATGGATAATACAAAGATAGGAGTGAACATACAGTGGAACCTTGGATTACGAGTATAATCCGTTCCAGGAGAATGCTTGTAATCCAAATTACTTGTATATCAAAGCAAGATTTCCACCTAGGAAACAATGGAAACTCAGATAATTCGTTCCATACAGACTGCTTGTCTATGCAGTACTGTATGTGGCCAGAGGTCCGGGGGGCTGGTGTATGCAATGCCACATGTGGCCAGAGGTGTGGTGGCGCTGGTGAGCCTCAGAGATGCTTGGAAACATTCGGAAATGCTCAGGAACTGTTTACACTTTCGGTATTTCCGAATGCTTCCGAGGGTCTCCGAGGCTCACCAGCGCCCCCGCACCTCTGACCACATGCAATATTGCATGCACAGAGGCTTAATCCTGCTTGTTTTGCGAGACAGCGCTCGCAAACCGAGTCAGGATTTTTAAAAAAAAATGCTCGTCTTTCAAAATGCTTGTGAACCAAGGTTCCATTGTATTGTATATTTTATACGCTTTAAAGATTTTTTTATATATTTTATATTTTGCGTCCTCAGTACTTCCAATGTATTACATTAACACCTCCAAAAAATCCCTCAGCTTATTGATAGCATGAATCAGCGTTTATCAGCCTTTTTACCATAGAGGGACAATTGAAATAATTTTCCAGGGAACCCATGCTAAAAATAAGTATATGTACAGCTCTTAGTACATTAGTGTTATCAGTAGTTGTAGATATAATCATAAGGAAATAAGGAATGTAGCATACCTATCATATTTGACTCAGAGGAAAGGTCACTTTTTAAGGCGGTACTAAACTGTATCTTAGAACCACAAACTGAAAACACTATTGAATTTTTAATATTCTCAGCAAACTCACTCATCCATGTCTCCATGCTTTACTTTGTTGAGGAATCACTTTGAAGAAACCCCCCTAGCATTTCTATCTGTGGCTAGCTTTAGTAAGGGTAGATGAAACAGAAATCAGATGAAGCAGAAAGCAACTGAAGAAATGTAAGAAAAAAAGGTTAAAGAGGAAGTAAACCCAGATTGTGTTTACTTCCTCTACATGCAGGGCCGGTGCAAGGATTTTTGTCCACACAGGCGAAGGTGCATTTTGGTGGGGGGGGCCCCCCCTCATCCTACAACCACCTTCTTTCCCCTCCACAATACATCCCCCCACCCTCATATGGTAACCCATCTATGGCTAACCACACACTATACAATCTGATTGTACAATCCTCTTAGATTTATTAACTCCAGCTAACACTTTACCGGTTACAGCTACAGTTTTTTTTTCCTTTTGGGATAAAGGTTTTACATAAATAAAAGCTGATCATTCTAAGCACCCTGTTGTGGGTAAAGGGTTTATCTCTTTCCTCTAACTGCTACATCTGCAGGATAGGTTGTTCTGTTAAATAAACAACAGAGTCAACAGAGAGCAGTATACAGAGCCACCAGAGAGCAGTAAACAGAGTCACCATATAACAGTATACAGAGTCACCAGAGAGCAGTATACAGGGCCACCTGAGAGCAGTATACAGGGCCACCTGAGAGCATTATACAGGGCCACCAGAGCAGTATACAGGGCCACCAGAGAGCAGTATACAGGGCCACCTGAGAGCAGTATACAGGGCCACCTGAGAGCATTATACAGGGGCACCAGAGCAGTATACAGGGCCACCAGAGAGCAGTATACAGGGGCACCAGAGCAGTATACAGGGCCACCAGAGAGCAGTATACAGGGCCACCAGAGAGCAGTATACAGGGCCACCAGAGAGCAGTATACAGGGCCACCAGAGCAGTATACAGGGCCACCAGAGAGCAGTATACAGGGCCACCAGAGAGCAGTATACAGGGCCATCAGAGCGGTATACAGGGCCACCAGAGCAGTATACAGGGTCACCAGAGAGCATTATACAACTACCCCCCACCCAGCCACCCCCCTCGCCCCCACCTCCGCCGCCGGCGCGGGCGGCACTGTCCTAACACCACACACCCCCGGCACTTACTGTGTGTAGAGCGGCGGTGTGTGGAGAGGGCGGATGGAGGTTCCACTCCTCGGGTTTTCTCTTCTTTGCCAAAGCGCCTAGGCATCCAAAAGGATCGCCTGGCGCTTTGGGCAATCAGGAAAAAGGTCTCATTGTAGCTAGGTGAGGGATGCCTGGGTTTGGCGCCCCCCTGGCCTAGCGCCGTAAGGCAGCTGCCTAAGCTCCTTATGGTGGCGCCGGCCCTGTCTATATGTAGAAGCATAATGGGCTACTATGCAACGCAAACAGCCAAATTTTCACGGAAATTCCAATACCTATAATTTAATAGTTATTTATTATTATTGCAAATGTTCTTTCTTATTTCAGAATTTCCAAAATTCGGAAATAAGAAAGAACATTTGAAATAATAACTTATCAGGGCCGGCCCTACCATGGGTCCCAGTGGGTCCATTGTCTATATACTACCCTAGCCTGTCCTTATACTGCCCTAGCCTGTCTATATGCTACCCTAACCTGTCCATATACTACTCTAGCCTGTCCATATACTACCCTAGCCTGTCTATATATTAACCTAGCCTGTTTATATACGAGCCTAGCCTGCCCCTATGCTACCCTAGCCTGTCCTTATACTACCCTTGCCTGCCCCTATACTGCCCCAGCCTGTCTATATACTACCCTTGCCTGCCCCTATACTGCCCTAGCCTGCCCCTATACTGCCCTAGCCTGTCCCTTGGAATTGAACATAATTGTATGTTATTTAATTTTGCAACAGCACCTTGTCTATATGCATGCAAATCTGACTTACTGATACATTTAGTTTTAGTTTTAATTATCATGATTTAAAGTAATGGATGTGGGGGCCTTTTGGTGAGTGTGATTTTTTTCATTCTTGGACCCAGGCAGCACAATGTCTTGGGGCAGCCCTGACAACAAGCTACTGTTGCCACCGGCAACCACCATCAGGGTCAGCAAGTCTGGACAAGTCCTGCTAGTGTCAGAGTGTCTGTAAAGTTTTGTCCTTCACACAAAGGGTTACAACATTGTGACACGCAGTGTTAAAACGATTTTTACCTAACACACTTATACGCTTAATGATAAATAAAATAAGTGATTAATACCTTTTGTGGATACTAGAAGCAACCAGTGCTGTTGCAGTTGTTACGAATAAAATCAATAATCAATGACACCTTTGCTAAAGAAAAATAAAGATCTAATTTATTTTTACAGAAAAGAAGCTTGTCACTAATTAAATATAACCAAACCTGGGGTAAATGTTAGTCTTAAAAGTTTTAAAATTATTGATAAATACAAAGTGAGGATTACAAAATGAAAATAGTTGTTCCGTGTAAAAACAGAAGGTTGCTAAGGAAAGAAAGTAAAGAGAAAAAGAAAAGAGCGGGAAAAAGAAGAATTATGGTGACAAAAATAAAGCCTTACGTCTCCATGTTGTAACGAACCATCAAACAGAGAGGTTGTAATGCTGTTCTCCTGCTTTTTTATGCCCTTGCTCTGCCCATGCCCACACATCCAGGTAGAGGCCTTCCCTGATTGGCTGGAGTTGTATTGACTCCTGATTGGCCAGAATTGAAGCTTGTTGGTTTTTAACCACTTAAGGACCGGAAGGATTTCCAGCTTTAGGACCGGAGCCCTTTTTGCGATTCGGCGCTGCGTCGCTTTAACTGACAATTGCGCGGTGTGCGACGTTGTACCCAAACGAAATTTGCGTCGGTGGTTTTCTTTCGAGACAAACACCCTTTTTTTCCTGCGTTTAAAGCAAACCCATGTTGCAGCGTGTGGCGCGTTAACAGTCAATTTCGCTGCGTCGCGGCTTAGCGTTTTTCCCGAGGCCAGGATTTCGACCTTTAGGAAGGCCAGGAATTCACCAATTTTTGGTTGTTCGAAGTTAAGACCGGTTAGTCCTCAGTTATGTTGAGGTCGGTTAGTCCCTTCCGGAGATGGACCTACACACCCGTACCCGTCTCGTTCCCGTATTTTTTCGTCCTCTTGTCGTAATGTTGGAGAGACAAACTACCAAGCAATGTTGTACCTCTGCATTCCGAAATA
>BLSH010381689.1:603663-621707 GCA_018402905.1 Glandirana rugosa | reverse complement strand
CTCTGTTTCCACAAGTGCGATTGGTCATGCGACCCTGGACATAAAGTTGCATTACAAGTCACAGCCCATTGATTTCAATGGCCCCTGTTACAATCTATGCGCCTTAAAGTTGTAGCGAATTGGAAAAGGTACCTGCAGTACTCTAATGCGATTTGCCGATGCAACCTCGACCCAGAGTGTAAATTTGGATCAAAGTGGCACTCAAAATCGCACTTTACAGTCACACTATGAATCGTGCGACTTTGGAGTTGCACTTGTGGAAACGCAGCCCTTATCCACACTTACAATCTTATTTTAATTATCCTATTCAAAATCAGTCTCAAAGTGTTAGTTAGTACAGATAAAAGGTAAAAAAAAAGAAAAGTTCTTAGAAGTTTACTAGTTTAGGTGTTCAGACAGAGGTGAAAAACAAAGATATAGATAAGATAAGCCTGCCTGAACCCACAATCACCTAAACGTTAAACTCCTCACTAAAGGGGCACCATCTGTTAAAGCAATTTTTACCTAACACACTTATACGCTTAATGATAAATAAAATAAGTGATTAATACCTTTTGTGGATACTAGAAGCAACCAGTGCTGTTGCAGTTGTTACGAATAAAATCAATAATCAATGACACCTTTGCTAAAGAAAAATAAAGATCTAATTAATTTTTACAGAAAAGAAGCTTGTCACTAATTAAATATAACCAAACCTGGAGTAAATGTTACAGTCTTAAAAGTATCAAAATTATTGCTAAATACAAAGTGAGGATTACAAAAGGAAAATAGTTGTTCCATGTAAAAACAGAAGGTTGCTAAGGAAAGAAAGTAAAGAGAAAGAGCGGGAAAAAGAAGAATTATGGTGACAAAAATAAAGCCTTACGTCTCCATGTTGTAACGAACCATCAAACAGAGAGGTTGTAATGCTGTTCTCCTGCTTTTTTATGCCCTCGCTCTGCCCACGCCCACCCATCCAGGTAGAGGCCTTCCCTGATTGGCTGGAGTTGCATTGACTCCTGATTGGCCAGAATTGAAGCTTGTTGGTTTTTAAGCTCAGCACAAGAGGCCAGGTATTAAGGCCACCAACAAGCTTCTCAATTAACATGTTAAGAATCTGCCTTAGATGGAGACGTGATGTCTGGACTGCCCCTCATGAAGACAACAGGGTAACTTCGTTAGTATGTTAATAAGAGGACAAAGAACTGTATAAGACGACAAAGAACACCTTCTTTATTATGCAAGAGTTTTGAAGGCACCAGGAAAAGTTTTTGTAATAGGTAACATTCTTGTAAACCGCAAACCAGGCCCATTTCCCATAAAACCATGAAGTATATAAAGTACATATGTTTCCTGTAAAATAGATATATTTCACTTGGCATGGTATATTCAGACCTCTCTATCTTAGGGGACAAATTCTGAATTAAAAAAGACCAAATAAGGGATATCTTTGAGCACCTGAATGCAAATATGGATTTCCACAGTCCTAATAAGGGTTGGATCAAAATATACATCACGTACATCACTTCACCAAAATATCTCCACATCAGCAGCAAGCCTGCTTATCAAGACATCAGTCACCATGAGAAGAGAGATGGCGGAAGGTGGGAGACTTGTTCAAGCTCTGACCTGGTTGCCGGAAATGTCAGAGCGGACCCTGATCGACATGGGGTTCTGGTTGGAGGCAATCGGAGGAATCGCCCTGGGAGTCATCGAAGGGATGTGTCTCATATATCCGGACTGCCGGATACTTACCGCGGATGTCGCTGCATGGGCCCAGTGTGGCCATTGTGACATTCCGCTCACCCAAAGAGTATCTACCAAATAGGAGCCTCAATAGTACTTTGTGGACCTGCACACAGGGCCATGTCGTCCATAGCCGCGGAAACAGGAATGGAGTCTTGGATGGTCCATAAGGAGAGATTGTGAGATGGTTGTCAAGCTCAATCAGCATGCAAGGAGCTACTCAATATCCACCCAGGAGGAAGGGGGAGGTAGGAAGAGGTTGCCTGATCCCCATTACTACATCTAATCAGACTGTTGGAGTTGCAGCGGATGTAGGAACACTTCCATTGACTGTTGGAGTTACAGCGGGGTGTTAAATTCCTCTGATGGTAGGACAAACTAGCCTGCCACCCTTTGCCCAGTGGAGGAGACTACCCATTGAAGGACACTTAGGTGAAGTTTGCCCTGTTCAATCCCCTTTTTGAAGTCTGTTGCCCAGGGAGGTGCCCCTACCCGTCAGGATCTTAAAAAAAAAAGGGGACTATACCTTAAAAACTATTCCCTTCTTCTGCTCATGCAGTGGGATCATAACCCCTCACTGACAGGGCAGGCAGGTAAACAAGAAGACTGGGTTTTGTGTGAAACGTTGTTCTATTAGGAGGTCAATAACCCCCTCCTGATAGGTTGTTTTGTTTGTTAGTTCGTTTAGGTAGTTGTGTTTCCCTTCTCTTAAGATTCCTGGGATGGAACGGCTGTTCATACCCATCCGTCGAAAGTCAAGCCAAACGTCAACTTCTACTAACTAGGCGTGTAGAGGGCTTCCCTTTAGGGGGAGGTGCTCTGACTCAGGAAATGTATAATAGTCTGCATGTAGAAAGCTGCAGGGATTGTAGATAGGAACTGTGATAAACTGTATACAGGCGGTCCCCTAGTTACAAACATCTGACTTATGAACCACTCCTACTTACAAACGGAGGGAGACAACAGGAAGTGACAGGATATCTACCCCTTGGAAGGGAAATTCACTCCTGTAAGAGTTATTATGGGAAAAAGGTGTCTTCATTGATGCTTTATCACCAAGGTTTGTTTCCACAACAACCCAAAATTTTCAAAATCCAATTATCATTGGGACAGGAAGTTAGGTGAAATCTTCCGAACAGAAACATAGACAGCAAAACAAACATTACAGGGGTGTTAACCCTTCCCTATGCTATACAAAAAGCGTAAAAATAGTTTTTTTTGGCGGAAGCTACACTTAAAAAATGTACCTGTTCCGACTTACAAACAAATTCAACTTCAGAACAAACCTACAGTCCCTATCTTGTTTGTAAACCGGGGACCGCCTGTATTGTAAATATTACAAAAATGGAGATGATATATTTCTGATACTTATTTATTCATTTCTGATACTTATTTATTTATTTAGAGTTTTGTATTTCCCCTTCCAAGTTTTTTCCCTTGTCCCCTCCCTCTTTTTACTTTGGGATGCACTGCTTTTGGTAACATAAGGTGTTTTTCTATTTCAGCTGGGGACCAGCTGATGTTTAGGGGAAGGGGGGGGGGTGAGTGTAGAGCCCCCATAGTATAGGTGCATTTTGTAGTGAGTTTGCTAGGAGAGGCAAAATTTAGTCAGGCCTGACTATATGTGCAGGCCTGAATGTTTTGATCTGGGCTTGGGGAGGGGCTCAGGCAGGGGAGGGCTGGCAGCCTTAGGCCTGGGGGGCAAGTCCAGTCAAGTGGCCCATACAGCTGGTGGTGGCAAAGCGATGGATGGGGGAAAACAGTCTTAAGTTTTCCATTACCACAAAGGTGGGGGGAGGACAATGTGGCCCTCCAGAGCCCTTGGCAGGGGCTGACTGGCAACTTTTGGCCCAGGGGCAAGTATAACCCAGAGGTCCATGGTAGAGTGACTCGGCCCACTCTCTGTCTCTTCCCTGCCTCCTCCAAACTCCCACTTGACACTTTAGTCATCCATGTAAATTTACCTTTTCATTGGCAGAGCCGTTTTTGCGTTTTATGCACACATGTTAAAAAAAAAAACATTTTACTTCCGGTTCCGGCGCCTCATGTGCGAGGAGTGAGCTCCGCTCCCTCAGGCCAAAAAACGGCATCTAAAACCGGGACTCAGCCCACAAAAACCGCCGGGTTCGAGAGAGGAAGTCACCTAGCACCGGATGGACAAATTCCTAACCGCTCCTTGGTCGGAATCAGCCACCCCGGGCCGAACGAACACTCTGGGCCCGCCGTCAGGGTGTACCAAGATGGCCGCCGCCACGGATCAGGCGACGGTCACGATGGACACACAGGCCCCGGAGCCTCACAACACAGAGGCACCGGACGAATACTCCAAAATCGCCCAGGCTGTAGCTGCCCTCCTGCTTCCCAACATATCACAGGTGGTAGATACCGCAGTGCAAACAGATATGTCACAGCTGCGGAGGGAGTTAGGGGAGCAGGCACGCAGGCTCTCTGCCACAGAAGACAGAATATCTGATATTGATGATGAACTTTATCAAATCACCGGCACCCTTGAAAAGCAAGACAAAGCGTTCACTGCCATCCAGGAAAAGCTCGAGGATCTGGAAAATAGGTCCAGAAGGAGTAACCTGAGGATCATAGGCCTCCCTGAGAACTGCCCTAACAATGCTCTCGCTCATTTATGCTCATCACGCATTCCCGAGGCACTAGGCCTGCCTGCACCCTGCACCGTGGAGTGTGCACACAGAATAGGCCCCCCTGATACCAGCCGCAAATCCCCCAGAGCAGTCATAGTAAAATATCTTAACTATGCTGACAAGCTGGCGATACTGCAGGCTTTTAGAAAAAATCGCAACCTAAGAATTGAAGGAGCAAATTTATTAATCTTTGCGGACTATTCTGCCGAAGTATCTAGAAAACGTAAAGCCTTCCAGACGGTCTGCACGGAACTTTTTAAACAGAAGATACGGTTCTCTCTGGCCTTCCCAGCAACTCTACGGATTCAAACCAAGGACGGCGAGCAGCTAACTTTTCAAACACCCCGAGAGGCAGAGGCGTTCCTCAGATCCATGTCTTCCAGATAATCTAGCCCCTCTACTTCCCAGGGCCTACCATCACCAAACTCCAGGGAGCAACGGAGCCCTAGAAAGGATCCAGCAAAACGTTTGCACCCAAACAACAACGGGGGCACAACCCCGACTCTAACTTGAATCAAATTATCCACTTTAGACACCTATCTTGGGCAAACTTAGCCCCCACCTAAACCTTATACTACTTCAGAATTCCAGGACTTGGAACCCGGTGCTCACCCTACACAAACAAACCTCAACCATTCTCTGCTGAACCCTCCCCGATTACGTTAATTATACTAGTGCCTGATGAGCGGATTAGCCGCACGTGAGAACACTGCACTTGAGGAAAAAAGTGAAGTACAGAAAGTTTGCTATGATGTTGTTTGTACTAATGTTATTCTTTGCCTTTTGCAGCCCCCCCATCCCTACTCGTCGACAGTATTTGCTGAGAGAGACTGCCGATGTTCAACCCAGCGAGCTCAGTTCCCCCTTTCTTCTAAAACGTGAGTCCTTCTTACTTAATACACGAGAACACAATAGGCTCCACCGCAGAACCCCCATCAACCACTCACATTCATTCGAGTAGTGTCATGGAACGTTAAGGGGCTGAGATCCCCCTCTAAATGAGCCAAAATCCTCAGACACCTCAAAAGCCTCTGCACTGATGTGGCCCTACTTCAGGAGACCCACCTCAGTGCAGACGAGTTCTATCGTCTTCAAAAATTTTGGGTCGGGAGCATACATGTCTCCCCGGCGGTAGGCAGGAAAGCTGGAGTAATAATTTTATTACACAAGAAGCTCCAGGCAACCATTATTGAGGCAAACCACGACTCCCTAGGTCGCAAAGCGACGTTGCACCTCAGGTTTCAATCTAAAGATCTAATGATTTCCAACATTTACGCACCGAACTCTCCCTCCCTCTCGTTCTTTCAGGAGACCACGAGATGGCTCCTGAGCAAACCTCACATCCCCCATCTAGTAGGAGGCGACTTCAACTCGGTAATCAACCCAGCAGAGGACAGGTCCCTTCACAAAGCCCCACCACGGAGCTCTAATGATCAGAGCTCGCCCACCCAGCTAGAACGGTTCGCCTCGGCCACAAATTTAACAGACACTTGGCGCCTATCCCACCCTACAGACAGAGAGTTTACATACTACTCCCCTCCACATGGGACTTTCTCGAGAATCGATTACATCTTTGCCACCCACTCCATGCTCCATTATGTTAAGGAATCCAGCATCCACGACATAGCAATATCCGATCATAGCCTGGTCTCAATTACACTATCAGACCTCACAGCCTCAACGTCCCCCAAAATTTGGAGATTTCCCTCATACCTGGCAGGGGACACTCACTTACAAGAGGTCCTACGCACAGCCTGGCAGGATTACTCCGTCAACAACAAACCCCACTGTACTAACCCAAATCTATTCTGGGACGCAGGCAAGGCGGTTCTCCGGGGCAAGATCATTGCCTACGCGACCCACTATAAAAGAAACGCCACCAAACGATACACAGAAGCCAGTAGACAGCTGAGGGAAGCGCAGAGAGCACTACAACAAAACGACACCCTAGAGAACAGGGAGCTTTGGCGGACAGCCAGGCAGCAATTTGAAACGTTGGCAGAACATCTAGACCGCGTCAACACGGCTCACTGGGACCTGGCCCTACACAAACAGGGCAATAAGGCAGGGAAACTACTCGCTAGGCTCAGCAAAGGGCAATACAAACCTACACACATCTCCTTTCTCAAAGATCCAACCGGGAAATTAACTTCCAGCCCGGGGGAGATCAATGACATACTCCTCAAATATTATACATCACTATACGCAACAGAAATATCAGATCCCTCAGCCATTAACACCTTCCTCAATAATCCGACACTCCCTCACCTAGATCCCTACCAACTAGCCACATTGAATGCCCCTATCAGTAGAGACGAAATCGAACAGGCCATCAAAAATCTACCTAACCATAAATCCCCTGGCCCTGGGGGCCTTTCTGCCGAATTCTATAAATTAACAATATCTTACATCCCTCAGACTCTGGCTCTAGTATACAATGAACTTTGGGAGGGAGGTCCATACTTACCATCTGGCCACCAAGCATATATAAAACTGATTGAGAAAAAAGGCAAAGACCCCCAGGAGCCCAGCTCTTATCGCCCCATCTCCCTTTTAAATGTAGACTCGAAGCTGTTGTCAAAAATAATAGCATCTCGCCTAGCGAAAATTTTACCATCACTGATCCATCCTGCCCAGGCAGGATTCATACAAGGCAGGATGGCAGCATCAAACATCCGTAAAGTCCTAGCAGTCCTGGATCATGCCAAATCGCACCCCACACAAAACCTTGCTACAGTCACACTTGACGACGAAAAGGCTTTTGACAACGTGAGTTTCCCCTGGCTATTCCAAACCCTTAGCAAGTTTAGCTTCTCAGGCCCCTTCCTACATTTTGTCAAAAGCCTATACGCGGCGCCCAAGGCACAAGTGGTAGCAGCCGGCATCATTTCAGGCCCCTTTCCCCTCCACAAAGGGACCAGACAGCGCTGCCCCTTATCTCCTCTCCTATTTAACATAGCACTTGAACCACTTTCGCGACACCTTACATCTTGCGTCCCTCTCCATGGTATCAAACTAGGAGACGAGGAGATCCGAGCCGCATTGTTTGCGGACGATATCCTAATCTTCACCTCAGATCCCCAACGGGATCTTCCGGTGATCATGGACACGTTTAACCTATTTTGCAATTGCTCGGGACTGAAAATAAACTTCTCTAAGAGTGAAATTTTACCCCTCCAACCAAACTATAGGGCTGGCTGGATTCCCTCCTCTCCTCTCCCCATAGCCAAACACCACATTACTTACCTGGGTGTGAACATCCGCAGAGACCCCTCTTCCCTCTATACCCTTAACTACCCTCCGCTAATTTCTAAAATTCTGAGCCAGTTGGACTCGTGGATGAACCTGCCCCTCACGCTCACGGGGAGATGCTGCTTATTCAAAATGATTAGCTTTGCAAAACTGTTATACCCCATGCAAACAATCCCAATTCTTATCAAACATATAGATCTTCAAAAATTAGACAGGGGCTTAACAGCCTTCCTTTGGCAGTGCAAGAAACCCAGAATTGCCTTATCCAAGCTGCGTCTCCCAAGGAGCGAGGGGGGACTGGGACTTCCACATGTAAGACTGTATAACCTATCCTGTGTTTTACGATGTGGCCTAGATTGGATTACCAGGGAGTCCAAATACACAAACTACAACATCGAATCAGCCGTTGTTCACCCCTACGAACTAGGATCAATCCTACATAGCAACCCAAACAGCCTACCGTCCCACCTCAAGCACAATCTTCTGGTGAAAGACACTCTCGTAGCCTGGAGAAACACAAGGAGGGCCCAACATCTGCATACCAACATTTCCGAATTTCTGACTATTGGGGGCAACCCGATGTTTGCTCCATCCACCCAACACGAGGCCTTCCGCACCTGGGAACGCCACAACCTTAGGAAACTGACTGACCTATTTGAGCCAACAACCGGACAGGCCTTGCCACTACAGACTCTACTGGAACGGTATAATCTGCCAGATCACCATAAGTTTCACATGCACCAACTCATCACTTTCGTACGCAAGACATGCCCGGATCCTCAAGTTAGATTCCGGCCCTCAGTCTTAGACTCCTTGATCCATAACAAAACTTTCCCTGTCTCTCTCATCTATAAAAACCTCCTATCCTTCTACTCAAAGTCGCTGGAAACCTCTTCTGTGAAAGCTTGGACAAAAGAATTAAAGTCGGAATCTCTTCAAGACCCAGTTCTGGCAGGACACAACAAGACCCTGCAATTAACAACCAACGAAGCCTGGAGAGAAATGCAACTCAAGATCATGCATAGGGCATACATTCCCTACTACACACCCGCATCCTCTCCCAGAACCAGAATTTGCCCCTGGTGTAATGGGGCCAACCCATCTCTCACTCACAGATTTTGGCAGTGCCCCGCAGTTTCCAGGCTCTAGTCGCCAAGGTAACACGACAAGAAATCCCTTGCCACCCGGTCTTAATGATTTTTGGCGATAGTTCCACTATTCCCTCTGAGACTACCCGTCCAGGAGCTCTGACGGAACCGTGGGTCTACCTATGCCTATTGGCAGCACGCAAAGCCATTATGTCTCATTGGACCCAAACCTGCCCCCCCACTATATCAGAGTTTCAACGGCAATTAAATACCCTTCTGTTCAGGGAGCTCCTAGACCTTTGGGCCAACAACCAAGGGTCCCAAACACGACTACACCAACGTTGGAACTCATACATAACAGCTACCTTTTCCAAAAAAGCACAGGAAGGTCTTACCCCCCCCATCTCTATGACTTGTCCCATAAATTAAAAGACTCACCAGCTGGAGATGGTTTAACAAGCTCGCCACCACTAAGATTACAAGCCTCAGATATAACCTCTTTCATGCCATCGGCAGTCAAGAATCAATACCTTTAGACACTGCTCAGCCACGTGTTCTCTCTCACCAAGTTGAAGGAATAGGCTATTATATCACTTATTGTTTAATCTGATTGTATTGTGATCAACTGTTACACTTCTCAGAGGAATTCTGCAATCCCTCTCGCCAAGTGATTTCCAGACTTCTACTCCCCCTCCCTGGTGTCAAGCCACTAACCCCGGCTACTCCTGGATGCACACTACACTCCCGTGGCCATTCCCTCCCCACCCAGACCCTGGAAGGGGAGGGGGCTGCGAGGAGATGCATGGCACTATTTTTTCGTCCCTACATGATTATCAGGGTTACCCCAAATACACTTCTGTGACTTGGCTTGCAGGATGCCCTCTGGATTCCCCCCCCCCTTTCCTCCTCCCATTTCTCGCAGTCCTAGTTGCCCTTCGGCTCCTTTACTTTCCCCCCCTTCTTCTCCTTCCCATCCCCTTCCCCGTCTCCCCCCCCCGAGAAAATGATCTTGTAATCTGGTCACGTTGTTTAACTTGTTTAATTATCTTTAATAAAAAATTTTGAAATAAAAAAAAAAAAAAAAAAAACATTTTAGGCCTGAAGATTACACAAAACCCCCAAACATTATATACTTTCTCAAAGCCGGCACCACAGAGAATAAAATAGTGATAGTTCCAATTTTTTGTGTAACATGATATTACCGCAAATTTTCTGTAAAAAAACACACTAAGTGAATTTCAAGGCAATCGCAATAAACTACTCAAATTGTTGGTAACACATAAAAGATGAGGTTGCACCGAGTAAATAGATGTCAACCCTTAATTTTGTGTGACATGGCGACAAACGTTAGTACCCTATATTTTATATAGGCGACGCTTCAAAAGCCTCCTATAGGTATCAGTTTAGCGTTACAGAGGAGGTCATGTGTTGCTCTCATTCCTGCGTGCGCGGTAATATGCAACATGTGTATCACAATCAATGTTTTCATGTGTAGGCGCCCCTGACGCATGCGTTTACGTTCATACACGTGTATATGTAGAGGTGGGGGGCTTCAAAATTTTTTTGGGGGAGAGAGAGGGGGTTTATATGCTTGGGTGCAATTTTTTTTTTCAAAAAAACAATCTTTTTTTTTACTTAAGTAATTTTTTTTCATCACATATGTGACAAAAAGTCTCATATGTGATGATTTTAAGATGACAGGTGACAGGAATCGTGATGAAGAGAAGGGGCTTGGAGTGCTGACGGGGGGACCCCAGAAGAAAAGGAGGATCTAGGCTTCTGTGTGCAAAACCCTGTTATTTAAAAAAAACAAAAAAAAAAAACAACACATTTACAACCACTTTAATCCACAATGCTATTTGGAATATGCAGCATGGAGGGGGGTTAATGTATTGCCATTGGTCATTGATGCATTAGTGATCAGTGGCAGTTAATTAACCCATTAATGCTGCAGCATTAGGGGGTTAATCAACACCAACACCACTGCCACTAATGCAGCACAAAGGGGTTAACTAACTGCCTGATCACTAAGTGCATCAGTGACCAATGGCAATACATTAACCCCCCTCCATGCTGCATATTCCAAATAGCATTGTAGATTAATTAACCCCCCACCTAAAAAATAAAATAACCACTGCAGTAGGATCAGACAAAGCAGTACAGCAATGTTCAGCCTCTGCTCGCTCACTCACCCACAGCAGTGCACGTCCCCACTGGTAGAAGCAGCAGCACTCCTCCTCTTCCATCCTGTCTCCTGGCCTTTAAATGACGTCACAATGCTCGGGACCTAGGGAGCTCCTGTCGGGCAGAGATCCCTGACAAGGAAATGGCTGATGATGATACACTTGCCGGCCGAGTGCAGGGATCGAACTCAGCGTATTCCTACAGCTCCTCTGCAGCTCTGCAAGCACAGCACTGTGCAGCAGCGGCCGGCAGGTGTACATCGTGTCTGGCCCCTCTTTACTCCAGCCCTGAGTGCAGCCTTTTTCCCAGGCATCAGAGCAGCCCGGGGGGAGATTGCCACCCTGCCCCCCGGCCCAGCCCGCCCCTGAGCTCAGGTAGGACTGGGGCAACCCGACAGATGATGTCACTAAACCCTCCTACCTTCTTCTGGGAGGCACTGTAACTTTCCAGAATGAAGGTGGGACAAGAGGTGCCATCATTTGGAGTCATGGGAAGCCCTTACCAATGCCCATTCTGGATTGGCAGGGTGCAGGCCTTCTCATATACTCTGGGGCTGGGTCAGTCTAAGGAGAGTGTCGGATGGAAGTCTGAGATGTAGCAGGAGGCGCTGTGGAAGCCTCTTCCTGGGAGGTCGCCTCCATCTGGGGGGGGGGCGACCTTGAGGCCTGGAGGTTTCAGGTACAGCCAGGAGTGGAGGTGATTTCTGGAGTCGCACAGGGGAACAGAAGAACAGAGGAGGTGCTAGAGAGAGAAACAGAGACATTAAAGTGATCCACCAGTGTTGGTGAGTGACAGACCCTGGGAGCTAGAAGAGAAAGTGCTGGAGCAGGCTGGAAGAGGAATAGTGGACAGTCTGTGGAAGCCTTGGGAGCCAGTCAAGGGAAGGAGTGTCACTGAAGAAAAGCAGGTCGGCAGGTCCTGGAAGAGAAATGGGCTGGGAGTTGTAGTCCATCAAAGGCCCGGCTAGCACTCAAGCACTTTGCTACATATTCAGGGGCTCGTGATCCTTGGCCTGTAATGGGTGGTCCTGAGGACACAGTGTAGGCCTCACTATGTGCTACCCGCGGTAAAGGGAACAAAAGTAGAGAAGCTTGATAAATTTCCTTTCGAGCTGGAAACTAAGTGAAGTGCTGGAAAGAAGTGAAGGAGTGATAATCTGCAAGTTCAGTGCTGGAGAGAGAACTGTAGGAGAAACGGTCAGCAAGTGATGTGCTGGAGAGTTGCGAGGAGTAACAGTCTGCAGTAGGACAGTCTGCAGTGCCAGTGTGCATATACAGGACTGTATATGGAGTTCATGTACCATAATTTTTGGGGCATCCCACAGTCAACCCTTTCCCCATCCAAGTTATTTCCCCTAACTAAAACAACAAAAACAAGTGCCAGCCTGGTCATTGTCTACCAATGTGTGAGATATGGTGGGATTGAGGGCAGCTATCAGGTGAACCACAACTACTAGCTACTCCCAAGGGAGTACATGACTACACATGGTGTAAAGCTTAAAGTGATTGTAAAGTCTATTTTTTTTTTTAGTTAAAAATACCAAACATGTTATACTAACCTGCTCTGTGTAGTGGTTTTACATAGAGCAGCCCAGATCCTGCACCTCTCGAGTCCCTCTTCGGTGCTCGTGGCCCCTCCCTCCTGTTGAGTGCCCCCAGAGCCAACAGCTTGTTATGGGGGCACCCAAGCTGAGCCACAGCTCCCTGTGTCCATTCAGACACGATGTCGCAGCCCAGCCTCGCCCCCTTTCTTTCCTCATCGGCTGACTGACTTTGATTGACAGCAGTGGGAGCCAATCTCACCGCACTGCTGTCTTAACCAATGAGTAGGGGAGTCCCAGGCAGCCGAGAAACTCCTGCAACATCGCTGGATCTAGATGGGGCTCAGGTAAATATTAGGGGGGCTGAGGGGGCAGCTGCACACAGAAGGTTATTTAATCCTAATGCATATAATGCAATAAGATAAAAAAAACCTTCCGCCTTAACAATCACTTTAAATACAGGTCTGTGGAGTTTAAGGTCTCCTTCACGTGGCTGTTTATCTGCATGGGACTGTGCAACCCCACAAAAAGCCACCCTGATTCTACCCACCCCACCACCCTCTGACCAATGATGATAGTAAATAAAACCAGAATACTGAAGTGTGTGATTTTATGGCCGCGGCCCCTTTATTTGGGTTTTAAAAACAGAATATAAATAATCTTGAACCTTTAATTTTACCAGATCGTTCATATTGAACACACAGACTAATACCACCATTAAAACTTTCACCAAATCACCTGCTCAGTCTTTCAGGACTTGAGCAACCAAAATCTGTACCAACGACCATAAACACTGTCCACCCACACCAGTGGGGTGATATTGCCCCATTCTGTACCTTTTCTTGTGCTAATTCAATTAAAGCTGTGAACCATGGAAGTCCAATACAGGAAGGAAGAGGAGGGATGGTTGTAGGGGGTGACAAATCCGATGGGGCACTTGGTTAGCCCCGTGTCCCTAGCATTCTATGGATTCCAGCAGCAAATTCTTGCCAGTAAAATGACCAGGTACTGCGAATAGCAGTGGCCGGTCAGACATTTTAACCTAATGAAAGGCTAACAGTGGCTGTTGCTGCTGGCATATAGCAACACACAGCTTGTTCACCTGCAGATGTCTGAGCCTTGATCCAGGCTCAGATATCCACAGGTAAATGCTTGGTGTGCGGTTACATGTAAAAAAGAGGCATGACAGTTCAAAGAGTTGCTCTGTGATTGGAGGAGAGCTGGTTATGTGTGTTTGACAGATGAAATAACCAAGCTGTCCCCCAGTTTTTCTCTCACAACCCCAGTCTAATAAATGGTCAAATCTATTTTTTATTAGAATAATATACATTCTCTGAAGAACAGGATACATAAGCTTGGTGGTTTCTATCAAACAAACTTATCTGCATAACAAAAATAGAAATAGGTCTGTGCTCAAATCCAAATAGCGTTAAATATACTTTATGCATTACCCAACAAAACAAGCATTGCCAAGAATTACAATAGCACAGTTCATCCAAGCTAGTGCACAAACAGCTGCTAGGTCAACTATCAAATGAACTGTTGGCTATAAAAAAAAGGAATTTTTGGTTCGCATGCATTGCAATAAATGTTTAACCACTTCAGCCCCGGAAGGATTTGCTGCTTTAGGACCAGAGCCCTTTTTGCGATTCGGCGATGCGTCGCTTTAACTGACAATTGCGCGGTCGTGCGACGTTGTACCCAAGCGAAATTTGCGTCCTTTTTTTCTCACAAATAGAGCTTTCTTTTGGTGGTATTTGATCCCCTCTGCGTCATTTCTGATCGCCGCTATAAACAAAAGAAGAGCGACCATTTTGCAAAAAAACCCAAATTTCTTACTTTTTGCTAAAATACAAATCCAAAAAAAAATATAAAAAAACATTTTTTTCACCATTTTTGGCCGATTTATATTCTTCCTCATATTTGCGATAAAAAAAATTGCAATCTGCGTTTATTGATTGGTTTGCGCAAAAGTGGTCGCGTTTTTATTATTATTTTTTTTTTTTACTAGTAATGGCGGCGATCTGCGATTTTTAGCGGTACTGCGATATTTCAGCGGACATGTCGGACTATTTTGACACTTTTTTGGGACCATTGGCATTTATACAGCGATCAGTGCTATAAAAATGATTACTGTGTAAATGTCATTGGCAGTGAAGGGGTTAACCTGCAGGGGGCGCTCTAAGGGTTAACTGTGTTCCCTGGGCGTGTTCTTACTGTAGGGGGACTGCCCTAGCTGGGGAAGGGAAGTGGTCACAGCCTTCGTATACAGGAAGGCTGTGATCACATCCCTTCCCCCTCACACAGAGCGGAGGTCCGTGTTTACATACACGGACCTCCGCTCCTTCGCTCCGGGGGGGCCATCGCGGGTAGCCGGCGGCAATCGAAGCCGCCGCACCCGCTCCCTGGCCCCCCTGGCCCCCTCTGGCGGCGCGCGCGCGCTCACTAGGCTCGTGAGCGCGGCCGCCGTCGTATGACGGCGATTTGCGCTCACGAGCCATCTTGTGGCCGTCAATTGCCGATCAGCGGTCGGCAAGCGGTTAAGCTGACCAACTGTGTCAAAGTAATCCCTCTCTGGCCAGTCCCTACACTACTCTACTCTATGCCACTTATTTGTAATAGAAATAAGATATGTCTCTGCGTAATCCAAATAGCTTTACATATAGTATACACTCACCGGCCATTTTATTATATAAACCTTGCTAGTACTGGGTTGGGCCCTCTTTTGCCTTCAGAACTGCCTTAATTCTTTGTGACAGATTCAACAGTGTTGGAAACATTCCTCAGAGATTTTGGTCCATATTGACATGATAGCATGCTGGAACCATGAGGGCGACCTTTACCAGACATCTACATCTCCATAGTTTATTTACACCATATACTGGTCTTGGCTTAGAAACCAGGCACCCTAGGCTAATCCTTTATTAATTATACACTGTCTTGGTGTGTCTCCTGTGGACACACGGTGCCTCTTTTTCTGTACCGTGCAGATGGCACTGTTGGTGACAAATAGAGGTCACATTGGTAGTCATATCAGTAGTGGTCCCATAAAGAAGCCCTAAGGGGCAAAACATGTTGGGAATATATACCACGTGACTACTGTTTATGTGAATACACCATTCAAATCATGTAAATGATATGTGTTGGATTTTAATTTGATTTAAATGATGTATCAATAAAATATGAAGTTTTATATTATAAATATTTTTCCATTATTTTTATGGCACTGGTAAAATCCCACTAAATGTTTTTTGCTCTGTGAATACTATTCAAGGGATATGGTGCTTGCAATGTCACCTAACCACACTACAATGAGATTTTATTAGGTCCACCTTTCTAGTACCAAGTTGGACCCCCTTTTGCCCTCAGAACTGCCTTAATTCTTCATGGAATAGATTCAACAAAGTGTTGGAAACATTTCGCAGAGATTTTGGTCCATATTGACATGACAGCATCACGCAGTTGCTGCAGATTTGTCGGCTGCACATCCATGATGCGAATCTCCCATTCCACCACATCCCAGAGGTGCTCTATTGGATGAGTCTGGTGACTGTGGAGGCCATTGGAGTACAGTGACCTCATTGTCATGTTCAAGAAACCAGTGGTGAGATGATTTGAGCTTTGTGACATGGTGCATTATCCTGCTGGAAGGAACCATCAGAAGATGGGTACACTCTAATCATAATGGATGGACATGGTCAGCAACAATACTCAGGTGGGCCGTGGCATTTAAGGAATGCTCAATTGGTACTAAGGGGCCCAAAGTGTGCCAAGAAAATATCCCCCACACCATTACACCACCACCAGCAGCCTGAACCGTTGATACGAGGCAGGATGGATCCATGCTTTCATGTTGTGTATGCCAAATTCTCACTCTTTTATCAGAATGTCGCAGCTGAAATCCTGATTCATCAGAGCAGACAACGTTTTTCCAATCTTCTACTGCCCAATTTTGGTGAGCCTGTGTCAATTGTAGCCTCAGTTTCTTGTTCTTTGATGACAGGAGTGGCACCTGGTGTGGTCTTCTGCTGCTGTAGCCCATATGCTTCAAGGTTCGCTATGTTGTGCATTCAGAGATGGTATTTTGCATACCTTGGTTGTAATGAGTGGTTATTGGAGTTACTGTTGCCTTGCTATCATCTCTCTGACATCAACAAGGCATTTTCATCCACACAACTGCCACCTACTGGATATTTCCTCTGTTTTGGACCATTCTATGTAAACCCTAGAGATTTTTGAGTGTGAAACGCTCAGTAGATCATCAGTTATTTAAATACTCAGACCACCCGGTCTGGCACCAACAACCATGCCACGTTCAAAGTCACTTAAATATGATTTCTTTCACATTCTGATGCTCAGTTTGAACTTCAGCAAGTTGTCTTCACCACATCTAGATGCCTAAATGCATTGAGTTGCTGCCATGTGATTGGCTGATTAGCAATTTGTGTTACCAAGCAATTGATCAGGTGTACCTAATAAAGGGGTGTTGAGTGTATATACCCATAAGGGTTATATATAAAGAGGTGTGACCACATGAATATCAAAACATCTAAATCAGCTCTCTGCTCAGTACTATAAAAATGTGAACCCAATAGGTAGAAGTGAGAACAATAAAGAAAACCTAAGTAAACTAAACTATGTACAGATAATAATAATAAACTTTATTTTGAAAATGTTTCTATTAAGAACAGTGGTCAAAGTACAATTATGAGACAACAAGTAATAACTGTCGTCCCTGAATCTGCAAGGTGGCTATCGCCCATAGCAAGGCTTGTGACGAACTGCGTTCAGTCCAGGATAATGCCTCAGTAAAAGGAAACTGCAAAAGGGTTGTAAAAACACCATACCATTTTAACAATTTTCTTAAGAAAATATAAAGGTTCAGGGAAGAAAATTTTTTTATAGCGCCTTTAAAGGTGGCTTCTCAAAGTGCTTTACAAGGAAAAAAAAAAAACACAAGAAATACACAGGATTGCAGGAAATACACAGGATAAAACACAAGAAATAAACAGGATAACGGGAAATACACAGGATAAAACACAAGAAATACACAGGATAACATAACATATGGGATAAAGGGACAATTAAGTGATAGCTCGTCTAAAGAAAAAAGTTATTAGATTTGATTTGAATGAGTTTAGAGAAGAGGAGTCTCTGATAGAGTTGAGCGAACACCTGGAAGTTCGGGTTCTGCTGGTCCGTCCGAACTTCGGGACAAAGTCCGGGTCCGGGTCCGGACGGAACCCGAACGATCGCACGGACAACGAACCCCATTGAAATCAATGGGGACCCGAACTTTTAGGCACAAAAATGGCTGTAGGAAAGTCCTGGAAAGCCCCAGAGGGCTGCAAAAGGAAGTAAAATGGGGGTAAGAGTAGGGCAAGTGCCCTACAAAAAATGGGGACAGGGAAATAACTGTAAATATTTTTAAAAACATAAAAAAAGCAAAAATGGAGGTGAATGTGGATCATCTTCAAACTGTGTCCCCAAGGCAGGCCTGGGCCTGGGCCTGAAACAGGGCTTCAAGCCTGCCTGGTCGTCTTGGGCTTGAAGGTCCACAAGCGAGTTGAGATAGTCTCTGAGGAGAAGAGATTTGAGTAA
>BLSH010381689.1:581519-592046 GCA_018402905.1 Glandirana rugosa | reverse complement strand
TGGTAGATTTGCAGTGGTCTGATACTCCTTCCATTTCAATATTATCGCTTGCACAGTGCTCCTTGGGATGTTTAAAGCTTGGGAAATCTTTTTGTATCCAAATCCGGCTTTAAACTTCTCCACAACAGTATCTCAGACCTGCCTGGTGTGTTCCTTGTTCTTCATGATGCTCTCTGCGCTTTAAACGGACCTCTGAGACTATCACAGTTCAGGTGCATTTATACGGAGACTTGATTACACACAGGTGGATTCTATTTATCATCATTAGTCATTGAGGTCAACATTGGATCATTCAGAGATCCTCACTGAACTTCTGGAGAGAGTTTGCTGCACTGAAAGTAAAGGGGCTGAATAATTTTGCACGCCCAATTTTTCAGTTTTTTATTTGTTAAAAAGGTTTGAAATATCCAATAAATTTCATTCCAATTCATGATTGTGTCCCACTTGTTGTTGATTCTTCACAAAAAATTACAGTTTTATATCTTTATGTTTGAAGCCTGAAATGTGGCAAAAGGTCGCAAAGTTCAAAGGGGGCCGAATACTTTCGCAAGGCACTGTAAACCACGTTCTTAGTGGAGCAAGTAATGAGTGTTAATGCGGAACTCACGGCCCGTACTGGCGGAACGAAAAGTCTCTATTTTCCTCCCCTTGAATATATTTAGAGCACAAACACTACATTTGTGACAAGGGAAAAAGCCTTTGAGATTTTGAAAAAATTTGGGCTTGATCGGCCGATCAACAACATTTTGTGCCATACTATTACGCAAGGAAGGTAGACCTCTGAATACAACCCTTGGATGAGAAGGCAAATGAGGACCCAGGACCGTATCGTTCTTTAATACTGCCCAGTGTTTGGAGAAAATCTTTTTGATATGAAAGTGTTGTGCAGAATAGGAAGTAGTGAAAACAGTCTGAAAGGAGTTATTCTGATTTAGTCTATTTTGTTTTTGTAATAGAAGTTTTCTATCCGTGGCTGCCACCTCCTTAATAGCAGAATCCAACACTTCCGGACTATAGCCATTTTCCATAAATTGTTTTTTGAGAGCATCAGCTTGTACCAAAAAGTCATCCATTTGAGTACAATTATGCCTCAAACGCAAAAATTGTCCCTTGGGAACCGCCTTCAACCAAGGGGTATAGTGACAGCTATCTGTCGGAATAAAGCTATTACGATCTGTGGCTTTGAAATGCGTGGTGGTAATGATTTGGTCACCACGTATTGTTAGACACAGATCCAAAAATGTAATTTGACTGGTACTGGCTGTGTAGTCCAACCTGATCCCTCTATTGTTGGTATTTAGTTGTTGCATGAAATCCTCTAAAGAGGAGAGATCGCCTTCCCACAGGAGGAGGATGTCGTCTATATACCTCCGCCACAAGATCAGTTGTGGCGGTCGGTTATGAAAGACGACATCCTCCTCCCACCGAGCCATAAAAAGATTAGCAAGGCTCGGCACAAATTTAGCGCCCATCGCTACACTGCACTTTTATAGGTAGTAGCTATTATTAAACCAAAAAAATTATGTTGCATAGCAAATGACAAGAGTTCAAGAATGAATGACTTCTGTTTATCCTGTAGAGAATCCACAGAATCCAAATAGTAAGTGACTGCTTCCATTCCCTGGTGGTGAGATATGATGGTATAGAGGGACGCCACATCAGCAGTGGCCATGATATACCCCTCCCTCCACGTCAAGCTATTCAATAGATTGAGTGTGTGTGTAGTATCCTTAAGATAAGAAGGCATCTTGGAAACCAAAGGCTGGAGGAATTCATGAATATATTTCCCAATTCTTGACATGAGGGAGTCGATGCCACTGATGATGGGGCGTCCAGGAGGTTTCTCAGAATTTTTGTGTATCTTTGGTAAAAAATAAATTACTGGAATGCGTGGAGCAGAAGGGATGAGGTATGCTTTTTCTTTTTTGTTTATTATACCTTCATCAAAGGCTTCATTAATTTTGAATTTTGTAGAAGGATTATTAGGTAATTTAACATATGTGTGAGGATCTGATATTATTCTATCCATCTCAGCAACATATTCATCCTTATCTAGAACTACGATTCCGCCTCCTTTATCAGCACGGCAGATGACAATATCCTTTCTATTACATAAATCTAAAAGTCCCTTCTCAAAATCCTGAGTGTTGGACCTTTTTCTAATATGTAATTTGTCCAGATCTTTCAGAACCAAGTCTTTGAATACTTGTACTGATGATGAAGGCTTCCCTTGAGGGTTAAATAATGATGCATTGGCTAATGTAGTGTGTATATATCTGTCACTTCTCGTCTGGTTTGGGTTTATGGGGTTCAGAAGAAAATGTCTTTTGACATTTATTCGCCTGATAAACTTCTGCACATCCATAAATGTATCAAACTTGTTAATGTTTTTGATAGGGGCAAATTTTAAACCCTGATTGAGTACTGAGGTCTTCTTCTTTTTTGCCCTCACAGTCCTCCCCCCTCTGGAGCCTCTCTTAATTCCATGCCCTTTTTTCTGTTGGATGCATCCCTGGGAAAATCCCCTTGATGTGAGTTTCCCTGATGATAGTAATAAGCTATAGTCCGGTAGTGTTGGATTCTGCTATTAAGGAGGTGGCAGCCATGGATAGAAAACTTCTATTGCAAAAACAAAATAGACTAAATCAGAATTACTCCTTTCAGACTGTTTTCACTACTTCCTATTCTGCACAACACTTTCATATCAAAAAGATTTTCTCCAAACACTGGGCAGTATTAAAGAACGATACGGTCCTGGGTCCTCATTTGCCTTCTCGTCCAAGGGTTGTATTCAGAGGTCTACCTTCTTTGCGTAATAGTATAGCACAAAATGTTGTTGATCGGCCGATCAAGCACACATTTTTTCAAAATCTCAAAGGCTTTTTCCCTTGTCACAAATGTAGTGTTTGTGCTCTAAATATATTCAAGGGGAGGAAAATAGAGACTTTTCGTTCCACCAGTACGGGCCGTGAGTTCCGCATTAACACTTTCATTACTTGCTCCACTAAGAACGTGGTTTATATGCTGCAGTGCAAATGTGGCAAGCAATATGTAGGCCGAACCATCAGGGCTCTGCAGGTTCGTCTGAACAAACATGTGGGCAACATTAAAAGAGGTCTCCCAGGACATAGTGTTTCTAAACACTCTGATCGCTGCCATTGTAGAAATCCACAGGATACACTATTTATGGCTATCTAGACCCACATTGGAGAGGGTGCAATAATAGGAGAACCATCTCCCGCATGGAAGGGAGATGGATTTATAATTTAAAAAGTTATTTTCCGTTTGGTTTAAATGTAGAATGGGACGTTAATTGCTTTATTAGCAATAGTTGAGTCCCAATTCCTGTTTTGTATTTATGTCCATCTTTGGAGTTTTTATAATCTCCTCTTTTCCTTTTTTATAATGCTTATTATATATCTCGTCACACATATTGTTGTTCTATTTTTTATTTTTAATTGCTGTCTATTTTTGTATCTGTTATGCTATTATCGATGTTTACATATTCTTTTAGTCTACATCAAAATTAAGGCCGTCTGTATGAGTAAGAGGAAGTTTCAATTCCTGAATTATGCTGCTCACCGGCGGGAATTTTTTCCACTTCACTCTTGCCTCTATAGTGGATTTATCATATTGTGTCCACTAGATGGCATCAATCCCGCCCTCTATTTAAAGTATATGCTAACACGATTTTATATAATGTATTTAGTTCTTACTCTGGTTGTTTGATAATAATCCTATATTTTGTTTTGGCATCAAAACTCAGCCCCCACTTGATCTTTACGTTTTAGTATTGAATTTGCTGTAATCTGTGGAGATTGATGTAGACAACTTTGCCCTTTTTCCGGGTCCCTCATGGAGTCAGGAGTTCAAACTTCCGCCCTTAGTTAACGAATCACCAATAAGAGCGCAGAGCACTTCTGATGGTTACACCCAGACGACGTCAATTATATGACGAAAGCGGTCGGCGCGATACCTCAGAAGTGCATTCCTGCGTTCCTACGGCTGCCACATTAGATTTACCCGGGTTGCTCTTTTGAAGATGTCTTTTATCATTTGATACCACGTGAGTGCAATGAGTTTCTAAGTACTTTTAATAAATGGTAAACAATATCACGCTATGGTTTTTTGCATCTCTTATTATATCCCTGGATGAGCGGTGGAGCGTTTTTCCCTGTTTGGTCCTGGGTCAGCTGAAGAGGCTACATACTCTACAAGTTGAGATCACAAGGGAATGTTACGTCCCTGCATGCTTCTATTGGCTTTTTCACTAGTTTGGAGGCCAATATATTCCGGTAAGCGGATCTGCATTACTGGTGGTGGACACTTTGTGTATGTGATTTACATCCATCCTCTTCACTGGGTGTCTGCACTATTGGAAGAGATATCTCTATATGCTACTTTCTACACCTACATCTACGGATTTGTCATTGGACTATATATGACTGTTTTAAACATTCATTTATGCACTTTTAGTATCTGAATTGATTTTTCATATACTGTATCTGTTTATGTCATTATCTTCAAGCGCCGCTACTCTTATTGTTTTCTATTCTGATTGGGATACTTATCTACACTCCCAGTAGCAGGCTGCTGGAAAGTTGTGTTTTTCTTTATCAATTTGTTTTATTAGTAGCGAAGATATTTTTTGGTTTTATATCTTTATGGTGTGTAGATAATTTATCTGCTGCTTTCTTCTTTCGTAATATGGACATATTTGATTTTCGTAGTAATTATACCCTAGATATAACGGGGGTGTTTGATGGCAATCCATCACCCCAAGATGATCTGTCAGGACGTTTCTTGCGTCTTAAAAATCTCATGACAGCAGTCACAGAAGTGCACAACAGATGGGATGTTGCGTTCTTGGAAAACTATGTAGCAGAAAATATGGTACCTCGCAGCCTTAGGTGGGAGGTCAGTCCACAATCAGATGAGGTGGACCTCAAGGGATGGTACACGTATTTTAATAGGACTCCAGACGAAGCCACGACGGCAGGTGGCGTAACATGTAGAGGCAGAGCCTGGCGGTGGTATCCTGTAACTTATGTGAGATCATCCTTTACTTTTTTTATGCTGTTGAAATTTTATGCTGTTGAAACTTTAATAAAATGTGAGTAGTTTTCCAAAGGGGCGGCATGGTTTATTCATAAGTTGCTGTACATATTGCACTATGAAACTTTCTTTATTTTTCATGCTTACCTGGGAGCCACGGTTGAATTTTTAATTATTTATACCAGTGAAGTTTCCCGCACCAAGAGAGTTTATGTTGAAGTTTTTCCTGCACTAAGTGTTTCTATATTGGAAGGAACTTGTTCTTAAACCCTGTGCGGTTAGCACCAGGTTATTTATCTCTCTGATGCGATCAGCATCGCTATCTTAGCATCTGTGCGATTAGCACATTTTGACATCTTGAAATTGATGCGATTAGCATTTATGGTTTTATACTTTGTGCGATTAGCACTTTGATTTCATTTATTAAGTGCGGTTAGCACTCCTTGGTTTATTTAAAGTGGCCTTGTTCCAACAAGAGAAAGAGTTATACCATAAGCCTGATTTGACCCGAGTGGGGGTCGCCAATTAAGGTGAGAGTCCATTTCACCTGGTGGAGGGAGCACCTTGCACTTTGCTAGCTTGGTATTTGCACATTTGATAAGAAGGATCACAGAAGTTTACACTGAAGGAAGATCATCAGTGATCAAACCATTATTTGCATTGAATATACAAGGATCCCCCTTTTTCTGGATTTTTTTTTTTTTTTTTTATTGCATGAAGCATTTGTTTAATTATGCACGTATATATTGGCAGCGCTCAGCACCTTTTTTGACAATTATAGAGACTTTTTTTGGACTTCAATTATTTGCATGAAATATTTGTTTACCTTGCACAATACACCTGGAGCACTCAGCACTTTTTGTCAGCACCTTTAGGGTGTCCATTCCACATCATTTTTCCACCTTTTACAATTAAGGATTCATTTCCCGATATTCACATCTTGTGCAACTTTTATTATATTATTAGTCACGTTTGCTTATTTACTATTTATATATTTATCTGTTTATTGATGTATTTATTAACTGGTAGCGCATCCACACCATTATAATTATCTATTCATTTGCTTGTGTGACACACATTCAGTGGAAGCAGCAACCAGGCAACATACATCATAGCAGCGCATACCACTTTTTCTTTTCTATTTACAACACTTATTTTAATACAGCTGGTGTTAAATTTTTAGAATTTCTCATTGCTCGTAAAAAGGCTAAAATTAACAGGATAGATGGCGAGATAGGGTCTCTGAGAGATTTAGTCCTTGGGTCTGAAGAGAATGAGGAATATAAAAAACTTTCTGACTCCCTTAAAAATCATTTAGAAAAGTAGGAGAGAGAACAAAAGTCTAAGAAAAAACGGAAGTATAATAGAGACTTTTTGGACTATAAAAATTGCATGGTTTTTAAATGGCAGTTGGCTATGTCCCAACAAACAGATAGGGAGAATGACAATGCACAAATTGACACTTCTGCCCTTCCAATTAATTCACAACTCCATTACAGTCCGCACCCCAATAATGATATTAAGAGACCACCTCTCCCTTCATCTCACCATCAACACAATAGAGCTTTGGGGAGAGAGAGAGGAGGAAATAAGGCTCAGAGGCCATATACCCCAAGGGTAGGAATAGATCCCCTATTCATACACCAAATAGATCTTGGAATATTCCTATGTTTAATAGATTCGCCCCGTTGAGAAATAATAATACTGCATCACCTGCCCCCTCCCACAATAGAGTGATCACTAGACATCCACTGAACTCCCCAGTTAGAGAGGGGTGGAGAAACCAGGATCCCTACTGGGAATCCTACCAGGAACCTTACCCCTATTGGGAAAACCGATTGGATCATAGACAACTCCAATCTGATGAACAAGCTTATTACTATCGTCAGGGAAACTCACATCAAGGGGATTTTCCCAGGGATGCATCCAACAGAAAAAGGGACATGGAACTAAGAGAGGCTCCAGAGGGGGGAGGACTGTGAGGGCAAAAAAGAAGAAGAGTGTAGATGATAAAGGGATTTTCAATCTATCCAAAGTAACTTTTTCAAAAGAAGAGACCTCAGTACTCAATCAGGGTTTAAAATTTGCCCCTATCAAAAACATTAACAAGTTTGATACATTTAAGGATGTGCAGAAGTTTATCAGGTGAATAAATATCAAAAGACATTTTCTTCTGAACCCCATAAACCCAAACCAGACGAGAAGTGACAGATATATACACACTACATTAGCCAATGCATCACTATTTAACCCTCCAGGGAAACCTTCATCATCAGTACAAGTGTTCAAAGACTTGGTTCTGAGAGATCTGGACGAATTACATATTAGAAAAAGGTCCAACACTCAGGATTTTGAGAAGAGACTTTTAGATTTATGTAATAGAAAGGATATTGTCATCCGCCCCGCTGATAAAGGGGGCGGAATCGTAGTTCTGTTGCTGAGATGGATAGAATAATATCAGATCCTCACACATATGTTAAATTACCTAATAATCCTTCTACAAAATTCAAACGGGAATTGATGGGCCTCATTAATGAAGCCTTTGATGAAGGTATAATAAACAAAAAAGAAAAAGCATACCTCATCCCTTCTGCTCCACGCATTCCAGTAATTTATTTTTTACCAAAGATACACAAAAATCCTGAGAAACCTCTTGGACGCCCCATCATCAGTGGCATCGACTCCCTCACGTCAAGAATTGGGAAATATATTGATGAATTCCTCCAGCCTTTGGTTTCCAAGATGCCTTCTTATCTTAAGGATACTACACACACAATCTATTGAATAGCTTGACGTGGAGGGAGGGGTTATCATGGCCACTGCTGATGTGGCGTCCCTCTATACCATCATATCTCACCAACAGGGAATGGAAGCAGTCACTTACTATTTGGATTCTGTGGATTCTCTACAGGATAAACAGAAGTCATTCATTCTTGAACTCTTGTCATTTGCTATGCAACATAATTTTTTCTGGTTTAATAATAGCTACTACCTACAAAAGTGTGGTGTAGCGATGGGCGCTAAATTTGCGCAGAGCCTTGCTAATCTTTTTATGGCTCGGTGGGAGTAGGATGTCGTCTTTCATAACCGACCGCCACAACTGATCTTGTGGCGGAGGTATATAGACGACGTCCTCCTCCTGTGGGAAGGCGCTCTCTACTCTTTAGAGGATTTCATGCAACAACTAAATACCAACAATAGAGGGATCAGGTTGGACTACACAGCCAGTACCAGTCAAATTACATTTTCGGATCTGTGTCTAACAATACGTGGTGACCAAATTATTACCACCATGCATTTCAAAGCCACAGATCGTAATAGCTTTATTCCGACAGATAGCTGTCACTATACCCCTTGGTTGAAGGCGGTTCCCAAGGGACAATTTTTGCATTTGAGGCGTAATTGTACTCAAATGGATGACTTTTTGGTACAAGCTGATGCTCTCAAAAAACAATTTATGGAAAATGGCTTTAGTCCGGTAGTTGGATTCTGCTATTAAGTAGGTGGCAGCCACGGATAGAAAACTTCTATTACAAAAACAAAATAGACTAAATCAGAATAACTCCTTTCAGACTGTTTTCACTACTTCCTATTCCGCACAACACTTTCATATCAAAAAGATTTTCTCCAAACACTGGGCAGTATTAAAGAACGATACGGTCCTGGGTCCTCATTTTCCTTCTCGTCCAAGGGTTGTATTCAGAGGTCTACCTTCCTTTCGTAATAGTATAGCACAAAATGTTGTTGATCAGCCGATCAAGCCCACATTTTTTCAAAATCTCAAAGGCTTTTTCCCTTGTCAGAAATGTAGTGTTTGTGCTCTAAATATATTCAAGGGGAGGAAAATAGAGACTTTTCGTTCCACCAGTACGGGCCTTGAGTTCCGCATTAACACTTTCATTACTTGCTCCACTAAGAACGTGGTTTATATGCTGCAGTGCAAATGTGGCAAGCAATATGTAGGCTGAACCATAAGGGCTCTGCAGGTTCGTCTGAACGAACATGTGGGCAACATTAAAAGAGGTCTCTCAGGACATAGTGTTTCTAAACACTATGATCGCTGCCATTGTAGAAATCCACAGGATACACTATTTATGGCTGTCGATAAATTAGATCCACATTGGAGAGGGTGCAATAATA
This sequence comes from Glandirana rugosa, assembly GCA_018402905.1. Taxonomy (NCBI): domain Eukaryota; kingdom Metazoa; phylum Chordata; class Amphibia; order Anura; family Ranidae; genus Glandirana; species Glandirana rugosa. The sequence continues at coordinate 582,851 of BLSH010381689.1, read as the reverse complement.
GGAGAACCATCTCCCGCATGGAAGGGAGATGGATTTATAATTTAAAAAGTTATTTTCCGTTTGGTTTAAATGTAGAATGGGACGTTAATTGCTTTATTAACAATAGTTGAGTCCCAATTCCTGTTTTGTATTTATGTCCATCTTTGGAGTTTTTATAATCTCCTCTTTTCCTTTTTTATAATGCTTATTATATATCTGGTCACACATATTGTTGTTCTATTTTTTATTTTTAATTGCTGTCTATTTTTGTATCTGTTATGCAATTATCAATGTTTACATATTCTTTTAGTCTACATCAAAATTAAGGCCGTTTGTATGAGTAAGAGGAAGTTTCAATTCCTGAATTATGCTGCTCACCGGCGGGACTTTTTTCCACTTCACTCTTGCCTCTATAGTAGATTTATTATATTGTGTCCACTAGATGGCATCAATCCCGCCCTCTATTTAAAGTATATGCTAACACGATTTTATATAATGTATTTAGTTCTTACTCTGGTTGTTTGATAATAATCCTATATTTTGTTTTGGCATCAAAACTCAGCCCCCACTTGATCTTTACGTTTTAGTATTGAATTCGCTGTAATCTGTGGAGCCGGCGGATGTAGACAACTTTGCCCTTTTTCCGGTTCCCGCTTGGAGTCAGGAATTCAAACTTCCGCCCTTAGTTAACGAATCACCAATAAGAGCGCAGAGCACTTCTGATGGTTACGCCCAGACGACGTCAATTATATGACGAAACCGGTCGGCGCGATACCTCAGAAGTGCATTCCTGCTTTCCTACGGCCGCCACACTAGATTTACCCGGGTTAGTCTTTTGAAGATGTCTTTTATCGTTTGATACCACGTGAGTGCAATGAGTTTCTAAGTACTTTTAATAAATGGTAAACAATATCACGCTATGGTTGTTTGCATCTCTTATTATATCCCTGGATGCAGGGCTGGCCCAAGACATTGTGCTGCCTGGGTCCAAGAATGAAATGCTGCCCCCCCCCCCCCAAAAAAAAAATCATGCCGTCGTGTTACAGAACCCGGTCGGGACGTAGGTCCCTATATTATTCTCTACGTTTGTTGGTATCGCACTATAACAAATGGTAAATAATTTTCATGAATCTTTGAGTAACGTGAGTGCACCATAGTTTGCTATTTTCTGTAGAAGTTTTCTGATTGGGCCCATTTAGATCACACCGCCGGCATCCTTTCGTCCTTACGTGAAGACTCCATAGCGCGGCTGGCCAAAGCAGTATATTAACTGCAGCAGACCCGCATTGGTAGTCTTCACGAGACGCGAGAATAACCACTAAGCAATTGATTCCCGCCTTCAAACTTAAGGAC
>BLSH010381689.1:534790-550846 GCA_018402905.1 Glandirana rugosa | reverse complement strand
CCCCCATTTCTTGAAGTGTGTATCTGTGACTTTCCTCGTGTTAACCCCTTTTGTGCACTTTCTTTCTTCCACATGCGTTTGGGTATTCTCAGGGGGAAGGGTTAAAAAAAAAAAAAAAAACCCACAGCTCACACCACAATCTGTCAGTTAACCTCTTCCACCTACTCTAGGCTGTCCTCTCCCGCTTGAACTCTTATATATATCTATGGGGGGAGATAGGTATTGCTACCTCCTCCCCCCTACATTGCTCGTAGTTTCCCTTCATTTTCCCCCACCCATACTGATGCATCCCGAGCTGTGCTAAAAAAATGCGTTTCTCCCCCTGCTATTACACGCAATTTTGCTGGGTACAGCATAGCATATGATATTTTAAGCTGTTGCAGTCTCTTCTTGACCTCTATAAATGTGGCTCTTCGTTTTTGGACCTCCGGGGAGAAGTCCGGGTATATTGAAATTCTAGTCCCGTTGTATCTTATTTCTCCCTTCTCCCTGGCTTTCCGTAATATCACCTCCTTATCTCTGAATGCCAGCATCTTAATCAGGAGGGGTCTAGGTGGCGCCCCCGGTGCCGGGTTCCTGAATGGCACCCTGTGTGCTCTCTCCACAGCGAAGTAGGGTGAGAAGATTTCCTCTCCGAACATTTCCTTCAGCCATCTCTCCGCAAATTCAACAGGGTTTGTTCCTTCGCTCCTTTCAGGGAGGCCCACAATTCTTAAATTAGATCTTCTCATTCTGTTTTCCATCTCCTCCATTCTAGCCATGCAGGGGTTAATTTTGTTTTCCAATTCCTTTATTCTCTGATTCAGCGGGTTACACTCATCTTCCACTTGACTAATCCTATTCTCCAGCTCTGTGATTCTTTCCCTTATCCTCTGAGCATCCTGCCTTAGGAGGTTAATTTCCTCGCTCAATCCTTTAAGTTGTTCCGTAACCCCAATCATAGACCTTTTACAGTCTTTCACGGCTTCTAAGACTTCTCTCAGAGTTGGTTCTTGGCTCCCGGGGGCCTCAACCTCCTCGCTTATTAGTCCCATCTTCCCCTGTTCCACTTTTGCGCCTGTTCCTTGGCTCTTCCTGGTTGTGCCACCGGCCTGTCCCTTGGTCTGCGTCACTGTTGGTTGCATCCCTTTATTGGGGGAGTGTGCAAATTTTTCAAGCTTGGCTGCTGTTTGACTCACTTTTTCCTTTCCCTTCTCTTTGCCCGATGCTTGAGCCATTTCTTGAGGGGCCCCCTCCTCCCCTTTTTTTTTGGACATCATATGTCTTCGCTCGGGATTTTCAACTGGTTCTCTTTTCCGCCTGTATTAAATGCCCACTGTCTTCTCAGTTGTTTTATAAGAGGCTCTTTGTTCTTTATGTCCAGGCTGCTCTTTTATCCGTGTCTCTGGCAGGGTTACTTCCGCTTATCTTTCTTTTTTCAGGTTGCACTCAGTATTGCCATATAAATCTATACTCTTTTCCCCAGTACTCCTTCTCTTACTTATTCAGCTGCTGCAAAGGAATAAAGAAAAGCACCCGACCTTTCGGGGGGGTTGAGGAATCCTTCCAGAGGAACCTTTACACCTCCCCTCACTCCACCAATGTTCGTTCTATGTGCTTTTAATTTTAAACCTCTGGTCTTATCTAAGTTCCTTCTTTATCTACTCATGAGGGGGCTCCAGAGGCCGGGCATGTCATGTGCTGTGCGCTCTCACCGCATCTCACATCACCCCCTCACCACCGCGGCCCCCAGCCCCCCTCTACAGTATATGTCCAGATCACACAGTTATTGGTAGTAAAAAAAGGTTCTCACCGCCTTTTCTTCCCCTCACCATCCGGTTTCTGTCACCCCTCCTCGGGTTCCCAATGGAGCTTACCTTCCTCTTTTCCAATCTTCTACTCCGCTTGTCATACCTGCCGCGACCGAGAGCCTGCAGTGTACTCTCACTCCACCGCAGTCTCTCCTCCCGGCTTCGGTGTCCTCACCAACAGCTGCGTACTCCCGGGATGATTCCGCTTGTTCCGGAGTACTGGGGGGTCTCGTGCCAACACCGCTCTCTCACCACGGTGTCAGCACTCGCTTGGGATGTGGCTAGCTATGGCTAGCTATGGCTGGGTCTTGTGCGCTTTTCGGGCTGGGGACAAGCCGAGCTGAGGATCCATCCAGCGGGAGAGACAGCCACGCGCGTGTCTCCTCACATCCTCTTCCGGTCATGCCCCGTCGATAACCACCCCAAGCCATTTTTAAAAAAAAAATTGGCACAGGGTTCCCCTTAAAATCCATACCAGACCTGAAGGGCCTGGTTTGGATTTTGGGGGGAACCGCACGTTATTTTTTTTTTTTTTATTTTGGCATGGGGTTCCCCTTAAATTCCATACCAGACCTGAAGGGCCTGATTTGGATTTTGGGGGGAATGGCACGTTTTTTTTTTTTTTTCAATTTTGGCATGGGGTTCCCCTTAAATTCCACACCAGACCTAAAGGGCCTGGTTTTGATTTTGGGGGGAACCGCACGCAATTTTTTTGTTCATTTTGGAGCGGGCCCTGCTGCTGTAAAAAATTGTGATAAAATCCCCCAGTCAAACAGGTGGCGAAAAATTGGGCCTTGTGTGTTGGCGTTGCCAGAACACTGTAACCCCTTGCAGTCACTCTTGTTGGACGGAAGAACTGGGGCTGATGTTATAAATTAGTTTACAAATTCTGACGAAAGCCCCCAGTCAAACAGGTGGCCAAAAATTGGGCCTTGGGTGTTGGCAGTGCCAGAACACTGTAACCCCTTGCAGTTACTCTTGTTGGACAGAGGAACTGGGCCTGATGTTGTAAATTAGTTTAACCACTTAAGCCCGGAGCCCTTTTTTACACTTGTTTACAAGTTAAAATCATTTTTTTTGCTAGAAAATTACTTAGCAAAGAAAACGCATATGTAAGTCACGCCCGCATATGAAAACGGTGTTCAAACCACACATGTGAGGCATTGCCGCGATCGCCAGAGTGTGAGCAGTAATTCTAGCAAAATACCTCCTCTGCACCTCTAACCTGGTAACCGTAAAAAATTTTTTAAAGCGTCGCCTATGGAGATTTTTAAGTATCGGAGTTTGTCACCATTCCGAAAGTGTGCGCAATTTTCAACCTTAACATATATGGTATCTATTTACTCGGTGTAACATCCTCTTTCACAATATACAAAAAAATTGAGCTAACTTTACTGTTGTCTTATTTTTTAACTCAAAAAAGCGTTTTTTTTCCACAAAAAAAAACGCTTGAAAGACCGCTGCGCAAATACTGTGTGATAAAAAGTATTGCAATGATTGCCATTTTTTCCTCTAGGGTGTTTGAAAAAATATATAATTATTCTGACTCCTAACTGTTGTAATGGCGACTTATCCCTTGTTGAGACATTCACAGGCGAAGTGCAATAAGCTTGTGCGACCATGTGCTTTTAAAAGATTGCGGATGGCACTGAGTTTGATTGCAGATTAAACATACACAGCAAGAATACTAGCACGTTTGACTTCCCATCCACACAGCAGGCTGTAGGAATTCCACTATGTTTTGACTACACATCCACATAGCAGGCTGAAGGACTTCTAATATGTTTTGACTATTCTGACTCCTAACTGTTGTAATGGCGACTTATCCCTTGTTGAGACCTCTATGCCTGGCCTGTATAAGCAGATATGATCACCGCAGACAGTTCTTATCAGATAGTGACTCACCAATTACCGATTTCTTCCATGAGCGTTTATTCATTGGAATAGCAGGTACAGCATACAACAAATGTGACAGATGGTCGAAAGATGGTAACTGCAGGTCAAAACATAGTAATGTGTCCTAGGATGCGAGTAGATTGAGTGAGGCCTTCTAGCATGTAGCCATATTCTTTACCTCATGAGAGAGAGGACACAGGAAGAGGAACTAGAATAGCAGAGTGCACCCGGAACAGGAAGTTACAGAGTAGAGTGAACTAGGAAGAGGAAATAGCTCACAGAGGATGGGAGGTACACACTTAGAAAATACAATAGAAAGGTGTAATATCCAAAAGAACCACAAGATGGCATTGTAATAACCAACTATAAAAACATTACTATAGCTGCATATTTATGTTACATGCAAATCATGTGACAGAACAATAATGTTTGGGGGTTCTAAGTAATTTTCTATAAAAAAAAAAACTGATTTTAACTTGTAAACAACAAATGTAAAAAAGGGCTCTGGGGGTTAAGGGGTTAAAAACTGTATAGATTTTATTACACCATGTCAAGTGTACTATATACCGTATGGACAGATATATAGTGGACACTCAATACGCGGTGTGTATATATATATATATATATATCAGGCTGTATATATTTTAATACACCAAGTCAAGTGTACTATATACCTTATGTACAGTGTACACTGTTATATTGTACACTGTGCGTGTGTATATATATATATATATATATATATATATATATACACACAGTATATATATATATATACTAGACTGTATATATATATATATAGATACATATATATATATATAGATCTATATGTTTTTTTTCCCTACACTAACCTGTCTGCACTAACTGACAAATTTCTAACTATCTATCTAGCTAGCTATCTATTTTCTTTTCTTTTTTTAACATATTTAAAAATCTATCTATCTAAACTGCCTGTCTTCAGGAACCTACACTATCTCTCTAATACCGCTGCCGACACACTATCATAGAGCCGCTGTACAAGCGGCTATATATAGTGTGGGGCGTGGATTGAGACTGCTGTGCAGTGATTGGCTAAAGGCAGGATGCCTTTAGCCAATCAAAGCTCTCACAGCAGGCCGCCTGCTGATTGGCCAAAGCATGCAGGTCATGTGCATGCTTTAGCCAATCAGCGGCCGGCATTTCGCTGACATTTTAAAACATTATGGGGCGCGCGAAGTTGCCGCGAACGCCCCATAATGTTTGGGAAAACCCGAAGCAGCGAACAGGGGATGTTCGGATCGAACATACATTCGATCCGAACACGAACCCCATCCCTACTGGAGACTAATGAAGAACTAGCCCAGGTGATCCCTGGAACGGTTAGTGTACTTTTATTAAGAGTCAGCAGCTACAGGGTCGTAGCTACTGACTTTTATTGTTTTTCTAAAGTTAAGAATCCCTTTAACCTTTTGCCGACCACGCTATAGCATAATGATGGTTACAGCATGGTTGACCAGTTCTGGGAGGGCTTCATAGGGCTTCCTCCCGCGATTGCGACCCCCCCGCGCTTGCCCGCTGCAGCACACACCCAGCACGCTCTGTGATCGCTGTGTCCTTTGGACACAGCTAATCGCAGATCAGGGTAAAGAGCCAATCACAGAGGCTCTTTACCACGTGATCAGCTTTGTCCAATCACAACTGATCACGATGTACACACTTGCCAGTTATCGGCATTCCTATCTTCATTCTGTCACAGTGTGAGGAGAGGAGAGAGACAGTAACCAGCTTGTGTGAAAGGGGACATCTGTACTGATAATCAGGGCACTGATCATTAGTGTCCTGATTATCAGAACAGCCCCAACAGTGCCCATCGGTTCTGCCTATCAGTGCCAATCAGTGATGCCAATCACTGCCCATCAGTGCTGCAAATCAGTTTTGTCAATCAGTGCCCATCAGTGTTGCCTATCAGTGCCCATCGGTGCTGCATATCAGTGCAGCCTCATCAGTGTTTCCTCATCAGTGCCCACTAGTGCCGCCTCATCAATGCCACCTCATCAGTGTCCATCAGGGACCATCAGTGTTGCTTATTAGTGCCCATCAGTGCCGCCTCATGAATGCCCATCAGTGCAGCCTATCAGTGCCCATAAGTACTGCCGATTAGTGCCCATCAGTGTAGCCTAATTAGCGCACATCAGTGAAGGAAAAAAATTACCCTGTTGCAAAATTTTATAACAGAGACTAAAAAAAGTTTTTTTTTTTTTTAATTTTTGGTATTTTTTTTGTTTCTTAAGCAAAAGATAAAAACCGCAGAGGTGATTAAATACCACCAAGAGAAAGTTCTATTTGTGTGAAAAAAAGATAAACATTTCATATGGGTACAGTGCTGCATAGTTGCGTAATTGCCATTCAAAGTGCGACAACACAGAAAGCTGAAAATTGGCCTGGGCAGGAGGGGGTGCCCAGTAGGCAAGTGGTTAATTTGTGCAAAAACTAAAAAAAATGGCTGTGGTAGAAAGCTGGTTGAACATATATGGGACAAACAGATCTATACTCAAAAAAAAAAGTTATAAAGCAGACAAAATATAAAACAATAAAAAAAAGGGCAAACTCGATGGACTACATGGTCCTTTTCTGCCGTCACATCTGTGTTTCTAAAGTATAACATCACTTTCATTTAAAAAAACCCAAGTCTCCTCGGGTCATTTTTAGGTAGGTGATTTAGTAGACTTTATGCAGTCTTTTACCTTTTCCTGCCCAGTGGTTACTTGTGTCAGTTACTTCCTCTTTCATGAGGGCTAAATAATTTGATCTGTCTGCTATTAACACATGAGTTTGAATGTTGTAATAACAGAAAATTCACCGAGTCAAGCAGCCAGCCAATCACATGAGCAGAATATGTCCTTTCTGGGGTTTTCCAACTTTATAGGATGCTTATAGTTTTCATGTTAACCAGCAGCATTTATAGCTGGCTGCAACTTGAAATTGCTGACATTATAACAGCAGTGAAATGCAAAGTGGTTTGTTAGCAATTAAATATGCTATGTATGTTTTTGTTAAATGCGTGTTTTTTTATCGCAAGTTTGAGATTCAAGACAGGTACAAATATGTGCATGTACAGCTTACAAACACGTCTTCATTGAAATGATCAACCATGATGATTTGCAATCATTTAATCAGTAAACATGCATTTTACTTTTAACAAATTATAACTGCTACTACTAATAAAAAAAAATACAAATTATTTTATATTTTATGCAACATCTGACAAATTAGCTGTTTTTTTTTTTTTGCTTAAATTAATTTAAAAGTAAATTACAAAAATCTCCATTAAACCAAGACAAAACATTTTTCATAATGCAGCTTACCAGTCCTTAGATGTGGAGGCTGCGTTAATTTTCTTTTCACTAGCTTTTTTTTTTTTTCTTCATCTGAGGATACTGCCCAGAACACACTTTCTTTCACTTACTCATTTGTATCTATGGAGGAGCAACATTGTCACCCCAGAACAGGAAGTTTTTAGAACTGCAGAACACCTCCTCCTCTGCTCATCTCCAAAACATAGCAGAAGGTGTTCTGTAGTCCAGGGAGAGGACTGGAAATAATGCTAAGGCCTCATAGTTACATAGTTAGTCAGGTTGAAAAAAGACACAAGTCCATCCAGTTCAACCAAAAAAAAAAGAAATGTACATACATATATATATATATACACATATACACATACAACCAAATAATCCCATATACAATCCTTCACCCACAGTTGATCCAGAGGAAGGCAAAAAACCCCAGCAAAGCGTGATCCAATTTGCTATAACGGGGGAAAAAATTCCTTCCTGATTCCCCGAGAGGCAATCGGATTCACCCTGGATCAACTTTACCTAAAGATGTTAGTACCCAGTTATATTATTTACATTAAGGAAAGAATCCAGGCCTTTTTTAAAGCAATCAACCGTGCTGGCCAAAACCACCTCTGGGGGGAGTCTATTCCACATTTTCACAGCTCTTACTGTGAAGAAACCTTTCCGTATTTGTAGATGAAATCTTTCTCATACACACGGACGTTTTTTACCGCCGCGTTTTTTAGCGTTTTTTGCAGCTCTCCATGTTATTCAATGGACCCATAAAAACGCCGCTTTTGAGCTGTAGATGGCGTCGGCGTTATTAAGCTGTAAATCTAATACAGGACCCGCGCGTTCCGAGGTTGTAACATGATGGCGTTTTTGACGCTGAGCCAGCAAAACGCTTACTAACACACATTATTGCCGTAGTGGCGTTAACCGGCGTTTTTAGCGCTGGCGTTTTCAGGTTAAAAAATAGCAGAGGACTGTTTTTTTAAAGAAAAACTCATATTGACGCAGACGCTCATAAACGCCGATGCAAAACCCTGATGAAATCGCGTTTTTGACGCAGATTTTTGCCTGGCGTAGGTCCTGACATTTTGCTACTACGCCCGTGTGTATGAGGCCTTACTGTTAAGAGTGCAGTACAAATAGAAAGCATGGGAAGTTATCAGCTCTCAAGATCAACAGGTGTTTTTTTTGTACTTATCAATCAATCAGTGCTTTCAACTGGATACAAAAGGAAGCATATATGAGACGTTCATAGCAAGGGTTTGCATACACTTTAATTGATCATCCTTACAGACAGCATTCAAGGAGTGGATTAAAAAGAGGATGCATACAAGTGTAGATGTGATCCAATTGCCTTCAGGCACTATGCTGCCTTTTGCCAACATTCACACAAGAGTTTTCATTTGTATGCCTATGCAGAGTGGAGGATCGGGAAGTGGCCAAATGCTGGCATCACTGTTTATCTTGGCCAAGGAAATAATAGCAGCATGAATGTTTTTTTTCCAACCTGTTTGGTCCCTTAAAGCAGATCTAAGGCACAAATACTGATCTAGCCTCCAACGTTCCGATGCTTGCGAGGTCCCTTGCTAGTGCTGATATCTTCTCCCTGGTTTCCTACAGGGGCCGGTCTTCACCTGTTTTTAATTGGCTGGTGTGGGATGACATCACTTCCACACATGTGCAGTCATCTCGATACACTGGGTTTGATTTACTAAAGCTGAAGAGTGCAAAATCTGTTTCTACTGTACATGGTAGCCAATCAGCTTCTAACTTCAGCTTGTTTAACCACTTCAAGATTTACCCCCTTCCTGACCAGAGCACTCTTTGCGATACAGCACAGCGACGCTTTAACTGACAATTGCGCGGTCGTGCGATGTTATACCCAAACAAAAATTGACGTCCTTTTTTTCCCACAAATAGAGCTTTCTTTTGGTGGTATTTGATCACCTCTGCTGTTTTTATTTTTTGCGTTATAAACAAACCAATAGGACCAATGACATTTATACAGCGACCAGAGCTAAAAATAGCCACTGATTACTGTATAAATGTCACTGGCAGGCAAGGGAATTAAACTCCAGGGGGCGATCAAGGGGTTAAATGTGTTCCCTATGTGTGTTCTAACTGTGTGGGGCTGGGCTGGCAGGGACATGACAGATCTGACTGTTCCCGATCACTGGGAACAGCAGATCAGTGTCATGTCCCCTGACAGAACGGGGGTCCGCCGTGTTTACATCGACCAACCGAGTCCGCCCGACCCGCAGGAACACTCACGGAGCGCGCAGCGGGCGCGCGCTCACCCGCAAATCGCGCATGCTTGGCCGACGTACCATGACGGCGGTTTGCGCAGCCAAGCCAACCTACCGCCGTAAAATGACGGTGGCTGGTCGGCAAGTGGTTAAATAAGCTTTGACAATAAAACCTGGAAGCTGATTTTTGTTTTTGCAGAATTGCACCATATTTTGCACTCTCCAGTTTTAGTAAATCCACCCCATTGGCAGTGTGCTGGATTGTAAACTGAGCTGCTCACATCTCAATGTACACTCTGAAGGGGATTGCGAACAGGCAGGTAAGTGCACAAGAGACATTGCATGTGTCTTCCGCAATAAAGAGCCTGCCTGTTGACAGTTATTCATTTTTTGGCTTTAGCTCTGTGTTAAAGGCATTGCCTGCTACCTGCTAGAACCATAGATAAGAGATTATTGCCTGACCGGGCTGAAAATGAGTGGTCAGTGACTGCCATCTCATGTCAATGGGTACCACAGTCAATAAGGCTCTATCAGCATTGTGCAGCATTAGCCTATAAACTTGCATCACTCTTTTGCTTGTTTAGCTTTAGTCATTTTAATTTGTATGCTAGGATAACATAGTATTATTATAACAATTCTGTATACAGTAGTTTTCTAATAATTTATTTTTTGGGAGCTGGATCTTATCATTTGCAAAATGTTTAATAATATGACCGGCATTGTAACTTATCCTCATCATTTATTATTTCGGTGTGTATATAAGCATGATATTATATTCCATACAGAGTGGCCTAACTCCTTTGCATTTTGCGGCTTTTGGAGGAAATCTGAATGTACTTGAAAGTCTTCTTTCGGAGGCTCCTGATGCAATAAATGACCAAAGTATTAAGGTATAACTGGAAATGATGGAAACAAAATTGAAGCAAGCCTATTTTAGAAATGTATTTTAACTAGTTTTGTTTTACTAACTTCTTCTATTTTCCTAGTTTATAACTAACATAATTAAAGTGTTACTAAACCCAGCAATATAAAAACAATTCATCCACCCCCCAACAGTGCACACAGCTTCTAAATCTTCTTTTTATATCAAAATACTGCTGCTATATACCTTTTTTTTCATCTGTATATTGCAGTCAGGTGATAAACTGCAAGTAGCCAGGACTTCCCCAGTGTTCATATAGGAGGAGATGTCACTCTCTGATGATGAAACTTCCATCAGTGACCCTTCAACCACAATCCAGCCAGAGCTGATTGGTGCTTTGCCAATGACATGCTCAGTTCACAAACAATCACTGCCTCTAGAAATGCACTGTAGTCGGTGTCCATGTGAAACAGGTGGATTGAACAGAGCATGTGCAACCTTTCCACACTGCCTGCATGTAGTATAGTATAGTATAGTATAGTCTAATATAGTAGACAGGGCATGAAGGAAGTATCTGGCCATACAAGATCAAACAGCCTTTTTACACAATACAGAGGATTAACCCCTTAAGTTACACAGTGAGTATAGAAAGCATGCTATTCTGCATACAGTATATAGACAGATTTTACTGTTGTGGGTTTAGTAACACTTTAATATCTATATTGGCTTTGAATAACGAATCATGGAAATACCCCTAATGGTGGGACTTTTAAGGCACCTACACAAGTGTACAATAAAAGTATCAAAATGTTTATTGAATTACATATATAAACACAACACATATGTCAATAAAATCTATAGGCATGAGGTTGAAACAGATATCACCAAAATTGGACAGTCTAAGCATTACAAAAACGCCTCAATCCAACATGTTTCGGAGTGTCCTCCTTCTTCTTGGGATTTTATGAGGAGTTTTATGCATAAACACGCATAGTGTCTGTCTCATATTTTCATGCCAATGTTAAAAAAAATGCACTCTTAGCCAGTCGCACGCTTCGCAGCCCGCGTCCAAAAAGTTTTTTTCCGTCTTTCTAAAGGGCCACCAATATGTACTGAAAGATGGAGACAAAAATCTATTGTGGGGGGAAGGGAAAGAGGATCCAACAATCTCTCAATTCCCCAGGGGTATATGCTCTGACCCCTAATGATGGAAATGATGTAAAGTCCACGTAAAAATCGTGGTGCGAATCGCACGCTGGACCTTAACCACTTCAGCCCCGGAAGGATTTCACACTTTAGGACCAGAGCACTTTTTGCGATTCGGCACTACGTCGCTTTAACCGACAATTGCGCGGTCGTGCAACGTTGTACCCAAACGAAATTTGCGTCCTTTTTTTCCCACAAATAGAGCTTTCTTTTGGTGGTATTTGATGGCCTCTGCGTCATTTCTGATTGCTGCTATAAACAAAAGAAGAGCGACAATTTTGCAAAAAAACCCACATTTCTTACTTTTTGCTAAAATACAAATCCAAAAAAAAAAATTTTTTTGAAAATACATTTTTTCCATCGGTTTTGGCCGATTTATATTCTTCCTCATATTTTTGGTAAAAAAATCGCTTTCGACGTTTATTGATTGGTTTGCGCAAAAGTTGCCGCATTTACGGACGATGAGAATTCATTTCTGGGGGGTTTTTTTTTTAAATTTTTTACTAGTAATGGTGGTGATCTGCGATTTTTATCAGTACTGCGATATTGCAGCGGGCATGTCGGACCATTTTGACACTTTTTTGGGACAATTGGCATTTATACAGCGATCAGTGCTATTAAAATGCACTGATTACTGTGTAAATGACATTGGCAGTGAAGGGGTTAACCTGCAGGGGGCGCTCTAAGGGTTAACTGTGTTCCCTGGGCGTGTTCTAACTGTGTGTGGGCTGCCCTGGCTGGGGAAAGGAGATGATCACGGCTTCCATATACAGGAAGCCTGTGATCATCGCCCTTCCCCCTCTAACAGAACGGAGATCCGTGTTTACTTACACGGACCTCCGTTCTTTCACTGCGGGGGGGGCATCGCAGGTAGCCGGCGGCGATCGAGTCTGCCGCACCCGCTCCCTGGCTCCCCCGGACACTGTGAGCGCGCCTCCGGCGGCACGCGCGCTCTCACGGCACTAGTTATCGCAGCAAGTCGATAACGAGCCACTCTGTCACCGTCAGACTGCAGTCGGTGGTCGGCAAGTGGCTAGGGGACACTGAGGTCAGAGATTGGACACCAACCTCAAGGAGAGAATCCCCTAAAATAGTTGGAGTTGGATGCAAACAAATAGATGGAATCTGTAACAAGATTAAATTCTAAGCTGCAGATGAGCAGGAAAAAAGTCCTGATGGTGATCCAACTCCACTCAGGGCCGGCCCAAGACATTGTGCTGCCTGGGTCCAAGAAAAAAATGCTGCCCCCCCCCCCATAAAAAAAAAAAAACATCCACCAAAAGGCCCCCACATCCATTGTTTTATATTATGACAATTAAAACTAAAATAAAATGTCAGATTTACATGCAATAGTGGCGGTGCTGGGGGCTCAGACAAAGCAGAGGTGGTGTGGGATGGTTAGATATAGACGGAGTAGAGAGGGGAGGTAGATACAGGCAGGGGGTGGTGGGGGGAGGTAGGTACAGGCAGGGGGGAGATGGGATCAGTGGCGCTGACACTTACTTGCTCTGAGTGTCAGTGCCTCCAGCGATCCCTGTTCCAGGTTCCAGCATGGCTTTCTCCGTGCAGCCGACAGCTCCTCCCCCCTCACGCTGTTGGCTCCAGACCGTCAGCTGACTTTGTCCTGTCCTGACCGTCCGTGACACAGCAAGGGGGGAGCCGCGGAGAGGATGGGCGGGCATGGCAGCGAGCGCTCTGCAGTGCCATAGATGGCAGCAGCAGCAGCGGCAGCGCCGCTGCTCACTCCCCCCCCCCATCCGCAGTGTCAGTGTGATAAGCGGCAACCCGCCCCCTCCGCATAGTAAAATAAAGGGGAGAGGAGCAGTTATTGTGGACAGGGGCGGCAAAGTGCCGCTTCTCTTGAACTGCCGCCTGGGACCCATGGTCCCACTCGGTCCCATCGTAGGGCCGGCCCTGACTTCACTCCATAATAAAATATGTGATTAGTTACTCATTAACATGTCCAAAAATGTCTCAATTGCTAAAGGACATACTAGCATGAGGGAGATGAAGTTGAACTCTAGGAAGGTAAAGGAATTAATCCCCCCCCCCCCAAAAAAAAGCAATGTGTTCATTATGTACGATGTATTACATTAGAGACTAATTTTATAAAAATAACATATATTTTAAATGCAACTAGTTTAAATAGCTTGGTTTCACTTGATATCTTCCCGTCTTAACACTATGCACAGTGGCAATACTAGGGGCCAGTCAGGTGTGTTGCATGCAAATGTGCTGGCGGGGAACATGCTGACAGGAGGAGAGGGCAGAATGAGCAGAGAGATGAGTTTATCTTTCTGCTGTGGCTCCTTTTTCATTGTCCAATCACAGACTTGGGGCAGAGAGGGGTCACAGAGAAAAGTCAGGCCACCAATCTGCCTCTGCTATCTAGTAGGCCTGTGTAAATCTTTGGACTGAACAAAATACTTTTGTATATATCACACATATCACTATAAAGCAATAATAAACAAACAGTGCTCCAAAATCTATCTTCATTTGAAAAAAAAAACAATCCTCTGTTTAAAAATGACATACAGTGGAACCTCGGATTACGAGCATAATCTGTTCCAGGAGAATGCTTGTAATTCAAATCACTCGTATATCAAAGCATGTTTCCCCATAGGAAACAATGGAAACTCAGATAATTCGTTCCACAGTGACTGCTTGTCAATCTAGTACTGTATGTGGCCAGAGGTCCGGGGGGGTGCTGGTGTAAGCAATACCGTATGTGGCCTGATGTGTGGTGGCGCTGGTGAGGCCCTGAGACGCTTGGAAACCTTCGGAAATGCTCGGGAACTGTTTACACTTTCTGTATGTCCGAGTAATTACAAATGCTTCCGAGCGTCTACGAGGCTCATCAGCACCCCCGCACCTCTGGCCACATGCGGTATTGCATGCACAGAGGCTTAATCCAGCCCGTTTTGCGAGGATTTAAAAAAAAAAAAAAAATGCTTGTCTTTCAAAATGCTCGTTAACCGCGTTACTCGTGAACCAAATTTCCACTGTGCTCCTTATTCCTCTATTCTTTCATATTCTCCTTTTCCGTTCCCTGGCATTTCTTGGAAAAGATGGTCTTGATGGTAATTTTAATCGACCCCCATTTTAGCAGGTGTCATATTCTTCTGGAGCTTTTCCCCTATAATATTTCTAGCCCGCTTGGGTGCTTGGCTTGCCTTCTTCCATACTTTTAACTGGACCTAATTAATATAGCCACCCAATTGGTCATTGGAGCTTGCAGCTGTGAGGATTTTGTAGTCTTTTTATAGTCCTCTTCCCTGAGCCATTTTCATGTTGAGTGTTACACCTTCTCAATGATATTCTCAAGTATTGCATATACTATCTTGGTTTTGGCTCAAATGTCCTGTATTGTTGTTATTGCTGTCACTGTGCCATATCTTTCAATAAAACTTTATTTAAAAAAAAAAAAGGACATACATAGAAATCTTGGTAAATTGCATATATAAAATGTGCTCCAAAATTACTGCAAATAGTCCAATAAACAGAAAAACAGCATTGATGTTGTATTAGTGACTGATTTTAAAATTAAAAAATATATTTTTTTTATATCTTGCAATGATGACTGATCCTGTTTTTTCAATAACTGCTTTAATTTCTCTAACAGCTTTGTGTGATTTTGCATTTTTTTTTCTTTTTTTTGCTATTATTCTCTCTTTCTTCAAAATGTTCTAATTACGTTACTCTTTTCATTAATTTATTCTTCTTGTTTATTGCTGTAGTTTTAATATTTTGTTGCAGACAACCATCTTTAATATGTTTCTCTGTTTTAGGGTTCATCCCTTCTTCATGAAGCCGTTCTAGGTAAAAGCTTAGAAGTTGTCAATTTCCTACTAGATAAAGGAGCGGACACAAACCTGCAGGATAATGTGAGTGAGTTGAAATCATTGTAAAGTCTCCTTTTTTTTAAAGGGCCTGTTCACACCACATGTAGTCCAGTGCATTTTTGTTCTGCATCAAAAACGCATGGAAAGTAGGTTATGTGGTTTCCAATGGCATAGTTCACACCAGTGAGGTCAGTTCCAGAATAAAAAGTAGAACATGCTGCATTTTTCCTGCACTGGACTGTACTGGAACACAGTAAAATGCATCAAAAACTCACTGAAGTGCACTGGAATGCCTCAAAAACACATCAAAAACGCACTGGACCCTAGTAGAGTGAAGAAAAAAACAGAAAAAAAGAAGGAAAAAAAGCAGCTGGAAGGCATCCGGAAACACATTAAAAATGCACCAAAAGCGCACTGGAAAGCATCAAAAACGCATTAAAAATGTGCATGTAGAAACACATCTGGAACGGATCTGGTTTTGCACAGAGCAGCCCGGATCCTCCTCTTCTCGGGTCCCTGTTCTCTGCTCCTGGCCCCTCCCTCCTATTAAGTGCCCCACAGCCAGCAGCTTCCTATGGGGGCACCCAAGCCGAGTCAGAGCTCCGTGTATCCATTCAGACATGGAGCCCTGACCCGGCCCCGCCTACTCTCTCCCCTGATTGGCTGACTGACTTTGATTGACAGCAGCGGGAGCCACTGCTGTGTCTCAGCCAATCAGGAGGAGTGTCCCAGATGGCTTAGACATTCGTCGAAATTGCTGGAGAGAGAGGGGGCTCAGGTAAGTAATTAGGGGGCGCTGGGGGGGCTGCTACACACAGAAGGTTTTTTATCTTAATGCATTGAATGCATTGAGATAAAAAAAAATTCTGCCTTTACAACATTTTTTGGAAG